>CAUDMG010003486.1:1012500-1552500 GCA_958450375.1 Homarus gammarus
TTTGGCCAAAATTTGGGATAACCCCGTGAAGAGCGTCACTGGTAATAAGGTAAAGATAAATTGGGGTTAAATGTATAGTCGGGGTCAGGAATTCGTGATACAGTGGGGCCAGAGCAGACCTTTCCACCCTTACTTGACGGCGAGTCGTTGTACCGAACCTCGCTGACGTCACAAACATGAATGGTCTAACGAGTATTTCACGGGGATATAGAGTTTAGGTTTTTTTAAGAAGACAAAAAACTATAACTAAAAGAGTTATACCTAGTTTAATAGTAGTATTACTAACACAGTAACCTTTCAGACTATAGTAGGTATTACATGTAGTAAACACACACACACACACACACTGTTATGGAAACTGAGCTTCTAAGAAGGCAAATGTCTTAAGTTCCTTTACTTTAACTTTTACTTTTATTTTAATCTCAAAATTTAAATGATTTCTTTACCTGTGTGTGTCTTGGGGCTTTTGGATTTAAATTATTTAGTCACAATACCTTGTAATACTCAGGCCCAATTACGTAACAAATGACAATCTGTTTGTATTGTGAACTTTTCTAGTTATGTTTTACTGTAGGTTGAGTTATTATAGCATTGCTTTGCTTAATTGAATATATGACACCACACTCATGGTTGACACAACAGCACCCAGCACAGTATAAATAGTTGGATGTTTAAAATATGCAAGTGATTTTCATATAATAGTTTTAAAATCAACGCAAAACACATAAACAAGGGTGAAAAATAATGTACGCAGCTGTACTAATACACATTACAAATAGCTGGCCAGTAGATCCCGCTGTGCAGAGGCAGTGTAGGAAAAAGTCGCTCAACTCCACTACATAGTAGACATGGAGAGCAAATAGTGGAGGTGGTGGGAGTAGGACTGACTTTAAATCCCAGGGTTAGAGTAGAAATCAACTGTCATAATTGGCGCCCCCAACAGCTGGCAATGGTTTTCCACTAATGAGGAGCCATCTCAAGAATCTTATACTTATTAGTTGACTGCTGGATAACTAATGGTTTGGGTAGCAGGGGGATGAAACAGAAAGGAAGGGGAGATAAGTGCGTGCACTAGCTTTGCTCACTCACCAAAAGTAGGCTAATCAACAAGCTTCAAAGCCCCTATTTTAATGAGTTGAGCTCCCTAGTGCACTTGCTAATTTCCACTGGAAGTAGGGTGCTAGGATGTAAGGGGAGCAGTGAGCACACACAGGACCATTTGAATTTTATTACTAGCTTAAACTACATTAATATTTTTCTAGCGTGCTGTCTGTGGGTCGAGGGGTGAGACCCATTACCCCGCAGGGTGCAGGGTGCGTCTGACACTTGGTGAGACAGGTATCATGCTATGAAGCAAGAGACCGATTTCCACTGACCCCCTTCCCGACTTGTGAGAGGGAGTGGGTCCTCAGGAAAGTCAGTAAAGCCGCTACACCCTTCCCAGTGTCAGCCTCCTCTATAACTTGCCGCAATCTGTCTGCTAATCATCTGACTAACAGCCGTCGGCCCGACCGAGGATGAACGAAGAGATGATGCTGGCTGGTGGTGTGATCGGCCGTAACGGAGAGGTATTGGCAGAGGGTCCCAACCGGACAGAGTCGGTAATGCTTGCCTTCCACCTTCCATGCCGGAACCGCTACTGGTTAGAGACTGTCGTTCTCCCACTCATTTTGTGCCAGGAAAGTGGGAGAAGGTGCCAGGGACACTGCAGAATCTCCTTGGCTGAAGGAGGTCCAGTGTTCGAACCTCGTGAGTGCCTTGAGTTGGGAGGACCTGAGACCTGTGGCCAGCGCTACGAGGAAGAGGGCCTTCTGTAGTAGGCAGTCCTTTGACAGTCGGATGGTGAATGGATCCTGGGGTGAGACAGATACCTGATTAATCCATGTCGTGGTAAAACCTCCATAGTAACGAGAACATAGGAAAAACAGACAACATAAGGCCATAGGCCCTCAGGTTAGGTTGTCAGTATAGTTCACAGGACTGAAGGAGTAGTATTTACCGAGCCCAGAAGAGTGAGGACTTTCTTCAAGGTCCAGAAGGTCCGGGGTGGTCTATAAAGTGGTCTCTGGTGGAACAGGCCCCGCTTCAGCAGGATGTAGGGGAGAGTATTCACAACATTACTCACTCAGGATGGAGGTGAGAAGAGTAACCGACCTGTTGTTAACCTTCACCCCTCACACGTAATCCAGGAGGACGTAGAGGACAGCTAGGTGGATGTAAAGGGTCGGGATAGACATGTCTCGCTCATGTTCTAGAGATGATAGGAACTCTAGAATTACACTTTCATTGGGCGTTGGAGATCCTTGCTCCTTGAGGTACTGTTGGAAGGCTTTCCAGCTGGACTCGCATTGTCGAGTAGTGGAGGGTCTTAGTCTTCACAAGATGTCCTCCACTTCTCTAGGCAAATGCACTCTACTCAGGGAGGCAAGAAGAAACTCTATGCATGTAAGTGAAGTGATCTCTGTAGCCTTACAATGAGGGGATCGAAGAGGCAGGTGTTCGCCAATATTAGTGGATGTGGACACCAGCTGAGTAGCTCTAGGAACCATGGTTCAGCTGGCCAGTAGGGGGCCAGGAAGAAGACTTTCCCTTCAAGCTGCGAAGCTTGTGGCCGACACGTAGCAGGACCTTGGAGCAAGGGAGTGGGAACAGGTAGATATAGGTTCTCCTGTTCCAGTCCTCTATGAAGGCTTGTGGGCCCCCGTGTAGTGTCGGCGTCAACGGACTCAAGTAAGCCGGGAGCTGAGCGGATGTATGAGAGTCAAAGAGGTCCACTTCCGGCCGACCACACCTTCCTATCAGCTACTGAAACACACTCTGGCGTAATGTCCACTCTACTGACGTCCCCTTCAAGCGGGAGAGAGCGTTGGCCCAGCCGTTCTCGATTCCCGGGACATAGCGAGCAGACAGGTGGTGTGCCCCCTTGAAGATCTGCTCAGAGAATGAGAGCAAATGGCTGAGCGGGCATTGCCCTGCTTGTTGAGGCAGAAAAACGGCTGTTGTGCTGTCCATTTCGAAGTTGATGGCTTCGTCCTGGGTAGTCTGGTTGTCCTGAGTGGAAGCAGGGGGATCCATGGCCAGGTGAGGCCTTACCTTCCGACCCTCGATGCCCAGCCGCCTCAGGGCGAAGGTTGGAGGTCGAGGCCGAGGCGTGTCCTGAAGCGAGGCTAGAAAGGGCCTCGTAGATGCCGGATGCAGAGTCTGGGTGGAGGGGCCGAGTTGGGCCAGTCCTGCAGTAATGGAGAAGGCAAGGGCCGTCTTCTGCCTCTCCATGGCATCCATGGTCAGGGTAGTCTAGGCTACCTGAGAGGCCTGCCATGGGAGATAGGACTGGGTTCAATTCGTAGACCACAAGAATTCCATCAACTCGTCTGGCACCCAGTCTTCCTGGGGGTATAAGACAACAGGGTCCGATGAGGGGGAGGTGATGTAAGAACTGTTTCTTCCAGCAACCGCCGTCCAGATCGACTGGATGTCCAGACCCACCTTTTCCCATGGAAAGAGGGCCTGGCCGGCCGCTCGGGCACACCTCCTACCGTCCTGTTGCGTTACCACTCGGGACGGACCAGCAGTGGACAGCACAGAACAGGAGGCCAGAGAGTCGAAGGCGTTTAGGGCCGCGACCGGGGACGTTCCTGACAGGGCTGGGACCATCTCCCTTCTTGACAGGCAAAGATGTCGGAACTCGAAGTACTCCGAACCTAAGTCGTTTGCCCATCGTCTGACCTCTTGGTCGTAATCGATAGAGAGAAGTAATAGGTTCTCCCCCCGTTTTACACTCGAATAAAGGCCAGTCTCCCATGATGTCAGTGTACAAACCAGTCCCGTGGGAACCCGAGCCAACTTGTGCGCCCCCTGGCTGATGATGTCATCAGGTGTCTTTAAAGAGAGGGGAGCGTCTGTAGGAGCGGGGAAGTTCCCTTCTCCTGACGAAGGCCTGGGTCTTGTTAGGACTAGAGATGTTGCTAAGACCGGCCCCTGGTCCGAGTCGGAGTAGACACACAGCCCCTGTGAGAACCCGGCCCTCTTTGGTTTGGAACCGGACTACGAGAACACTAATGGGTCCGGGGAGTAAGAGCGAGGCCGGGATCTCCGTACCACAGGATGTTAGAGGGAGGGGTCATGGGCCTGTTTCTGCTGCAGCTGCTGCGCCCCGAACCAGGAAGAAAAGAGCCTCCAACATCTTCAGTGGCAGGGCTCGCGGGTGTGGGTGCACTTCCAGGGGTGGCCAGCATCTCCGGCTGCAACGTATGAGTGGCTGGGGACCGGCTTAGACGGAACGATGGAAGAGGTAGAGGGGCCGTCCTCCCTGGCGGCGCCGTGTAAGGTCGCCTGGCCTGAGGAGAGGGAGCCACAGGAGGTCGGTAGGGGAGAAGGGTCCGTTATAGCTGAGCCACCTGGCGAGGGCTCGTGTAGGTGGACGTTCGCAAGGGGTGAGGACTGCCTATCCAAGGAGTCTCTGGGCTGCTGGGACAACCCAGTGGGGCCCTGAAGGAGTCGCGGTGTTCGAGGATCGTTGCTTCCTCCTTGCCAGCTCACTTCTACTTGGCTGCTGTCCTAGGCGACCTGGGGCGGTGGTGTCTGTTGTAGAAGGACTTAGGGGGACTTCCCAAGCAGTGACGGTGGTGATAAGAGAAGGAGGGAGCACTCGACTCCCGGAAGGGCAAGGGATAGAGTTGTCTCTACCCGAGAGGCCTCGGTGGCGGTACATCCTCAACCGAGAACAGAGATCCTGATCCCTCCAGGAGAGGGGGGAGCCTCTGTGTCTGGCGGAACTGAAGGCTGCCGCCCAGCGGTGCAGAAGCTTTTGCCATAAAATGTGGAAGGTGTCCACATGTACGTCGGTTTTGCGGAGAAGCCGTGCCACCCATCAGAGCACACGGTACAGAGACTAGGGTCGAACTTGTCGTCGTGGGCGTGGGCTGAACAGGCGAAGTGGCCATCCTGTTGGAACCTGGCCGAATACCTGGGGGCCGAATATGGTATCTTCTGGAGCTGGGGATGAAAAGACAAACAGGAGAAAACAAAGGAGCAGAGACGAAGAAGGGACTACAGACGTCTCTCTTGCCACCAAAACCCGAGCCAGACAAGGAAACCGAGTAACGACTAGGTGAGCTGACCTGGACGAGAGAAAACACAATAGAGGGCGGAAAAAGAGGGCCACCCACGTGGGGAAAAGACAAAAAACGAAGCGACGCCCTTGGCCTGAAGCACCACACAAGAAGCAAAAAAGGGGGGAGGGGAGGGGATAAAACACGTGAACAGGGAAAAGCAAAAACCCTGAAAATGGCTGAAGCCAGGAGGGCACCGGCACATGCCAAACAACCCGTTAACTAGCTAAACAACACTCCCCCTTCTAAATAACTAAGAAAAGAAAAAAATTGTGGCAAACTGCTGTCTGGAAAAATGCACAGATGATACAAAGTAACAGGCACAAACCAAAAAGAGAATAAGAAGCTGAAGCAGGAGAAGAGTCTGGAGCGTCTACCTACAGCAGTGAGGCCAGAAAGAATGACGTCTGAGTTATGTTCTCAGACAGGCAGTGACACGGTGCAGTTCTCTTGCGCAGATTTCCATTCTCTGCTTCCAGTTTTTCATTGCTAGTCGCAGCATATACTGATACAGATATTGGCCTTGTCACCTCCTAGGGTGATATTTTAGGTTTAATATAGCAAGTGCATTTGAGAGCTCAACTCATTAAAAAAGAAAAAAAAAAAAAAAAAAAAAAAAAAAAAAAAAAAATATATATATATATATATATATATATATATATATATATATATATATATATATATATATATATATATATATATATATATATATATAAATGTGTGTGTGTGTGTTTATATATGAAAAGAGGCACTATGAACTTTCCTAGGGCATAATAATTTGGACAAGACAGGAAAAAAACATTAGAATGAGTATTTAGTAGCGGTTTATTTCCCCTCTGGAATTCCTGGTGTAGTGCTAAATATGGCACACACCCCAGAAATTATTTTTCCTTGAAATCGGTCTCTGGCAATTAAACACAAACAGGCTAAAAATTATGTGCAGGCATTTTATTTTCCAAAGCTGTTTTTATCATTTGTGAGAGAGAGAGAGAGAGAGAGAGAGAGAGAGAGAGAGAGAGAGAGAGAGAGACCGTCGGGACCGAAAAAAATTAGTAAAATTTTCGAGCATGCTGGAAATTTATTGACTTCCATTTTGACACTGTCCCTATAAAGTTATGCAAATATGAAATCCTATTCCACGCCAGAGCGCTGCAGTTAAGTGTGTTAGCTGCTGTGACCCAACGCGATCAGGCTAGGTCTAATCCAACTGAATTTTAATAAACTAAACTGCTCGTAATTTTTCCCCATCCTTTAATTTTTACCAATGCGTTTATCTCTTTCTTACTTTTTTATTTTTCTCTTTTTATGAATATTTCTCTATTTTGTTATTTTCATTATCTCACCTTTTTTTTCTCTCTGGACCAAGAAGTGAGTGACTGAACACATTTTTAACAAAACTAACCGAGAAATACGATATGCAGTTATCACTTTACTTATTGCATGCTTCAAAAAAAAAAAAAAAAAAAAAAAAAAAAAAAAAATATATATATATATATATATATATATATATATATATATATATATATATATATATATATATATATATATATATATATATATATATATATATATGTATGTATAATCTAAAGATATCTCCCTAGAAGGTGACAAGGCCAATATCTGTATCAGTATAAGCTGCGACTAGCAATGAAAAACTGGAAGCACACAATGGAAATCTGCGCAAGAGAACTGCGCCATGTCACTGCCTGTCTGAGAACATAACAATCGTCATTCTTTCTGGCCTCACTGCTGTAGGTAGACGCTCCAGACTCTTCTCCTTCTTCAGCTCCTTCTTTTCTTTTTGGTTTGTGTCTATTACTTTGCACCAACTGTGCATTTTACAGACAGCAATTTGACCCCCAAAATTTATTTTCTTAGTTATTTTGGAGAGGGAGTGTTTTTTGCTAGTTAATGGGTTGTTTGGCATGTGCCTGTGCCCTCCTGGCGTCTGCAATTTTCAGGCTTTTTGCTTTTCCCTGTTTACGTGTTTTAGCCCACCCCCCCCCCTTTTTTTGCTTCTTGTGTGGTGCTTCACGCCAATGGTGTCACTTCGTTTTTTTTTTCCCCACGTGGGTGGCCCTCTTTTTCCACCCTCTAATGTGTTTTCTCTCGTCCAGGTCAGAGCACCTAGTCGTTACTCGGTTTCGTTGTCTGGCTAGGGTTTTGGTGGTGAGAGAGACGTCTGTTGTCCCTTCTTCTTCTCTGCTCCTTCGTTTTCTCCTGTTTGTCTTTTCATCCCCAGCTTCAGAAGATGCCATATTCGGCCCCGAGGTGTTCGGCCTGGTTCCAACAGGATGGCCACTCCGCCTGTTCAGCCCACGCCCAGTGCGGGGACGACACAAGTTCGACCCGAGATTCTGTATGGTGTGCTCTGATGGGTGGCAGGGCCTCTCTGACTCGCCGACATAGATGTGGACACCTTCCACATTTCTGGCAAAAGCTTCTGCACCGCTAGGCGGCAGCCTCCAGTTCAGCCAGACACAGAGGCTCCCCTCTCTCCTGGAGGGATCAGGATCTCTGTTCTCGGTTGAGGATGTACCGCCACCGAGGCCTCTCGGGTAGAGACAACTCTATCCCTTGCCCTTCCGGGAGTCGAGTGCTCCCTCCTTCTCTTATCGCCACCGTCACTGCTTGGGAAGTCCCCCTAAGTCCTTCTACAACAGACACCACCGCCCCAGGTCGCCTAGGACAGCGGCCAAGTAGAAGTGAGCTAGCTAGGAGGAAGCAACGATCCTCGAACCCCGCGACTCCTTCAGGGCCCCACTGGGTTGTCCCAGCAGCCCAGAGACTCCTTGGATAGGCAGTCCTCACCCCTTGCGGACGTCCACCTACACGAGCCCTCGCCAGGTGGCTCGGCTATAACGGACCCTTCTCCCCTACCGACCTCCTGTGGCTCCCTCTCCTCAGGCCAGGCGACCTTACACGGCGCCGCCAGGGAGGACGGCCCCTCTACCTCTTCCATCGTTCCGTCTAAGCCGGTCCCCAGCCACTCATACGTTGCAGCCGGAGATGCTGGCCACCCCTGGAAGTGCACCCACACCCCCGAGCCCTGCCACTGAAGATGTTGGAGGCTCTTTTCTTCCTGGTTCGGGGCGCAGCAGCTGCAGCAGAAACAGGCCCATGACCCCTCCTTCTAACATCCTGTGGTACGGAGATCCCGGCCTCACTCTTACTCCCCGGACCCATTAGTGTTCTCGTAGTCCGGTTCCAAACCAAAGAGGGCCGGGTTCTCACAGGGGCTGTGTGTCTACTCCGACTCGGACCAGGGGCCGGTCTTAGCAACATCTCTAGTCCTAACAAGACCCAGGCCTTCGTCAGGAGAAGGGAACTTCCCCGCTCCTACAGACGCTCCCCTCTCTTTAAAGACACCTGATGACATCATCAGCCAGGGGGCGCACAAGTTGGCTCGGGTTCCCACGGGACTGGTTTGTACACTGACATCATGGGAGACTGGCCTTTTTTCGAGTGTAAAACGGGGGGAGAACCTATTACTTCTCTCTATCGATTACGACCAAGAGGTCAGACGATGGGCAAACGACTTAGGTTCGGAGTACTTCGAGGTGCGACATCTCTGCCTGTCGAGAAGGGAGATGGTCCCAGCCCTGTCAGGAACGTCCCCGGTCGCGGCCCTAAACGCCTTCGACTCTCTGGCCTCCTGTTCTGTGCTGTCCACTGCTGGTCCGTCCCGAGTGGTAAGGCAACAGGACGGTAGGAGGTGTGCCCGGGCGGTCGGCCAGGCCCTCTTTCCATGGGAAAAGGTGGATCTGGATCTCCAGTCGATCTGGACGGCGGTTGCTGGAAGGAACAGTTCTCACATCACCTCAACCTCATCGGCCCCTGTTGTCTTTTACCCCCAGGATGACTATGACTGGGTGCCAGACGAGTTGATGGAGTTCTAGTGGGCTCCCAAGTTAACCCAGTCCTCTCTCCCATGGCAGGCCTGTCAGGTATCCCAGACTACCCTGATCATGGACGCCATGGAGAGGCAGAAGGCGTCCCTCGCCTTCTCCATTACTGCAGGACTGGCCCAACTCGGCCCATGGTTGAAGGCACTGGCCGACAACCCTAACTCCCACCACCCAGACTCTGCATCCGGCGTCTACGAGGCCCTTTCTACCCTCGCTTCCGGACTCGCCTCGGCCTCGACCTTCAACCTTTGCCCTCCGGCGGCTGGGCATCGAGGGTCGGCAGACAGGGCTTCACCTGGCAATGGATCTGCCAGCCTCCACTCAGCACAACCAAACTACCCAGGACGAAGCCATCTACTTCGAAATGGACAGCACAACAGCCGTTTTTCTGCCTCAACAAGCAGGGCAATGCCCGTTCAGCCCATTTGCTTTCATTCTCTGAGCAGATCTTCAAGGGGGCACACCACCTGTCTGCTCGCCATGTCCCGGGAATCGAGAACGGCTGGGCCAACGCTCTCTCCCGCTTCAAGGGGACGTCAGTAGAGTGGACACTACGCCAGAGTTTGTTTCAGTCACTGATAGAAAGGTGGGGTCGGCCGGAAGTGGACCTCTTTGACTCTCAGACATCCACTCAGCTCCCGGCTTACTTGAGTCCGTTGACGCCGACACTACACACATTGACAAAGGAATATATAGTCCGGTCAGAACTTTATATAAAAGAGACAATTATTTTTTATCCATACATTAAAACTTTTCTAACTGTTCTTCATTTTAAAGGGAAATATTGCAAACAAGATCTTTATCTTTGTTTTAAATGTATTTCGGGTATTTTAACCATCCTGGGTCTTTAAGTACTGCCATTAAATTTCTTTCTACACTAGACAACAACTTTTGGAAATTTAGAGAGCTGTTTCTGCTGTTCTGGCCAAGTCAATCTTTGTAATATAGCCGGACTCATCATTGATGTCTCCCCACAGATGTAAGCACGTTAGAATATATTTAAGGCAGGTAGTGACTACAATGTTAGATGGGTTCATTTAACAAGAATCCTCGTAATATAATTTTCTTGGAAGGGGGGGGGGGGAATAAAAATAAAATACGTTTACAAGTTAGTTCGTGCAATAGGAGATGGAGGCTCTGTGAATGTTGTCGGTGAATCGAATGTAGGTAAAATACCACAACCTATCTTTATTTAGGCAATTATAAAAATAAATAAAAGGAATTATTTCCTGGGACGTTTCTCCCGACCAAAGACAAACACTGCCTCTGTCACACACTTCCCTTGATACTCTCTTGATCCCATTAGTACCTCTCACCTCATCTTTGTTGACATTCGAGTAAATGCTAAGTCATATTTCTTGACATTTGAGACAGCCGCTTGACCTCAGAAAGCCTGATTAAGGCACGTGACATACACTAGTCGTGTGTGACAGTGAGTCACTAACCCAAAACTTTATGAAAAACTCATGGATCAATTGTCGATTAAGTATCCTGCTTATTTCATCTGATAATTAAGCCCCCTAACACTAACCTAACTTCACCCCCTGGTAGAGAGTGGTGATAGTAAGTGAAGGTAAAACATTAGCGAGTTCCAATATCATTTTTCTATGAGTCAAATAATTCCATAAATTTTATGAGTAATTATTATTTTATTTTTGCATTTTGTTTTGTGATTTTTTAAATATATCTTATAACAACCGTGTCCCTGGGTTATTCTTAAGGCGCTACACTGTGTCATCAGAGTTTTGTTACATAACATAATGTTTATTTTTCAGTTTTCTAGCTGCATCAGTAAGCTCTATGATTACCACTCCAGATTGACTTACTGATTAATTCACTTACTGAAAGATCGTTTAGGCATCCCCGCCCTGATGTTTCTTATGACTAGTTCTTGGTTATGTTATGAATTTTTATCATTATTATTATTTTATCATCCTGGTCTTCTATAACTTGAAGATTTATTGTCATTTTATATCGTTAAACGTCGTTGCCATATGAGATTTTTGATTTTGCCGCTTGCAGCGGCTACTTTATTGTGCACCCCACACTCATCCTGTGAGCGGTAGCGCAAAAGGATTACAGAGTAGTTTACCACGGGTCATAATAATTAACCCCCGTTGTCAGGATATTATGGCACTGAATGTTACACAGTATTTCAATTACATTATTTGTTTAGTTCTATACATAAAGGGTAACTCATTCACAAATGCGTGAGTACAGGCGTGTGAGGCAGTATGTCTGGCCGCACACTTTGCTATTCACATTTGCGTGAGAAGTATTCAAGCACATTGTGTATTTGGTTCTATATATGAGAACTGATATAGTTACTAAGTGCAATACAATCTTAATATGTCGGCTATCTTGCCATTTGAGATGAAGTGTTGTGCCATTTCACACACAGTGTGCTTGGACCTGTCCCTAAAAGGTTCTATCTTCACACAGTCGAGGACGTAGTGTTCAAGTGTGTGGCCATATGTCTGGCCACACAATTTACATTTTGTCTTGTTTACATCTGCTTGAGGAACATACAGTACTGCCAGAGGTACTTATATCCGAACCTTAATCTAGCGGTTACAACATCTTGTAATCTAGTGATCTTGTTACTTGCACAATATACATGTTTCACTTGATACATCTCATCATGGTAAAGTATGGACAACTTGAGTTGAGGGTGTCAAGGGCAAGTAGTGAGGATATAGAGTCAGTGATGATGAGACTGTCAGTAACAGTGGTTTCAGTGAATTTAATAGCTGTGAGTATGGCAACTAATTCAGTTTGTAGAGTGGATGCCCAGCGCTTAATTCTAACTCCTTTTCTCAATTATATTACCGTCAGGTTGAGTCACAACAATAGCACTTCCAGCCCTCCCACAGGCGGTGTTAAGAGATCCATCAGTGTAGATGGTCTGTGTGATATTTTCATCAGTCTGTAGAGTGTGTATGTGTTCAAGAGCTCCCACTTTGGCAGTGTGTTGGAGATAAATACTTTGTATATTTAATTTTTTAGGCGGATATGTCGGTATTGTGATATCGAAGGGAACTGTCCGCCAGGGTGGTAGGAAGCACTGCTGTGTCTCAACTTTGTACAGGTGGTCTAGTCCAAACATCTTATGTGTGTGTGTGTGTGTGATCAGGGTGGTGTAATGTGTACAGTGTGGCAGCATTATGTTAGTGTTAAGGTGCAGGCTTCAATTAAATTTAAGCTACCGCCGCTGGCTAACCCTCATGGTGAACGGGGAGGCAGCATTGTGCAAGTCTTCCCCAGCCAGTACACAGCCTCGTTACCATCAAAACTCCTGTTGTGTTTCCTCGTGGCAACTCACGGCAACTTGGTGCCTCGCGGCCCCAGGCTAGAATAGCAGGGGATCTCGGAGCAACAGTGGGCCACAGAAGGACAGCTCATAGGCCCACCGGGATGTCGACACGTCCTGGGCCTTGGCGTCTACTAACCACTTCCCTGCACTCTTGTGAAATAACCTTGGTAAGTATAAGGCTACGGGAGTAAACACTGAACGAAAAATCCGTGGTGGAGCCCCGCATCAGGCAGACATGCTTATAGAGCTCCAGTAAGACCCCCAACGGTAGAATAAGCAGAAGAGGTGACCAACATGGGAACCTAGCGACTACACCGCCGAATGAAAGTAAAACCCAATAAACTTGGCGATTGGCAGACCATTGAAACTCCCCCTACCCCGAGTTGTTGCAGTTACCTGTATCACTAGAGCATGAAAAGGGAGAACAGAGGTATGTGGTTGCAGCCTGAGGTCCTGCCTTACCACATAAACCAATTCATCCCCAAAAGCCCTATGGCGACATGGGCGGCATAGATAAGATGGTCGTTAATGTACGGCGATCTAGGCAGCAATGCAATCCCGTCCTGTCTGTGCGAATGATCAACCTTTTCCAGGAGTCACTCTGCTCACCCCACATGGGGAGGGGGCTAGAAAAGGTTACCCTAAACATAACCTGCCTAAAAGAAAAAAAAAAAAAAAATGACTGGACAACCGCACCTAGTAAGGTCATCCTAATGCGGTCGAAGACAGAATCATAATCACAAATGAAAACAAAAACAAATCATATAACCTCTTATGGTCGTTGCATTGGATGAAAGGATCCTTCTGGTTACTGACACAAATGAGAATCTTGAAAGAATTACTGCCCATGTGGCAAAAAAAAATGTCTAGATAAGAAATCGACATAGCAGTCATTAGTGAGTCCCAGCTCCCAGACGAGGGTGGACTCCCGGACCGAGGGTCCGGATAATACTTTCTTCTGGAAGGGTAAGCCTGCTCTGAGAGAAACCACATTTATTGAGTTGACTTTACCCTTCGTTAATTCATCCTACCTAGGTTAACTGAAATGTGTGCTGGGGTCAGCGAGAACCTCACCATGCTCCGAGTCTCACTGAATTACTCACGACATTCCTTCATATTCAGTGCATATGCCCAAACACTGGATGCAGAGAATTATATAAAGGAGGCCTTTTACTCCAACCTTGACAGTCAGAGAATATAAGGTTGTGCTCCTACGTGACATCAATGCCAGAGTTTGCAGAGATACTGACTTATGGCAGGAGAAACATAGGGAGTAATGGAGTGGGCAAATGTAATCCCAACGACCTACTTCTCCTTAGGCAGTGAGCTGAATACATCCTCACTATCACCAACACCTTGTTTAGGCAGGCATCTCATTGCCTAAAACATTTTCAATGAAAGAGATCGCCGAGATATCCTTATCACCCAAGCCATGCGTGACCCAGACCACTGTGACACAGATCATCGGCTCGTCTGAACAAAACTCCCCCTTCATGTCGCCCCAAACAGATGAAGGCAACAAACCTCCAAAAGAGGTTTTAATACCATAAGACTGAAATATCAAGTAGCAGCACACTCTACCAGAGAGCAGCTCGATGATGGGCTAATAAATAACCCAATAACAAACAACTCCAGTACGAATGCCAAATGGGGTATCCTCGACGCTCCCATCAGAGAAACCAGGAGCGAGACCCTCTGCCAGATCGAAAAAAAACACCGGGGGGGGGGGGGTTAATGAAAATAACCAGGAAATCAAGGCACTCGTAAATGATAAACGTGAAGCTTTCACCGACCGGCAAAACAACCCTCTGTCTCAGACCAAAGTTAATACCTTCCTCAAGATGACAGCAGAGGCCCAGTGCAAACTTCGCAAACTAATGAACGAATAGTTGAAAAATAAAGTGTGTGAAATGCAAAAATTGGCAGATCATCACAAAATGAGTAAATTTTTAAATTCCACTAAAACAATGTATGGCCCAATTACTCATGGCGCGGCTCCCTCCGCTCATCCAACGGTAACACACTAATTAAAACGAAAAATACATCCGTCAGTGATGGAGAAAACATTACCAACCGAAACACCAGTGTAGATGTCCTGACTACTCCTGTACTGTACAGTAGATAACCCCATACAACAGGTGACTAGTGAATTTCTACGTCGTTAAAGGAAGTGCGACAGTTGTGCGAATAGCACACAAGGAGGGAGCATGACAGATACTGCTCTCGACCATCTTCACTTCCCAAAGTTGTAAGTTTAGACATCCATTTATAGCTGGGTGAACTGGCAGCGCCCGGGAATCTAGCCACAGCCCGTCGAAACAGCAGGCGAGCGTTGGGTTATACCTAAGTTTTAAGTAACTTTTTTTCAACTGCCCTAACTCGGCCTATGCCCTGCTATCATGTGAGCCACGATATATCCTTCATTACACTGTGATCTGGCCACAAAAGTTCACCACCACTACACGCAAGGGTAGCAACACCTCAAACTACCCTGTTTACCTTATCCCTCCATGATATTGGGCAAAATCCGATCGAGGAGAAGGCGAAATCTACCAATGGATTCACTCGGATGGTGTTTATAAGGAGGTGCGGAGAGGAAGTGAAAGATGAGTTGTATGTGACGTGATATGAAAGTTGTTAGCAGCACATGTCTTGGGTAGGGTAGAATAGGTTATAGGATCATTTTGCTATTTCGATATTATAAATGTGCGTTGAAATGTTTGAAGATTATTAGATTTGGTAGATAGTGACGAAGACATTGGAAAGGTTACTGATATTTTTTTGTTCTGTTTAAAGTGTATTAATTTTGTGGTTTAATTGTGTTCGTTCTCTCTCTCTCTCTCTCTCTCTCTCTCTCTCTCTCTCTCTCTCTCTCTCTCTCTCTCTCTCTCCTATCTCGTTTCCTTCTTCCTTTTTACCCTTTTTCTTCTTCCTAATTTTCCTATATTTTCTTCTTTTTTGCTCCTCTCCCTTCTCCTTTCTATTTAATCAACTCTTCCCATTTGTATTTCTCCTCCTCTTTATCGTTTCTCGTCTTCATTTTCCTTCCTCGTTCTCTTCTTTCCTATTATCCGTTCTCTTTTGTCGTATTTCTTCGTCTCCTCCCCTCCTCCTTCTCTTCCTCTTCTTTCCAACTACTTTTCTTTTTCCCTTTCTTTTCCTTTCTCTTTTCCATTCTTCTCATTTTCCCTCTCTCAACTTTACCCATCCTTGCTACCTTCCCATCATCTCTCTTACATCTCACTTCTCTCCCCTTCCTACCTCCCCTCCTGCATTTTCCTTCACTTACAGTATCTTCCCTCCTTCTCCTTCCCATTCCTCTCCCCTCTACCATCTCCCTCTTCCGCCTCATACGATTCTCCCCACCTCTCCCTTCCGCCTCCCCATCACCCTGCTCCCCGTCTAATCACCCCTTCTCTTCACCCCTCTCCCCTCCTCCCCGCCCAATTACTCCTCCCCTTCTCCCCATCCCTCCCCTTATCCCCCTCTCCTCCTGCCATTCCCTTCACCCCTTTCCCCTCCTCACCTTCCCTTCCACCCTCTCCCCTCCTCCCCTTCCCTTCCACCCCTAACCCTTTCCCCTCCTGCCCTCACCTCTCTCCCAGTCTCCCCTTTCCTACTCCCCTTCTGCCCTTGCCCAACTCACCTCCGACCCTCACCCATCCCCCTCCCCTCCTGCTCTCACTCCTCTTCCCTCCACACCTCACCCCCTTCCCCTCCACCCTTGAACCTCTCCCCTCCACACCTCACCCCCTTCCCCTCCTCCAAACTCCCCCCTCGTCCCAGTAGGCTCCAGCTGGGCATAAAATATCTCCCAGGTGCGAGTCCGACAAAGGAAAATTTACATAGGAATTTAATTACTTCCTGGCGATTGTAAATGCATAACAGTTGAGCGTTCATGCGACGGGATGGGTTGGTCGGTCGGTCAGTCGGACGGCCGGTCGGGCCGTGGGCTGTGTCGGCCACGTTCACCCATGCTCATGGATCGCGGGGTTCAACACAGAGCATTCCCCCTCCCACACACCTCTATATCTCACCCCCTACCATCCTTCTACCCACCTATCTCTCTTCACTAATCCACCTACCACACTTCCTCCAATCCATCCACCTACCTCACCTCCTTCCCAATCCACCTACCTCATCATCTTCCACCACCCACCTGTCCACCCACCTACCCACCCACCTACCCACCCACCCAAAATATTTCTCTAAGGCAGTGGCCCAAGTTATCAGGATATCCAAATTCTGTTGTTCATTTCTTCTTATATATATATTTTCTCCTGTTATATTTTCATTATTAGGGGACTTGTCGTGTAATGGTCAGCATCCCCGCCTCACAAGCGAGCTAACCCGGGCTGGATCCCCGGGCAGGGTGAAGCCATGGGCAAGTTTCTTTACGCCATTTACCTCTGTCTACCCAGCAGTAATTGGGGACCTGGATGTTAATCGATTTGCGGATCAAGTTCCGGGGTAATGGTTAGCCCGTGCAGTTGGTGTGTTGTCCGGTCTTCTCGGATTATTCCTTGACACTGGGCCATGCAGCTCGTCAACTTAGGGTGTGGTTGTTGTGTTGGCGACAGCTTCTACACCCTAAACAAATTCAGGCCTAGGTGGCCCTCGGGCCGGCCACCCTCGTTACAAAAGGGGCAACCATTATTATTCTTTAATCCATAGTCTATGTTTTTTCTTCATTCGGTTCTTTTTCATCTTTTCTATTTTGTTCCTGTTATATTATATTCTCTTTTTAAATCACTTTGCATTTTTCTTACCAATTTTCTATTTATTTCATTATTCTTTATTTTTTATTATACTTTTGTTCTTATTTTATCATAGCTACTCAATATTCCCGTTTCTTTCGTTATTGTCTCTTTTTGTCGTATTTTCTTATTTCTCTCATTTTTTTTGTTTTTTCTTTTACGTATATTGTATCAGACTACAGGGACAAGAGCGTTAAATTCACACACACACACACACACACACACACACACACTCACTGTCTCACACACACATTGTTACGGAAAATAAGCAATAGACAAGGCGAATGTCAAAGTTTCTTTACTTTTTTCTTTAAATTTCAAAGTTTTCTTTACAAGTTTATGTCTATAGGTTTTTGATGGAAATTATTTTATTATAATACCGTGCAATACTTATGCTCAATTACGTAGCAAAAGCTAATCTGTTTGTATTTTCAAATCTGGCAGTTATTAATATTCAATGTAGGAAGGGAAATGTAAGTGGAGATGTTCCGGGTACTTGGTTCTAACTACAGGAGAGAACATAAACACCTGTAGAGTTTTATAGGTTCTTATTAACAGAAATATACAGGAGTGCGCTTACAAGCGCGGATAGTCCTTACACTCCTATATGGGTCAACTGACCTCTCTCTGACCTCTCAGGCGACATGTGGTAAGTAGTACATTAGCAGCTTCCAGATGTCGCCAGGCACATTATCTAAGCGTGTGGTGATATGAAACAGGGGCATTGCCACACGCTACTGACTAGAGAAGTAATGTATATAAGTAGGGTACATACATGGTATACATACAACATACATAATATACATACACCTCCCCCCCCCCCCTATACGCTCATGGCAAAGTCTTGAGCGGACCTTTTCCTGTGGACCCGTTCTGAGCGTCGAGGGGCTTGATCACTATGGGGGGGGGGGGGGGGGGATATGGGACTCAACACTGGTGGCGGAGTCGGCGGAAGGTGTTCCGGGGCGGAGAAAATTGCGGTTCCTCCACCACACACGACCACTGGGTAACCGCACCTGGTAGTCCCGTGACCTGCCGAGACCCATGACTCTACCCACTTTGTCCCAACGTAGGGAGGTCGGGTCCTGAACACGGACTTGGGTGCCGACACTGGGGAGAGGACGGGCGTGGTCATTGTAGCGGGCAACGACGTCTTGAACACGTTCGGCGGCTCAGCGATCACAATCCTCTGTCTTGGCCTGCCACTCCTTGGAGAAGGACTGAGGGTGAGTAGGGACACAAGAACGGAGGGGGCGTCCATACAAGACCTGGGCAGGGGAGCGTCCGGTGTAATTGGGTGTGTTGTGGAGCTCAAGGAGACCATGGTCGAAGGTCTCGCAGTCAATATTCCCAGAAGGGGCCACGTTGAGGATGAGGTGCTTCAGGGATTTGACAGCAGCCTCAGCGTGGCCGTTGGACTGCGGGTAATGGGGCGATGACAACACATGCCGGACTCCCCATCGGTCCAGGAACGCAGCAAAGTCCCGGCTTGTGAACTGGGGCCCTCCGTTGGTTCGCAGGCGCGCAGGAACGCCCACGTAACGGAAGTAGTGGCGGAACTTGCTGATGGTGGCGGCAGACGTCGTGTACTTACCGCACTTGGTGACAACAGGCCAACCAGAGAGACGGTCGACGATAACAAAGAAGGACTTTCTTGACACACAGAAAAAGTCGGCCGACACAGACTCAAAGGGGCGGGTGTGGTTGTCGTCACTCGTGAAGGGTTCCTGCTGCTGGCTGGGTTGTAGAACTTGGCAGGGCTTACACGCATGGACAGCATTGGAGATGTCGGGGTCGATGCCAGGCCGGAACACAGTCTGTCTTGCACGCCGTTTTGTGGCCTCGGCTCCATGGTGACTGTCGTGGAGGCGAGCTAAGGTGTGGGGACGTGAAGCAGCAGGGACAACTACCGAAGGAGAGGTGTCACTGGCCAGAGGTAGGGGTAGGGCGACAGCAGGGTAGTTGCTGCTCCCTTCGTGCACCCTGTTGGCGCATTTTACCTCAAGAATGGTGTTGGGAAGTCCTGAGAGATGATGGCCAACTCTTGGCAATGTCTGTAGGACAGCAAAGGAGTCCGGCCACTATTATGCACGTCAATCCAGGCTTGACACGACCTGTTGCCAAAGGTGACATGTGCATAGAGTGAACCTAGGGCTGGGGCCATCTGCGAACCGTCTGCCGTAATGCGGAGGTCCTTGGGAGGCGGTCCTAGATCACTTGGAGAGAGCCTTAAGCATTGCAAATGCTGGGGACCGATGACCGTAGCCTCAGCGTCGGTGTCGGGCAGCATCTCGAGACAGGATGACACACTGCTGTAGGTCACGATGACGCTGACGTGCTGGGGGACTTTGGTCCTGGGACGCGAGGAGGAGTACACCCTCCTAATATGGGTCGGGCTTTGTCCAGGGTCGTCGTGCCTCTGCTTTGGCGACTGTGCGCGGCCCTCGCTGGTGGAAGGGCGCTGCTGCTTCCGCTGACGCTGTCCTTTGGGTTTGTTGGTCGGGCAACACTTGTCGTAGTGGCCCAGACGACCACACACATTGCACTAGGCGCGTTTGCCTGGGCACCGTACTGTGAGTGACCAGCGGCCCTTGCGGTCACAACTGTCGCAGGTAGACTCAGCAGCTGGACACACCTGTGTTCCGTGTTGCCTACCACAGTTGTTGCAAAATAAACCGGGCGTGGGCGTGGTGGGCGTAGGCGTTGGGGTAGACTTCTTGTCTTTCTTGTATTGGGGCATAGCCCGTACAGCTGTAGGGGGAGCTCGGATGGCAGAGGTAGCACACCTGGCAGCCTCATAGGAGCGACATACTGTCAATACATCCTTAAGAGAGGAGGAAGAGTCGAGGGAGGTGAGGCGTTGGACAAACTCCTCGTCCTTAACACCCATCAGGATCACCTGCTTCAACTGGGTCTCCTCGCACTGCTGATAATTACCGGGACATATGTCTATCTCTTCCGAGGCTCTCTTAAGTCGTACGTAGAAATCGTCAAAACTCTCGCCCTCCATCTGTCTACAGCTAATCACTTACCTCCTGCGGAGAGCTTCATTCCGCTGACCTTTGATGTGCCGTTCTAGAACATTCAATACCTCCTCTACAGACAACAAAGACGTCTGGAGCACTTGCAACGTGTGTTCCAACACATGCTGCGTTCCCAAAGACAGGCACATACGTAGCTGAATGAGTTGTTTAGGCTGTGGCAAGCTCTGGAGATCCACCATTGTAGCATAATCAGTCCACCGTCGCCACCACTCACGAAAAGTCTGGAAAGTCTCATCAGGCTTCAAGGTGGGTGGGAGTTAGACAACCACTTTGGTAGAGGGCGTTGACGAGGTATCTGAGCCAGTCAGTACTTAAGCAGCGGAAGGGCAAAGGACTTGATTAGCAGTGAGGCTAGATATCAAAGCTGCAAACCGTTCGTTATCTTCCAATCTCCTTTGGTGGTCCTCAGCACGTCTTCTCGCTTCGTCCTCACGCCTTTTCTCCATCATAAGCTTCATCAGAGCAATTATCTCTGTGGACAACGCTGAGGGTCGAGGGGTGTGGCTGGGAGATGTGTTGGGAGAGGGTGGGGTGTCGCGCTGTGACTGTCATCCATCTCTGTAGAGCTGTCATCCGTCTGTTTCATCCGGGCGCTAGGGACTCCCCTGCGTGAGGCCCGGGGCATAATTACTTTATCTGTATATTGTATCTCGAGTCAATGTTGACCGGTCAGCCCGTCGTATCAACCAGATCTGAGTCAACAAAATTAATTGAATACACAGATAACCACCAGGAAAGAAGAAAACACGAAGTTCCAAGCGTTTTCGTGTAATTCACATCTTCAGGGGTGAGTACAGACTAAAGAGAAATACAAACCAAGGTGTATATGTACAGAGGAGGGTGAGACCAGGTCCACAATGGTCAGGTATTAGGTAATGACCCTACTAATCTTTAAATAGCACACAACGGTTGGTGGTCAGGTCAGATAGTAAGGTGACCCGACCTTCTCACCTGGTTACAAATCTTCTTCATTACAAAATTGTCCAGTTTGTACATGCCATTACTCAAATTCATGTTGAATGCTTCGGTATGTTTAATAAGACTAGATTCTATGATGTTCCCTACTATCAATTGAATTACAAGGTAATATTGAGGAGGCATTATCCCAGTCAGTGCAATGCTTGTTATCCCTCAAATGAACAAACAGAGCATTGGATTCCTGGCCTGTCCTAACACTGTATTTGTGTTGTTTAATTCTAGTTGCAGGATCTTTACCTGTCTGGCCTAAGTAAAACATATTACATTCCTTGCAAGGAACTTTATAAATGCAACCAATTGTGTTGTTGGGGGAGTTCTTGATTAACATTTGTTTAACAGTGCATGAGTTTTTAAATGCCACATTGACTTTCCAGGTTTTTAGTTGTGAAGGAATGTGTGAGAAATTTTTGTGAAATGGTAATATTAAGATATTCTTATGGTCATGGGCGGGCTTGGGATCAGTTCTATAAAAAGTTTTCTTAGTAATGTTTAAGCATTTGTCTATGAAAGATCTAGAGTATTTAAGGTTTGAGCCAATATTATATATATATTTGTAGTCCTCATCAATGAATTCCGGACTGCAAATTCTCAAAGCACGTAAAAACATTGTTGAAAATACTGACTGTTTGACTTAATTATGGTGGGCAGAATAATAATGAATGTATGAACACATATTAGTTGGTTTCCTATAAATACTGAACTTAAAAGTGTTACCTATTCTGTGTATCAGACAGTCTAGGAATGGAAATTTACAGTCTTGTTCTAATTCCACAGTGAATTTGATTGAGGGGGCTAAGTTGTTAAGTTGTGGCAGGAAAGCTTTTAGGTCCTCATTACATGGCCAGAGACATAATACATCATCAACATATCTAAACCAGACTGCTGAAGGTGGTAAAATATTACTTCTTTCTTCTTTCCTTGTGGTTATCAGCATATATATATATATATATATATATATATATATATATATATATATATATATATATATATATATATATATATATATATATATATATATAAATATATATATATATATATATATTTTGATAAAATCACACGGGGAAATGGAAACAACGGAGTACCTTAGCTTTCGTCTTTATTCAAGACATCTTCAGTTGCCTCTGAAGATGTCTTGAATAAAGACGAAAGCTAAGGTACTCCGTTGTTTCCATTTCCCCGTGTGATTTTATCAAGATTTATCTTATCCACGTTTTCATTGTGGATTTTCATAAAATATATATATATATATATATATATATATATATATATATATATATATATATATATATATATATATATGTAATATTCAGAAATTTCAGAGTAATTTCAAATGCCCCGCCATTAGCGATACTGAGCATTCAAGGTCGTCTGAGGGAAGAGAGCGCTCCCTGCACATAGCGAGAGATTGTGGAACTAGGCCTAAGTGATATTAAATGTAATTTGCCGAATTAATAATGATGCGATTCATGAAGTTAAGAGACTATTATTGAATTTGAAATTATTATAGATCGTTTATCAGTCTGAATAATGTTACGGGTGTCCCAAGGAGTTATTAGTTAGGCGGAAAATATGTCACATAGGCCTAAGCTAACGCCTTGAGAGGAGACGCGATGCTGGCTGGTCCTCAGTCACGGGGAGCAGTCAGGCAAACAAGACGTCCCTGCCCGTCCATTACAGAAATAGTCACATGGCCTAGTCACCTGTGCTGCGCTATTGCAGTATAACAAGTAAGTCTCATTTGATCTCAGACAGGGTTAGATAGGGCAGTGGTAAAGTAAACTAGAGCTAACAGTGAGTTCATTTCAGGGTTTCCGTCAGAACCCACTTGACCGGAGTTGACCGGAGTTAACCTGAGTTTGACTGCGAGAGATTGACTGCCGTTGATGATTGAGGGTGGCGATTGTCGCCATTGGACCGAGCAGTGTAGGCCTGTCACTGTTTAGCGGGGTATCAAAGGATCTCTTGAGGGAATCTAGCCGTCTGGGTGCCCAGCTGACGACGGGACGATCGTTGGGTCAGCAGCTCTCCTCTCCCTCGGCTCACAACACCACATGTCTCGAGCAGCTTAGTGAAACCCTCTTGCTAACGGGAAGCTAAAGCTTCTATCAACTGTACAAGGTCTGATTGGCTCACTCCCTTCCGCTTTATGGACGCACTGGGAGTACACTGAAGCTATCTGAGTAAATTAATGGTCACACACTGATACCATGAGTCTAGGACTCTAGGAGATACCTAGAGGAACATTTTATCTCCCTTATTACGGGTGTATGTTGAGTTGGGTGGAGCATGGTTCACGAGTATTGGTGGACCCAGTAACATATGAATAATAGTGAATATATTTGGGTGTATTTAATACCATTTCTGAGTTACTGATAATATCTTGACGTGTGTAGTTTAATATTTTCTAAATAATTTTGATAGTAGTGTTTTTTGAATGTTTGTGTCATTAAGTGGAACCAGAGTGATACTGTGATTTGATTCTTTTAATGCATCTAATTTTTCTTCATAATTCTGATCTCAGGTATAACCTTTGTTCCCCAGAGTAGTGTTTAAGTTAGGTTAGGAAGAGTGCATCTGTTGGGGTGATATAATTTTGTTGAGTGCCCTTAAGGCCTATTCATTGTAGAGTATTTAATTTCTTATTTTTTAATTCCATTTCCTAAGTGACTGATATTATTTTGTTGAAAGCCTTTAAGGCCTATTCATTGTAGAGTATTTAATTTCTAATTTTTTAATACCATTTCCTCAGTGACTGATATTATTTTGTTGAAAGCCTTTAAGGCCTATTCATTGTAGAGTATTTAATTTCTTATTTTTTATTACCATTTCCTCAGTGACTGATATTATTTTGTTGAGTGCCCTTTAGGCCTATTCATGGTGGAATTAATAATTTCTTATTTTTATACCACCTCCGCAGTGGGGGATATTATTTGTGAAAGCCCTTAAGGCCTGTTTCAGGTGTGCAAGCAACATTTCTGATTACTTCAAATTTATTGTTGCCTGAGTTTCTAATATTTTCTATATCATGTATAACTTTTATTCCCCAGAGTAGTGTTTTAAGTTCAAGTTAAGAGGTGCGCATATTGGTGTACCATTATTTGATTGTGTTTGTAGAGTTGGAGGGAATATAAGTGTCTAAATTTTACAGTGTGTCTCATTCATCCCAGTCACAGACGCTATCCTTCCACGGGTCACGGACAATTCATTTTGTTTAGTAGATTTAAGTGTTCTTGTGTTGGTTCGGGATTTTTCTCAAAGGGGCGCTTCCACTGCCATTACCATCTTATAATCTTTAATAAACCCCAACTCAAGTGAGAAAATAAAGTCCAGTAAATTCCGACCGGTTGCACACACATATACATCTATATATATATATATATATATATATATATATATATATATATATATATATAAAGAAATGACTGCAGTCAGTGTGTTCGTTCGTGCGTTTGTGTGTGTAGGCGTGGTGGGTGGGGGGAGCGATGAGGGAGGCAGTGGAAGGCGGTGGGGGGTGAGTCGGGATCAAACGCACTGACGCACCACTACTCACAAATGCCCTATGTCAGCCTTCCACCTTAGGGAATCCTTTAAAATAAGGACACACACTTCAGCATTACACACAAGAGGGATACTTAAGACACTTCACAGGGACTTGCTGTCACTGCACACTGCTCAAAACTCGTTGGTCATTCAAACGAATTTTTGTGGGAGACAATGCGAGATTAGGAGAGCGACGGGTGATGGAGTGAGTTGACGGAGCGGGGTCTACCGGTCTTGATTTTACACGAACGCACTTATTTCCACTTAATCGATCACTTGATACTCACTGTGCCATGGAGATGTTCGGGGTACTTGGTTCTAACTACAGGAGCGAACATAAACACCTGTAGAATTTTGTAGGTTCTTATTAACGGAAATATACTGCAGTGCGCTTACACGCGCGAGTAGTCCTTACACTCCTATATGGGTCAACTGACCTGTTTCTGACCTCTCAGGCGACATGTGGTAAGTAGTACATTAGCAGCTTCCAGATTTCGCCAGGCACATTATCTAAGCGTGTGGTGACATGAAACAGGGGCATTGCCACACGCTACTGACTAGAGAAGTAATGTATATAAGTAGGGTACATACATGGTATACATACAACTTACATAATATACATACAATAAGCATGCATTTTTATATAAAATTATTAATACATACATGTCTGTTACCAATAATAAACAGTTATCAATCATCAAAAAAATAAAATTAGTACAGGGGTGAAAATTAATATTCGGCTGCACTAATACTCTACTGTACATATGTATCAAGCTGGCCAGTAGATCCAGATAGTACGCTGGCAGGATGTAGTCCCACAGTATGTTCACCACACACAGGATCCGCAGGGGAGAACGAGAACCGTGAATGTCAGGGAGAGATTGACACGGGACCCAGGATTAAGGTAGAATTAACCTACCCTAGATGGTGCTCACAACATTGGGTGATGTTTTTCCACCAATAGGCAGCCAACTGTGACTGCTTGCCTTCCATAGTTAACCCTCGGTTAAGAACATAAGAACATAAGAAAATAAGGAATCTGCAATAAGCCGGTTGCCCTGTGCATGGCAGCTCCTGTCGAGAGTTAATACCACTCTTTATCATCCATGAATCTATCTAGCCTCCTTTTAAAACTTTCCAGCATTTCAGCACTTACTACTACAAAGTTGCTAAGCTTGTTCCACTCGTCCACCACCTTATTTGTGAACCAGTTCCTACCTATCTCCCTCCTAAACCTAAACTTATCCAACTTAAATCCGTTGCTACGAGTCCTATCTTGCTTGGATATTATAAGAATTGTATCTATATTTCCTTTATTGATTCCTTTTACCCACTTAAATACTTCTTTCATATCTCCCCGCACTCTTCGTCTTTCTAGGGAATGCAAGTTTAGTTTCTTTAACCTATCTTGATATGGAAGGTATCTAAGTCCCGGAATCATTTTCATCATTCTTTGCTGCACCGACTCCAGTGAGTTGATATCCATTCTATAATAAGGGGACCAGAACTGAACCGCATAATCGAGGTGCGGCCTAACTAGCACAATATATAGTTGCAATGAGACCTCTGCACTCTTATTACTTAAACTTCTAGATATAAAACCTAATACTCTGTTTGCCTTACTTCGATCATTAACGCACTGTTTTCTAGGCCGTAGGTCCGGGATTACAAGTACCCCGAAGTCTCTTTCACAATTCGACTTCTCTAAGTTGTTGTTGTTAAGGCTGTATACATTGACAGTATTTGTTCTTCCAATATTAAGTACGCTGCACTAGCTGGTATTGAATTTAATTTGCCATTTTCCTGACCACTCTTGTAGTTTATTTAAATCCCCCTGAAAGTTTGTTTAAAACTATCAGTTAGTAGTGTGCTGAGTATGTAGAGGCAAGATTATTGTGTATGTACTATCGTGCACCAAAGTCGTGTCCACTACCCAACCACAGTGAGGATTCGATTAGCCTTGAGTCTGAAGTTTCGAAACAGCTGGGGGAAATGCTATGGTCGGCCAACAGATGTCGCCCACTGTAGTGTGTGTGTGTGGGGGGGGGGGTGAATAGAGGAGGTGGGGTTAGTCTAGTAACAGGCTGTGTGTAGGTGGAGCATAACATCGTGAATTCCGCAATCACTGGTAACAATAAGAATGTTATTAAGCATGGTGAGAGATGTGTAACCGGTAAATAAAAGCACTACAATGACCATATCTCTGGCGTTCATGGCTACGACGGTGAGACTGATGGGCACACCAGTAATTAATTCTCCGTGACTACCATTACTGGTAGTCACGGAGAATATACAAGTTGTTACCAAGGTTGGCGCCACCCACACCAGGGGAAGGAGATGATGTCAAGCACTGAAACATGCCGAGGTCTCATTCCTACCATCGTTGTCACCAACAGGTAAGTCACATTAATTTGTCAGCATAGCCCATGTCGTCCTTATACTATTGCAGGGTGTCCCATGAGTGACACCAGATATTTGTAGAGGTGAAAGAATATGTGATATTGAGTCACCACGTCTCTATCTCCATCTGTTTTCCTCTATCTATAATAAAAAGTGTAACCCAACTCAAAATAAATAATGAATGGGCCCTCCAAACAAATTAAAGATGAGGTGCACTCCACCCAAATAGGGATGGGCCCTCCATTTCCTTTCTCCTTCTTTTCTCCACATCTTTTCCCCCCTCCCATCGCCCCAGTCACCCCAACCTACCACCCAATACCATGCAGTGGGCAGAAGGCCACACACTTTCTCTCCTCCTAAAAGTCTGTTCCGTTTAACCCACATTCTTTCACTACTAAACCTTCTTCCCCCTTTCCTATATTTCGATATCGCTATCAGTATCTCCCGCCTCGACTACGCCATTTGTAATGGTTGCCTTGCCTAATTTGTAAAATCCACCTCACCGCTAAACGTAAACCGAAAAATCCATATATGTATAGAAGTTTTATACTCAGAATCACATATTCTTTCACCTCTACAAATATCTGCTGTAATTAGTGGGACACCCTATTATAATTATATGACAGTTGTTATATGAGCTCCTTAGTTAACTTCACCATAAAAATATGGTGTTAATGTGCTATGCATTTGCCTCACGTTACCTTACTCGGTTATGTTACACCCCCAGTTGCAATCTGTTGGGTAATGTAGTATTTTGAGCAAAAATGGAATTCAGAACTACTCAATGAACATGAAGAAAAACGTTTTTATATAACGAACCCTAACGTAATGTAACCTTTTACAGTTATATGTAATCTGAGACGAACATGTCATAGCTGAAAATTGTCAAAGAAATATGTAAAGCAGTGGAAGACCATATATTTTGATTATCGGCGAGGCTAACTACCTATAAACAATTAATATTTGTCGATTGGCAAAAGTCCTGGGAAAATGAACCAATAAGTCATAAGCTAAAAATGATCAAATCATCAGTTTATCCTTGGTCATCATCAAAACAATCCTCTCGACATCAAGAAACTATTCTGAATCGTCGAAGAATTGGGCATACGTGATTGAGTGATTGACGCATGGCCAACTCATGTCTTCCCCTAATGGAGCCCCACCTATATGCTCCAACTGCCGAACACAAATAACAGTCCAGCATATTCTTATTGAATGCCCTATTTATAATCGGTATCGAACAATGTGCTTCACTAACCCTACAATGTAAGATGTTTTAGCAGAGACCCCAAAATTTTCTCTAAGTTCAGGTTTGACCTTTTTGAAATACTGTAATCTCCTCCAAACAATTGTCATGGGTTGCGTTGGCCCTCCTGCACAACCCATCTCAAATGTTTGTTTAGGAAGAGATAAGGTACCCGGCCAGCCGATAGGGATCATTTCACGCCTCAAAACCACATTTTAGTTAGTGGGCTTTAGACCTTGGTTGAGAGAAGACCTCCTGCTTTGCGGACTTACAATAGAACAGGAGTCATACAGTCCTACCAATCCTACGAGTCTGTGTGTGCAAAATCCCCGAGATTGTTGTTAAGTCCAGCGAGAGTTAACGCACCCTGTAAAGGAAGTGATCACTGGTGAGGGCCTGTTTGCTACAAGAGCACTCCAGGCCGGCCTAATAGGTCTAACGATTAATTCTCCAGGTTGACAAACTCTCCCTTATAACTTATGGTACTGTGGCGTGAATGTGAATGACTGACCTATCCGTGCAAATTATAAGTCCAGTGTATGGAATTGTGCCAAATAAACGTAAGTGCAATTTCAGTGTTAGTTTTTATATGCTTTTGCAGTGTTAACGTAATCCAATGCTTTATTTTTATTCTTTTGATGTTTCGATGTTTTAGTATCATTTGTGTCTTAAAGGTTTCGATACTGAATCAATTTGTTGTGACAGCCTACGAGGCTCTTTATTGTGTTAATATTTAATTTAATTATATTCTTAAAGGTTTACTTTATTTATCTTTATTCCCTTTTAATTTACTTCACTTTCTTTTTGTTTGGTTACGCCTAGAACCTGGATATTAAAGTAAATGAAGAGACGGCGTAACAACATACATACATACATAGATACATACATATATACATACATATATATTTTATTGACCACAAAAATACATGCTTTATGAATATAAACAATATACATTATGGTCCATGATTAAAATGTTGAACTGTAAAACACTAAATTAAAATACAGTTAACTAACTACATACAAATACAAATAACACAGAGACGTTATGATCCTTAAAAACTCAGTCCAATAAAACAATAAGTTAATTAAAAAAAAAAGGAAGACGAAAATACACTACTAGGAAATCGTAGTACATACATACATACATACTGTACATACATATACATACTACTTTGCTTGCACTCGGAATCGAGTATGACGATCATCCAGCTATGAGACAATGATATGAGTTATTAGGGATGTCACCTTCGCATGTGAGTTTTAAGGTGACTAAAGAGGCCGATACCGGACCGGCAGAGTCGTTCACAGATGTTGCACATGTGGAGGCTCCATTTAGTGCAAGAGGCGGCAGCAGCATTTTTCCGGCGTTGGCGCTTGTCTGCCCCGGTTTGCAGTCGGACTAACTCGAAAGCATTGACGCCTTCTCGTGTGGTGTTCCTCCTAGCGTTGCGGTGTGGAGTAATCGTCTCCCAGGTGAGGGGGGTCGATTTGGCACTTTTTTCAGGTTTGTCTTAAGACTATCCTTATACCTTTTCAGTTGCCAGCGTTACGTTTACTATTCGTAAGGTGACTGTAAAGTAGCTGCTTTGGCAGTCTTCTGTCGTTCATGCGAGTAACATGACCAGTCCAGCGGTGTTGTTCATGGCTAATGGCAGCCTCGATGCTCTTACAGTTGGTGTCAGCGAGAATACTGGCATTTGTTTTCTTGTTTTCCCAGCGAACTCGGAGGATGGAACGTAGAATATGTTGGTGAAAGTATTCAAGTGCCTTGAGGTGCCTCCTGTATATGACCCATGTCTTGCTGCCATACAGCAGGGTGGGGAGGACCACGTGCAACTTTGTAGATAATTTCAGCTCCCTACAGCTGAAGACATGGGAACTTAGTTTGCTAAAGGCTTGAGACGCACATCTGATCCGATGTTGAATCTCTTCATAGACGTCCGCGGTGGTGGACACGTGGGAGCCGAGACACTGAAAGTGGGTAACATTAGAGAGGGTAGTACCGATAAGCTGGATGGATGGTGAAGGTGTGGCTGAACCAGGGGCAGGCTGAAAAAGAGTCTGAGTGTTACGTACATTCACCTCAAGGCCGAATTGTGCATATGTATCTGCGTAGGTGTTCATGATCTCCTGTAGGTCGCGTACAGTGTGAGCCAAGGAGGTGTATGCAACAGAGGCGCGTGAAGCCAGGCCGCCACTTGGTCAGGGCAACAAGGCCACAGTTGCCGCAGCTACTTGAGAACAAACGTTGATTACAGATAGCTCTGCAGGAATTATTCTATTCTTTTATTTATTTTGCACATTATAGAGGGATCAATCAAGGAGGATGAAATTGATTGGCGAATGGCAAAACCAACTCCATTGATCTTATTTGTCGCTGCAGTGGGCTTCCTTTCCAGAAGGAGGTATATCTGGAACCTGTTCTGTGAGTCGACCTTCGTCTGGGAGCCGGGTCTCACTAACAACTGCTATGTCGTTGTTATACAGCTCATTTGCCACAAGGGCGGTTCATATTTCAAGACTCCCATTAGTGTCAGTTTCCAGAAGGTTCATGACATTCCATGCAGCGACCATAAATGTTTGTATAATTTGTTTGCGACCGCATTAGGATGACCTTACTGGGAGAGGTTGCCCAATGAGGTTAGATTTTCAAGCAGGCAATCTTTAGGGTACCATGTGGGGTGAGCAGTGGCTCCTGGAAAGGGTTGCTCAATCGCACAGATAGGACTGGATTGCACTGCTGCCTAGATCCCAGTCCATAAACCACCATCTTCTCTTTGCCGTCTATGTGCAGATTTGTGACTAGAAACTCCAGGTAGTCATCTCTGGCTGTCCCCATCGCCACTCGTCTGTCGCCATCTGACGTTTGGGGGTATAGGGGTTCTGATGATAATGGAAAGTATGATGAGCTTGATGAGGGATGCACGTGAGTTGATTTATCTGGTAAGGCTGAGGTGCAGGTTGCAACCACACTTTTTGGCTCTCCCTTTTCCTGATCTAGTTGTGCAGGTAGCTGCAACAACGGTTCAGAGGGAAAGTTGCAATGGACTGCCGATAGCCCAATTTGTTGGTTTCGTCTTAGTTGCCTGTCCATCTTGAAATGCCTCCATCCGCCGTTGTAGTCATTGGGTTCTCGTGTTGGTCACCTCTTGCGCCTATTCTGCCGTTGGGGTCTTACTGGAGCTCTTAAAACATGTCTGCCTGATGCGGGACTCCTCCACAATTTTTTCGTTAAGGGTTTACTCCTGTAGCCATATACCTATCAAGGTTAATGCGGAAGGCAGCGGGGCAGTTGTTGAGAGGCGCCAGGGCCTATGCAACCGTCACCTCTGGGGCACACCGCTGTTCCAAGTACCTTGCTGGTCAAGTCAGGGGGCGCATGACACCCAGTTCCCGTGTGTGGCCACGATGAGGCACACAAGAGTCTTGATGGTGAAGAAGCTTTGTACAGGGGGGGGGGGGAAGACTTACGCAAAGCTATTTTCCTGTTCATCACGAGGGATAACCAGCGTCTGTAGCTGAAAGCTAGTGGAAGGAAACAGTGCTTGCACCTTAACACTAACATAATTATGATACACTAGACGTATTACACCACCCTGTGCACACACACACACACACACACACACACACACACACACACACACTACACGTTATGAGAGTCCAACAAATCTTTCTCGATATCTTGCACTCAGCAGAACTAAATTACTCACGAATTTAACAATGTTTTGGACCCTGAGTTATGTTTTTTTGGTGCCTAAGTAAGATTAACTTTTATTGGGGACATTGTGTTGAAATAATAAACTTAAACAAAAAGATAAAAATAAAGAAAAAAGAAAAAGCTTAAATAAAGCGTGTGTATATGGGCAATGGTTTAACAGGATGATGGCGTAAGTATGCATGGTTTAACCTTTAAGGACAGGAATTCGAGAGGGTGATGTTTCAATTCTTTGTTGATAATTAGCAATCAAAACGCTGATGAATATCTTATTTAATGATAATGGTTAACCTATTAATATTCATAGTTTAATTTGAGGAGAGTGATGTAACCCCTCAAGAATGATAGGTTACACCATCAAACTCTGCGTGATAATTCGGCCTTGACGCACTACAGTACTTAAGTAGGTTTGAAATTTTTGAATGAACACTTGTTTAAGCTATGGCGATCCTATGATGAACTTGCAATGGACCCATAATAAACCCGTTACGAACCCGTGATAAACCACTTACGAACCCATGCTGAAACCATGACTAACCTCTGCCGAACCCATGGGATTCTACGATGAACCCGTGACGATCCCATGCTGACTCTGTGACAAACCTGTGACGAACCCATATGAAAACCGGGACAAACCTGTGACGAACCCATGCTGAAAACGTGACAAACATGTTACGAACCCATGCTGAACCCGTATTAAACCCGTAACAAACCCGTAATAAACCCGTGACGAACCCATGAGAAATCCTTGCCACATAGTCTATCAACATATGAGTCAACCCTTAAATAGCATCAGGCTTACTATAAAGGTCATAACACTCTTCAGGATAAATGAGAATCTAAAACAGTCATCTTGTCAGGTTGTCGACCTTCTCACGTCATATAAGAGACAGTTTTGACGTGAAATAAGTCTCTCTCTCTCTCTCTCTCTCTCTCTCTCTCTCTCTCTCTGTTCAATAGTCTACACAATTCTTATCAATTTAGAATCTCTGTATCTTTATTTATACCTGTAGTTGTATTTTTTCCCGTATTTGTGATTTTTACCTGAACTCTGCAGCATCTCTGAATGGGGAGGTAGAAACTTGGTTAAATTCAATAGTAATAAAACTCAGTATTTAGCAATTACACTTTCCAAATTATATGATCTCCCACCAATCACATTTCATGACGCTATCAGTCTGACAAATTCTAAAATAGATATGCTAGGCTTCACCATTTCCTCTAATAAGTCAAGAAAGCCACACATCCACAACATTGCTAAAGCTGCCTCCCGAAAGCTGGGAATGCTGTACAGATGCCGTAGCTCCTTCACTCCTGAGCAGTTGCTTCAAGTATATAAGGGATTCATTCGTCCTAACTTAGAGTACTGCTCTCATATCTGGGTGGCTCTTCTTCTGTCCAACTGTTAGATAGGGTGGAATCAAAGGCATTTTATCTTATTAACTCTCCTCCTTTAGTGGATAATCTTTTCTTCCCTTTCACTTCGCCGCAATGTTGCTTCACTCTCTCTCTTTTACAAGTACTTTAACGGGCAATGTTCGGTGGATTTGGCATCCTGTGTACGCCGGCAAGGCCGTGGGCTCGTCACACACACCTTGCCCGCGGTGCCCACCGTTTCTCTGTGGCTGTCGGTCACACTAGAATAACCCGTTATAGGTCATCCTTCTTTCCTCACACAGCCAAACTGTGGAATGCTCTGCCTTCTTCTGTGTTTCCATACTTATGCAAACTGTCTCACTTTAAAAAAACCGGTTTTTCGTCATCTACGTGGAGTAGATTAATATAACCTTTTCCTTTTCTATTTTAATTTCTTTCTGTTCTTATTTTATCGCCTCCCTAGGCGCCGTTGTGGGTCGATGACTTGTGCCCGGGTGGACAATTCCCAGTAAAAAAAAAATGAAAAAAAAAAATACTGTGCTCATGGATGTAACAAATATTAGTATATTTACCTGTATCTGACCTCTTATCCTCAACCATACCTGTAACCCTGTACCTATATATGTACCTTTATCAGTACCCTGTATCTGTAGCCGTACCTGCTATTTCTAAATTTAATTGACAACATTAAATATTCTGAACGAGTGCACTTACCCTCTGTAACTTCAGTAAAGTCAACTCCCAACCACCCCAAGCCCCCACCACACACACACACACACACACACTGTATATTTTCAGCCTTCCGGCTGCCATGCTCTTTCAATAAACCGTTAATTTTTAATATTATTATTATTATTATTACACATACACTCTAACACAAATCTGCATACATAATATACATATATATATATATATATATATATATATATATATATATATATATATATATATATATATATATATATATATATATATATATATATACACTACACTCATGAATAAATGCATACAAGCACTCATAGTTTTACACGCCCGGTTACCCATACCCACACATGGTTATTTAATCCGTCAGCTTGTACCTAACATGTTTTTTAGATGAATGAGTATGCATCAAGCTGTCACCACCCCCCCCCCCCCCCACCCCCTGCTGACCATCTTACTTCAACCCCACTTACCACTCCCTCCCATATCACCCCGACCCCTACCCTCCCAGATTGGTCACACATAAATCACAGTCCCTCCTCCCATCGCTGTATACTGGATCCCCCCTATCCACCACACCCTTTCCCCACCCACACCTAAACGAGGTGATGGACACGCTTGATCATCACCATTTATATGGTTAAATAGGCACCAGTCTCAATAGGTCCTAAGCTAGACTAAGATAAATGGCTAAAATTTGGGGCGATTACGACTAAGAACCTTGTTTAGATTTAGGTGAGGCTATGTAAGGATTGGAGCCTATTTGAACTGTCATCTTTAAAAAGTGGGGTCTTTTAGAACTAGGGCCTATATGACCAAGTCAACTAAATCAGCTATATACTGTATAGCAATTAGAGAAAGCGGCATCAAGAGACACGAAAACTCTCTCAGGATAAAGTTTCAAATTTGCCGAGACCATTAACCGGACGGATCCCCCAAACCTCTCTCTCTCTCTCTCTCTCTCTCTCTCTCTCTCTCTCTCTCTCTCTCTCTCTTGCTGCTGGTGCTGCTGTTGCTTTCTACTTATTAAAAACTTTCTCCCCCGCCTGTGATCTTCCGCCTGGCACCATCAGCTGTGTCACCTCGGGCAAAATGAGGAAGATGTGGCACCATAGGTGGATTCACACTGGCACAAAACACGTCACCTCTCCCTCCCTCCTGGTGACTTGTGTAATGGGGACAACATGTAAACTTCCATCCACCTTTTCCACCTAGTGTGCTGTCTAATGGGGTTAACGCCTCCTCTGACGAATAATTAAATTCAGTAGTATTTTTTAACTCCGTTAGTTTTCAATACTGTATATATATATTTTCTTTTGAGGGGTTGGATGGAAGAGGAGGGCGCTGTGATAAAATGTTTGTTTGTTTGTGTTGTGGTTATTGTGTTGGTGTTTGTTTACATAGGGGGAGCTGTGTGATATGGGATAGATTTATTTTCTTCTCGTGAGAATATCAGGGAGAGTGATATCTCTGACATGGACATACATACATACCCTGTACATACATACAAACATACATACATAAATACATACATACATACATACATACATACATAAATACAGAAATACATGAAAATGTCACTTACTTGTTAATATCCACCCCATTCACTCATACGTACAGTCACAATCCAAAGTTTCGACACCCCCCTGGCTAGGTGTTCGCCGAGGCCAAGGTTGAGGTAAGGCTGGGTGATCCGGCGCAGACTAGTTCAGCAATGTGGTAACCAGGCACTACGATGGTGAGGTTCACATTCCACCGCCACAACACTCTGAGACTCATAGTACACGAGCACAAGAAGGAACTTATTACGAACTTTAACATGGCATGAACTTGCATAACAAATGCATTCATAACATTGTTGCCACACATAACAATAATATGTTAAGATTGGAGAGCATGAAAAACTTTGCCCTGTCCCAAAACAATGGCTTGGAACCACTAAGATGCGAGTCCTCGTATGAATCATCAGGGCAACATATATAAAGGGTGGCCGGCGGCCATATTTCGTCAAGAGGGAGTGACCGGTCAGTCGACAAGGTGAGGCCTATACATGTATAGATATTACCATAACCCTTGGAATATTATGGTTTAACACATACTAGGAATTCATACAGTCATGTTTACAATATATAATTGCGTATCAGTAACTACATTGAAGTATTTTGGCTTAGAATGTTGCAATTCACATTAATCATGGTATCACCCAAACAATTTTTGTCTGGTCAGGAGCAGCGACTTTGCAGAAGACCTCGACCTTCAGCATAGATGCCTGGCCATATGTCATCATTAGTGACTACTTTTTGGTCACTTGCCTTGTTTTCTGTCTACTGCTGCTTTTAGTTTTTAAGTTTCACTTCATAATGTCTCTGATTATGAGAGTTATGGCACAGAGGTGATATATAACATCTAGTTACAAATATGATTATTTTTTTTTCACCTGAATGATAAATATCTATGACGTCCTAATCATGGTCTGTAGTAGTATCACGATACTTTTTGTCCATTAACACGTGATGTTTATCAATATTCATATTTCATAACTGGGTCGAGAACAGCCCAAGTTTCTGATGCCTCACTCCTAACTTGCTATTGTTATGTGTGCCAACAATGTTATGAATTAAATTTTGTTATGCAGGTGCATGTCATGTCAAAATTCGTAGCAATTTTCTTCCATGCTCGTGTGCTGTGAGTCTCGGAGTGTTGTGGTGGTGGATTGTCTGCGTCCGATCACCCAGCCTCACCTAAACGCTGGCCTCAGCGGACACCCAGCCAGCGGGGTATCGAAACTTTGGATTGTGACTGTACATAACATTGTATTCACGCTGCCAAGCTCTTTCAATAAACCGTTAATTATTATTATTATTATTATTTTACAGCTATATAATTACAACTATAAATACTTTCTGTATATATATATATGTAACCGGTCGGAATTTACTGGACTTTATTTTCTCACTTGACTTGGGGTTTATTAAAGATTATTAGATGGTAATGGCAGTGGAAGCGCCCCTTAGTGAGAAATCCCAAACCAGCACAAGAGCACTTAAATTTACTAACAAAATGAATTGTCCGTGACCCGTGGAAGGATAGCGTCTGTGACTGGGATGAATGAGACACACACTGTAAATTTCAAACACTCATATTCCCTCCAACTACAAACACAATCAAATAATGGTGCACCAATATGCGCACCTCTTAACTTGAACTTAAAACACTACTCTGAGGAATAAAAGTTATACATGATATTGAAATTATTAGAAACTCAGGCAACAATAAATTTAAAGTATTAAGAAATGTTGCTTGCACACATGAAACAGGCCTTAAGGGTTTTCACAGAATAATATCCACCACTGCGGAAGTGGTATAAAAATAAGAAATTATTAATTCCACCATGAATAGGCCTAAAGGGCACTCAATATAATTATGTTACACCAACAGATGCAGGCCTTAAGGGTTTTCAACAAAATAATATCAGTCACTGAGGAAATGGTATTAAAAAATAAGAAATTAAATACTCTACAATGAATAGGCCTTAAGGGCACTCAATATAATTATGTTACACCAACAGATGCACACCTCCTAACCTAACTTAAACACTACTCTGGGGAACAAAGGTTATATCTGAGATTGAAACGATAAAGAAATTTTAAATGCACACAGCATACATTAGTAACTGAAAAAATAGTATTAACTACACACAAAAATATTGTCACTATTATAGAGACGTTACTGAGTCCAATACCCTTGAACCATGCTCCCTAACCTAACACACACACAGATTCCACCTGCAGTCCGTAGTCGTTTAAGGCACAACCAACAGGCACCCGTAGTTGAAGGCCCAAATCAGCCTTTCTCCACCTTGGAAAGTGTACCTCTAAACTCCACTGACTCTTGGCCCCAGTGTGCGACCCTGTATCACTCAGCTAGCTTCACTTTACCCCAGGTACATCCATAAAGCGGAAGGGAGTGAGCCAATCAGACCTTGTACAGTTGAGAGAAGCCTTAGCTTCCCCTTAGCAAGAGGGTTTCACTTAGCTGCTTGAAACATGTGGTATTGTGAGCCGAGGTAGAGGAGAGCTGATGACCCCAACGATCGTCCCGTCGTCAGCTGGGCACCCAGACGGCTAGATTCCCTCAAGAGATCCTTTGATACCCCGCTAAACAGAGACAGGCCTACACTGATCGGTCCAATGGCGACAATCGCCACCCTCAATCATCAACGGCAGTCTCAAACGGCAGTCAATCTCTCGCAGTCAAGTGGGTTCTGGCGGAAACCCTGAAATGAACTCACTGTTAGCTCTAGTTTACTTTATCACTGCCCTATCTAAACCCTGTCTGAGATTGAATGAGACTTACTTGTTATACTGCAATAGCGCAGCACAGGTGACTAGACCACGTGACTATTTCTGTGGACGGACGGGCAGGGATGTCCTGTAGGTCCAATCGCTTTCACATGACTGAGGACCAGCCAGCGTCGCGTCTCTCCAAGGCGCTAGCTTAGGCCTACGTGACATATTTTGCGCCTAACTAATAACTCCTTGGGACACCCGTGACATTATTCAGACTGATAAACGATCTATAATAATTTCAAATTCAATAATAGTCCCTTAACTTCATGAATCGCATCATTATTAATTCGGCAAATTACATTTAATATCACTTAGGCCTAGTTCCACAACCTCTCGCTATGTGCAGGGAGCGCTCTCTTCCCTTCGACGACCTTGAAAGCTCAGTATCGCCAATGGCGCGGTGTTTGAAATTACTCTGAAATTTCTGAATATTACAATCAACCCCCCTAAAAAAAGACAGCACTGTCCTCATGTGCTGAAAAAACATGCATACGACCCCCCTAAAAAAATTTTCTAAGAAACTGCATCTTACCCCTTTAACGTGCTAAACGCAGCATTCCCGTCTCCTCTTCTCCACTTCTCTCTCCCGCTAACATTCGACCCCCCTAAAAAAAACAGCACTGTCCTCATGTGCTGAGAGAACAACTTAGAAGCCACCTTCAACTCTGCCGTATTCCAACTCGCAGCCAGCAACTCCATTTCTTGCCTAGCCCAACTCAAAACCAACCAGAACATCACGCTCCCCTTTTTCCTGGCCCTTAACTAGAAACCCAATGTCAAAATTAATACCAGCCCAAAACAAACATACTCTCCTTTGGCCTGGCCCTTGAACTAAGAGAACCAGTGCCAAAACAATACACAGTCCAAAACAAACATGCTCTCCTTTGCCTGGCCCTTGAACTAAGAGGAACCAGTGTCAAAACACTACTCAGTCCATCTCAAACATGCTCTCCTTTGCCTGGCCCTTGAACTAAGAGGAACCAGTGTCAAAACAATACTCAGTCCACGTCTCCGAACCTCATGCCGGCAGACCAACCCTCTGACAATGTACCAGTCCATATTAGTGAGGCCCTGGACATTACAACCGTACTCTCAATCCCGCTCATGACAGCAACCACTACTCAACGCACATCTCTGACCTAACCATCTCTCCAATCCCCTCTGCCCTACTCACGACTCCTCCAACTCACCCTCGACAACCTGCCTTTTCTCATTACCATGCACCTTAAACTGTAATCGGTCGACTTCGTCTTGTCTCTCAGCTGGAGGGCTCGATCAACCTCTCTGAACTACTTACGTACCCCTGTATTTCCCACTTGGACCTCACACTTCCTTGACTGCTGGACGTGTGCCTGACATTCACCCCTGGTTTCCTCCCTGAACCGTTGAATGTGTGCCTGAAACTCCCACTTGAACCTGTTTACCTGTGCTTGATAATCCCTCTTTAGGTCTCCGAACTCCTGTCTCAGCTGTACCAAGGTCTCGTGGCTGTCTCTCTTCCTCGTCACTTTTATCTCTACTGTCAAGCCTAACCAACTCAATCCGGGCACAAGGTTGAGCATCAGTGCGAGTTCAATCCCTACCATTACTAACCAACACATAATGACGTTCATTATCCCAACCACAGAACTATCAGTCACGACATTAAAAACTACGCTCTGCTACCATTTGTAACGGGTCGGAATTTACTGGACTTTAATTTCCTCACTTGACTTGGGGTTTATTAAAGATTATTAGATGGTAATGCAGTGGAAGCGCCCCTTTGAGAAAAATCCCGAACCAGCACAAGAACACTTAAATCTACTAAACAAAATGAATTGTCCGTGACCCGTGGAAGAATAGCGTCTGTGACTGGGATGAATGAGACACACTGTAAATTTTAGACACTTATATTCCCTCCAACTACAAACACAATCAAATAATGGTGCACCAATATGCGCACCTCTTAACTTGAACTTAAAACACTACTCTGAGGAATAAAAGTTTTACATGATATTGAAATTATTAAAAACACAGGCAACAATAAATTTAAAGTATTAAGAAATGTTGCTTGAACACATGAAACAGGCCTTAGGGGTTTTCACAAAATAATATCCACCACTGCGGAAGTGGTATAAAAATAAGAAATTATTAATTCCACCATGAATAGGCCTAAAGGGCACTCAATATAATTATGTTACACCAACAGATGCAGGCCTTAAGGGTTTTCAACAAAATAATATCAGTCACTGAGGAAATGGTATAAAAATAAGAAATTATTAATTCCACCATGAATAGGCCTAAAGGGCACTCAATATAATTATGTTACACCAACAGATGCACACCTCCTAACCTAACTTAAACACTACTCTGGGGAACAAAGGTTATATCTGAGATTGAAACTATAAAGAAATATTAAATGCACACAGCATACATTAGTAACTGAAAAAATAGTATTAACTACACACAAAAATATTGTCACTATTATAAAGACGTTACTGAGTCCAATACCCGTGAACCATGCTCCCTAACCTAACACACACACACAGATTCCACCTGCACTCCGTAGTCGTTTAGGGCACAACCAACAGGCACCCGTAGTTGAAGGCCCAAATCAGCCTTTCTCCACCTTGGAAAGTGTACCTCTAAGCTCCACTGACTCTTGGCCCCAGTGTGAGACCCTGTATCACTCAGCTGGCCTCACTTTACCCCCCGGGTTCATCCATAAAGCGGAAGGGAGTGAGCCAATCAGACCTTGTACAGTTGAGAGAAGCTTTAGCTTCCCGTTAGCAAGAGGGTTTCACTAAGCTGCTTGAAACATGTGGTATTGTGAGCCGAGGTAGAGGACGGCTGATGACCCCAACGATCGTCCCGTCGTCAGCTGGGCACCCAGACCGCGAGATTCCCTCAAGAGATCCTTTGATACCCCGCTAAACAGCGATAGGCCTACACTGATCGGTCCAATGGCGACAATCGCCACCCTCAATCATCAACGGCTGTCTCAAACGGCAGTCAATCTCTCGCAGTCAAGTGGGTTCTGGCGGAAACCCTAAAATGAACTCACTGTTAGCTCTAGTTGACTTTATCACTGCCCTATCTAAACCCTGACTGAGATTGAATGAGACTTACTTGTTATACTGCAATAGCGCAGCACAGGTGACTAGACCACGTGACTATTTCTGTGGACGGACGCGCAGGGATGTCCTGTAGGTCCAATCGCTTTCACGTGACTGAGGACCAGCCAGCGTCGCGTCTCTCCAAGGCGCTAGCTTAGGCCTACGTGACATATTTTGCGCCTAACTAATAACTCCTTGGGACACCCGTGACATTATTCAGACTGATAAACGATCTATAATAATTTCAAATTCAATAATAGTTCCTTAACTTCATGAATCGCATCATTATGAATTCGGCAAATTACATTTAATATCACTTAGGCCTAGTTCCACAACCTCTCGCTATGTGCAGGGAGCGCTCTCTTCCCTCCGACGACCTTGAAAATTCAGTATCGCCATTGGCGCGGTGTTTGAAATTACTCTGAAATTTCTGAATATTACATATATATATATATATATTTCATGTAGATCCACAATGAAAACGTGGATAAGATAAATCTTGATAAAATCACACGGGAAAAGGGTTCTCCGTTGTTTCCCTTTTCCCGTGTGATTTCATCACGATATATATATATATATATATATATATATATATATATATATATATATATATATATATATATATATATATATACACTTATTTATTAGTCTATATTATACATGCGACTTATATATATATATATATATATATATATATATATATATATATACACTCATTTTAGTCATTTAACACGCGACTTTGACATATATATATATATATATATATATATATATATATATATATATATACGGGTATGTGAAAAATATATAATCCAAGTTTCTCCCATGTTTGCATTTTCATTTAAGACTAAAATCGGAAAAAAATTGACAAAAATTGAATCTGAATACCATGACCTCCTGCCACCAGCTGATCACACATATTTTCTATTTAAAGTCGTTCATGGTTATAGTTCATGGTTGCAGTTCATGATTGTAGTTCATAGTTGTAGTTCATGGTTTTCGTGAGATAAACTGATGTTACCTTCCCCATCCCCGCCTCCGCATGGCGTTCAGTACGTCTTTATAATTATAATGTTCTTCCCATTCTTCCGTTTGTGTCTTTTTATCTTACGCAACAGGAGTGATACAAGAGCAATCACCTCTGTTCTATAGTCTGTCTGTGTGTGTCTGTCTGTCTGTTTGTGTTCTACAGGGAAAAAATAAGGAGGATACGACGTTTTAATCTGACGGTCTTATCCCACTCATGGCTGGCAAGGTTCAGTTTGTATATAACAATCACTGATCTGTAGAATATTCATCTGTTTGTGTTTCTCTAAGTCCACCAAGATACTTTTCTTGGGATACGGTCACTTGTGCTTAGCGTAAATTATATGTTTCTCTGGTAACTAATTGTATATATTCTCGTGTTCTCATTTGTCTTTTTCGTAGTTTTTTTTTTTAGATTTTTTTTTCTTTTCTTCAGTTTGGGAGATATACAGGATATTGAACTAAAAGTCTTACTGGCTGTTAATACTCTGGTTAAAAGGTTAAATCACTCTTCAATAGCAGTAATGCCTTAGGAAAACATAATCAATGAATTTGATACAAGAATACCGAATAACAGCATATATTTTGAATATCTTGGTCTATAACTCAAAGATACACAAAGAAGTAAAATGAGAAATATGAACAACAAAGCGAAACAAACTTGCGAATAAGATTATCCCAAGAAAAATAGTAAAAAAAAAACACCCAAATTGTTTTTAGACGTAACAAGTATGTCGATGTTTGTGATTCATTGTATATGACGAAACAATTTGAAAATCAGCCAAAAATATAGAGGAGAATAGTATAGAAAGATGATAATGAAGGGAGAAAGAGAGAAAATCTGGGAGAAAATCTGAAGGAAGGGAGAGAGAGAGAGAGAGAGAGAGAGAGAGAGAAGGAAGGTGGAGGAGTAACTCAGAAGTAAGTGATGCCTGGTAATCTTGTGGCTGCTGTAAGAACCACGTTAAGAATAGTCGACTTCCTTAAACACACACACACACACACACACACACACCTTGCTGTTGCTGTTACCTATACTATACCTCCTTCTCCTTCTTCGTATTCTTCTGTCTCCCCCTTAAACCTCCTGTTCCTCTTCTTCCACTCTTCCTTATGTTCTTCTCCTTCTCTTCCTACCCCTTTTCTCCTTCTATTCTTGTTCTCCTACTCTTCTTCTTCTTCTACTTTTCCTTATGTTCTTCTTCTCCTCCCCATCATCATCCTCCATTTCTTTCTTGTATTTTCTCTCTATCTCCACTTCCTCGGATTTTTCGTCTTAATACATCTTCTCTTTCTTCTTTCTTTCTCTCTTTTTTTATTTACTCTCCTATTTTGCTCTTTCTTCTCTTCATTCTCTTATCCACATTACTTCTCGTCCTCGTTTCATTCTTCCTTTGTTCTGTCCTTCTCTTCTCCTCTCTTTGATACATTTTCTTCTCTTCTCTCTTCTGATCTTCCTTTTTATATCTCCTCCTCCTCCTCCTCCTCCTCCTCCTCCTTTGTCTCTTCATCTTCGTCCCTCCTCAGATAATATCACTTCCACGTAACGATACACTGAGAATTGTCAACTTGACTTTTATTTGGGACAGTAATTGACGACGGATGAGTCTCTCTCTCTCTCTCTCTCTCTCTCTCTCTCTCTCTCTCTCTCTCTCTCTCTCTCTTTTCTTGTCTTTTATTTTTTCGTATGTTTCTTCTCCTTCTCCCTTCACATCCTTCTCTACTCTCCTCTCCTCTTCCCTTCATTTCTCTTCTCCACTCCTTTCCTCTTCTTTCGCCTTTTTATTCTATTTTCTTCTGTTCCCTTCTCTTTTCTCCTCTTTTTTTGCACTTAATTTTATTCTCTTCTCTTCTCTTCTCTTCTCTTCTCGATGTGATGAGGCTTGTCCTGACCCTTGGATGGGCGTGACGTCAACAATGATGTTACAGATGACCCTTTTAAAGTAATTTTCCTTCGTTACGTCATTGTTCTTAAGGATGAACTTTATATTCTTAAAAGCGTCACACTTCATCACAGGAAGATTAAAAGCGTCACAATTTCTTTCAATCATATCAAGAATGAAAGCTTCATAATTTATTTTTGTTCAGATTCAGCTTCATTAAACACATATACATACATACACACACACACACACACATACAGTATATATATATATATATATATATATATATATATATATATATATATATATATATATATATATATATATATATATATATATATATGTGTGTGTGTGTGTGTGTCTCAGTTTAGACACATTCCTCATGACGAGTCTCGTTTTATCCTTCAGTAAGCACTAATGGAATTTAGATCAAATGACGACGTCGAACATAAGATCAAGCAACTCCATTTCCGGGAAAATGTCACCAGCGATTACCTAGTAAAGGAGGGACCCCCAACTGAGCACAGGTTAATTGGCTGTTTCCGAAGCCCAGGAGCTCATTACGGGGAGGTAAATGCCACCAGGATGTAAACAAACTCGCCGCTGAGGTCGTTCCATCTACTCACGGATTTTGTTTCTACATTTAGCGACAAGTGTTGCAGAATCTGTGTTAGTTTAAACAGGGGGGAGTGTACAATAAGCTTGTTCCTTACCAACTTGTATCACCAGCTATCATTTTCGAGGCCTGGGTGTATAACTTATCACAATGTTAAGTTAGTATCTATCTACCTATCTATCTTTCTATATATTTATCTGTCTATCTATCTATCTATCTATCTACTTCATGACAATCGACTGACACGAGTTAGAATTTTCATATATGAATATTCTTAATTATGTTACAGTGCACAGGTGTATCTGAAGCTATAAACCTTCTGGCATTAGCCTTAAAAAAAAAGTAAACCATTATTTAATACAGGCATACAAGTGTTTAAAGTCTCCTCATTACCAGGTGAGAGTAATACATCAGGGCATTACACACGGTGGGGATATATAACAAAGAATCAGTGGAATATTAAGTCGCGAGATGAATTATTCCCAGCACGAACTCTAGACATAATTAACCTTGACGTACGAACAAGAGGCTGGACCAATGAGAGAGTGTGGCTGGTCAAAGACATGATGAGAGGGTGCGCCACCTAACAGATATTTCAGTAATAACAGGGAGGGAAACATTCCAGGCGTGTGCCATTAACACTAAGCATAGATATTATAAAGGCGCACACACTGACATTACCATTTTTCACTAATTTAACAGAATTGAATGTTTTTTACCGTGTGAGCTCTGCAATTTTAAGCATTTATTAAGCACTAATCTTTTTTATGCTATATAATTTTAGAAATATTTATTACACAGTGAATTTTCATCTTTATATTTTTTTTCAATTTTTTTTTTACTTTGTTCGTTTTCAGGAAAATCTTAGGTTGTCATGTTGTTTTGGTCATGTTGTCATGCCTTCCACCACTGCCCTGCTAGCCAGTCACGCGTCCCTCACCTGGGATTGAGGTTATCCATGAGTCATCCATCTGGGCCCGGGGGTCATGCATGAGTCATCCATCTCTGCCTGGGGTCATCCATGAGTCATCCACTTGGGCCCGGGGGTCATTCATGAGTCATCCATCTCGGCCTGGGGTCATCCATGAGTCATCCACCTGGGCCCGGAGGTCATGCACGAGTCATCCATCTGGGCCCGGGGTCATTCATGAGTCATCCATCTCGGCCTGGGGTCACGAATGAGACATCTTTTTATTTTTTAGCCCACCCGAGCAAAGGCCACTGACCCACACCGGGGCCTGGGAGGCGAAAAGTAATAGTAGTAATAATAATAATAATAATAATAATAATAATAATAATAATAATAAATAAAATTAACAATAAAAATACATAATAAAAATAAAAATAATAAAATAATAATAATAATAATAATAATAATAATAATAATAATAATAAAGAGAGTCATCAATCTGAACCTGGGTCATCCATATGTCATCCATTGGGTCTGAAGTTTTCTATGAGTCATCCACCTGGGCCTGGGGTCATCCATGAGTCATCCACCAGGGCCTGGGGTCATACATGAGTCATCCACGTGAACCTGGGGTCATCCGTGAGTCATCCACCAGGGCCTAGGGTCATCCATGAGCCATCCACCAAGGCCTGGGATCATCCACGAGTCGTCCACCAGAGCCTCGGGTCATCCATGAGTCATCCACTAGGGGTCATTTTGTGTGTGTGTGTGTGTGTGGTGACATGTGGTGTAATGGTCAGCATGCTCGCCTCGCAAGCAAGTGGACCAGAATTTGATCCTCAATAGTAATTGGGGACCTGGATGTTAATCGATTTGTGATTCGTGTTCCGGGGTAATGGTTAGCCAGAGCTGTTGGCGAGTTGTCCGATCTTCTCGGACTATTATTCCTTGATGCTGGGTCATAAAGCTCGGTAACTTATGGTGTGGTTCTTGTGTTGGCGACAGCTTCTACACCATAAACAAATTCACGACTAGGTTGCCCTAGGGCCGGCAACCATGAGGGGCAACCATTGTGATTATTATTAAGCATGTGCGTACGTGTGTGTATGTATAATATCAGAGCTGTGATATCGTCTCAGATTCAGTAACATCAGCACTATCATTAACAAACTCCCCCACAATGGTTGTCAGTCTCGGAGCTTTACGCCTCAGTGTTAAAACACGAAGCAAAGAAGTTGCTGGTAGTTTATATTCATGAGAGCGTTCATTAAAATCAAAGAAATACGTGATTAAAAACGAATGATAAAGTGCAAATAAACACGAAGTATAGAAAGACAAATTAAGTGATGTAGAAATCCATCCGATAAAATTTGAAAATTGCAGTTAAACAAGCTAACGTTAAATGACAAAATTAATGAAATTAAAATCTGCCCGAGGCAATAAGAAATTAATGGTAAAAGCGTCCTAGTTTTAAACCAGCAGTCCAAAGATGAAGTGTTCAACGATTGTTGGATACAACAGTAAATGGGAGAGTCAGCTGGAGTTGACATATACAGTACAGGAAGATTGGTGACTAAAATTAATTACAATGACGAAAAGACGAAATTATATATTACGTCATGCTTGTATCTCAAAAGGTAAATAATCGTATAATGCGTAAATAACTGTACTTATGTAGTTGTGTGCTGTGTGTTGGACCGAAAACAACGATGTCAAGTCTGTTTTCGTAAGAGAACACTGACTGGAGTTGGTGGTCGACTGACGGACAATATTCGTGAACAGCAGAGGGAGACGAATACCTAAGAGGTTGACCGACGTGATAGACTTTCACCTGTATTATAAGATCTTGCGTGAAGTATCGCCTAGCTACCTTTACGGCTCCAACACCAGCTTAAATGTACAATCCTGGATCTCAGGTCACAAGGTAAGGCTTCTAAATCTTTTAAATACGTATCAATGATGTATTTATCTTTAAGAAATTAATCTTAACGTTTAGAAAGTATTTCTTTAAAATATTATAATTCTCTATATGTATATATCTTTAGGTACTGTACATGAATATAGTCTGATACACCGTCATAACTATAAAAAATTCTTTCACATATAAGAGTTTAGTGTAATGGAAAACGTAAGAATTTCATGTATTTGTGAACGAGAATAAAGAATGTAAGAACATAAATAACACAAGAAAATTCACGCCTCGCACACAGAAGTCATTTTCCAGACATGATAAGAAGAAATACATTGTGGCTAGCCAACAATATGGTGTGATATGGCTCCAAAAACCGTGTTATTTTCCCCTTGTAATAAACATATCCACATTTCATGTCAACTATTTTAGATTTCATCGTATTCCCTTTAATCCAGTTGAAAGCGTGATCGGTAAATCAATGGGACTCTGCTGTGGGTGCATGCAACATGACGAAAATATTGCAAGCGACGCTACACCAGTTATTGACGTTACTGATAGCAGGGTGACCACACCTCCTCTCTGTATGGTTTTTGTCCTTAAATACTTGGACACGGTTAATACCACAAATATACGAGAAAAACATTGACGTGTAAGTCAGTCACGTGCGGGTAACGAGTTATGAGGACGTGTACACAAACTGGACGTGGAACGATCACATACACCCACTAAATGTCCCAAGAGCACGCACACAGTGAATCCCGGATACCTGGTGGAGTGCACGTGACCACTCGATACCGGATAATCATGCACCTGGTGGATACCTGAGGATCACGCGTGTCTTATCATGTATCCTGTTAATGTGTTCACTGGCTACTTAAGACACACGCGTGTTCCTCGTATGCCCTAATAGTATGTAAGTACGCTTAGATGTGTCAAGATCGTGTACCAACATTCAATGGACGCAACAGGATACTTCTTATAGTTAACAGTTGACAGACGGGCACTAACATTAAGTGATCTATACAGAAGAACACGACACTGTTGTTTACTCCTAGGAATGTATAGATGATGGACGCTTCTCAGAACTTGGGTGTGTATCCATTTGATTGATATTTTTTCTTTTTACTTATTTCGTCGCCTTAACACCGAACACTTACCAGTCATCAAAGCAGAATTGGGTAAGCTAATACCTAAAAGGTTACTTGGTTCTTAGTCATTGCGAGGGACCCCCCCCCCCCCCTCTCTCTCTTTCTCTCTCTCTCTATGTATGTATGTATGTATGTATGTATGTATGTATGTACAGTATGTATGTATGTATGTATGTATGTATGTATGTATCTATCTATCTATCTAAATATAAAGGAACACCCAATATCCAATGTTCACCACTTAACTCACTGCTGTACCCTCCAAACAAGTGTTGCCATTCCTCATGCAAATGATCACACAGGTACATTTGCACCACTGTCTCCCTGGGCTCTGTGTACATGCTAATGCCATGTCAGAGCCTATAGTCCCTCCCGTGCTGTACGTCTCCGCGATGTATGACCTCATTTGACCTCCCGGGAGAGCCTGCTGCATGACCTTAGCTTGTACTAATTGTAAGTCCTGCTGGTCTTAAATCTCACGGCGACTTTCATTAACAGTGACCTTGTTTGGCAGTTGCTTGTATTTCGTCAGCCTTGGGTGAATACAGTACAGGTGGTGGTAGTGGTGCTATGGGTGGTGGTGGTTGTGGTGGTGGTATCTGCTGCTGTTGTTGTGGTGGTGGTATCTGCTGCTGTTGTGGTGGTGGTATCTGCTGCTGTTGTTGTGGTGGTGGTATCTGCTGCTGCTGTTGTGGTGGTGGTATCTGCTGCTGTTGTTGTGGTGGTGGTATCTGCTGCTGCTGTTGTGGTGGTGGTATCTTCTGCTGTTGTGGTGGTGGTAGAGCTACTAGTATGGTAGTGATGATTGTGATAGTTTTGGCGGTAATGATTGTGGTTGTAATAGCTGATTGTTGTTGTAGTGGTAGTGGTGGCTGTTGTGGTAGTGGTTGTTATGGTGGTGGTGATAGTAATAATGGTGGATCTACTTGTATGGTAGTGATGAAAATGATGATGATGTTACTAATGATGGTGGTTATACTGGTAGTGACGACGATGCTGGTGACTGTTACCGCCCCGCACTGGGCGAGCGGTAATTATGGAATTTATGATAATATATGTGGGTGTTATGATAACGGTAATATGGAAAAATAGTTGATATGAACATGGAGTTAACTAGTTAAGTTGAAGGAATGAAGGGAGGCCAGCAGTGTTGATGGTGGCGGTTCTGCTGAAACCGGACCATAACTCCGCCTGTGATCTGTCCTGGGCGGGCCAGTTTAAGATACACTTCGAGCTTTGAGCACTGTCACCTACAGAATATAAGTAGTATAAGACTCGTTACGCGTAAGTCTATGCTCATACGGGGCTTTATTGTTCTAAAATTATATGTATTGGGAAATACTGCTTGCTCCTTTTTAATATTCTGATAAGTGTGTAGTAAATGCTGTTGCCATTGTACATATGTTGTCATTGTATACTGTACGAAGCCGTGTTTCTCACCTAACTTGTAATCCACAAATCATGAGTAAAGTGTTGACATTAACAATGTATTGAAAGGTTTTGACCATTAAACACCATTCTTATCCAGACTTCGCATACTTACCATTTCATTGGCGGTAACAGTGACGATGATTGATGATGATGATGATGATAATGATGATAATGATGATGGCCGACTCTGAAACTCACCATTACAAACACTCACTCTAAACCACACTGAAGGATGTCCCATTATGTACTCAACGTCTTATATCTATCGAGAGAAAATCGTCCAAGTAAAGACACACAGAGGCAGGCGACCACCGCGTTGCTCCCATTAGTCTATTGTGTGATGAAGAGGAAGACCAAACACTGAAGAAACATCATCTTTATAACCAACTTCTCCCAGACTCTTAGTATTAAAGATGATATTTCTTCAGACTCCCGGACTGTCTGTCATTATAGGACTCACGCCACTAACTTCTCTACACCACTGGACTCTTTCCGATCGAGTCCATCGTTTGTCCAGGTGAAAAATGTGTCTTTTGGGGCAATTAGTCAAAGAGGCCCTAAGAGCATAGTCCCCCAGTCCTAACAGGCCCCAATTTAACTTTATCTAACCACTGCGATTGGGATTAACCCTTAATGGGGGCCCCGGTTCACACGGATTCTAAACACATTGGACCCAATTTCGATGATTTGATTGGGTTAGGTTAGGTTTGGTTAGGATAAGTTTGATTAGATTGGGTTACGCTAGGTTGGGTTAGGTTTGGTTAACTTAGGTTAGGTTGGGTTAGCTTTTATTAGATTAGGTAATGTAGGTTGGATTTAGTAAAATCAGGGTAGGTAAAGTTGTGTTAGGTTAGATTGGGTTTGGGTCTATTTGAACTGAGGCCCATGTGAAGTGCAGTCGTATGTTCCGAGATTTGTACAGTAGGACTCATGTTGTCAGGTCGCAGAATGAGTGTTGTAAAGCGTTGTCGTCTCTCAGGGAGCCACGCGTGTGTAGAGTTCCCTGCATCAAAGTTAATTATACATCTTCTGGAGTCGAGAGAATTACAGGCTGTGAGGAACCAAATTGCTGGCACTCATGGGCCTGGATAGAAACAGGTGGAGACCAGAAAGAATTAAGACCTCACTGCCTGTACGTTGAAGTGTAACCCCCTGACATCAAGGTCATTCCTGAGTTGTTGCTGTCACAGTGAGTAAGGAGGTCATACCCAGTAAGGATTTTTTTACCAAAGGTAATGTGTTGGCCATGTGACCCCTGTCTAAGAGATCTCGATCCGCTTTGTACCATAGCGACCCTCACTATAACCAGGTCATAATCATAACCCCAGATAATGAAAGTAATGGGTGACCTCCGGAGACAAGGCTATATCTCTCCTTTTTCTGAAGATGCTTAAAACAGCTCTTGCAACGCGAATGTTCTGCCATCTTTGTTGTTTTCTGTGCTGGGTCTAGTCTCCTGATCTTAAATTTTCGTTCGTTAAATAATTTTCCCGGACGGAGGACGGTACTGCTGCAGGTATTCCCTTGTTTTCCTCACTCCATTCCACCAGTTGCTACATTCTTGTTGACTGACAGGCGGAAAATGTGAAGCAAATACTGCCACATAAATGCACTGTTTTTTATTAGATAAAGTAGCATTCGTTGTGCGTTTTATTTCAATTTGGGTAAAAATAGTTTCCTGTGTATTCACATAGTTGTTGAGGGCTGAGTGTGCGTAAATAATGACGTGATATACAGGCCAGGTATTAATCAGGGATTGGCTGCAGCATTTACTTATTCAGGTGTGTGATCTTATTATTACACGCAGGTGCATAGTGACACGCTTCTATATTTAAATTATCGTCCCGTATATTTTCACACGACACACACACACACACACACACACATACGCACATACACACACACACACACACACACGCTAGTATACATAATCTTCTTCACAATACTCTTGTCGCCGAGGCACATAATAATATCCCCAACATTAATCTTTAGTTGTAGAGTAGAAGGCTAGACATAAACATAGTGAGGAAGCAGATCATGGAGGAGTGTCTCTGAGGGTTTCAAGTTGAAAAAACCTGCGCGTGTGTGTGTGTGTGTGTGAACAAAGGCGTTTGTTGTGAATTTATGGGAGTAAAACATCAGTGTCATACTGAAAAAAATACAGGTGTGCTGGAGACATTTATTGTAATTCTCTCATACGATTTTTTTTGTAGATACTGTATTTAGGTTAAGAGGTTGACAGTTAGTTAGCTTTACGCGCTGATTTCTAGGCTCTTAGACACATTATAACGTCTCTTTGAACACACTCACACACACACACACACACACACTATCTTTGGTCCCCTTACGTAGCTCATTAACTACACCTTAAACGACTCCCGGCCGCAGCAGCAATAATTAAGTTACAATGTAACGATTTTGTCGCTAGATTTAACCGACTTTTGAAGTAATTTCGCTGCTGTTTTTTGCAGTTTTAGTGATTTTTGTCATTAAATAAAAAAATAACGGAAATAATGTACTAATAAGCAGTAAATAAAGCTCAGCGAAGTAATAACAAGAATATGAGTCGAAAATAGACACGTCTAATACGAGTCCTGGATGGGGCATCCTGTATCGTCTTGTCGTGTGTCATCGTGACCGATTTGACCAAACAAAGTGAAAATTTCCAGATGCAGCTGACACTCGTCAAAGTTGTATCCATTTTATTATTGTACTTGTGAAGCAAGTGCATAACCGCTAACCCGATAATGTTCGTGTGTTGCGGTCAATGTCATCACTAAGTGCTAATGAGATTCTATAAGTGGTAAAACCAGTGATTCTGGACTCCACTGTTTGTTAGTGATGAGGTACACTCGCTCACATAGACGTTCAATGGAGAAAACCGCATCACGCAGTGTGGAAACAAGTCCCAGACACACTACAACCTTGGGCAGAAATATAGCTGATTATAAATATGCCACCGGAGAAAATCCTAATAGTGATCTTTCTAACCTAGCTCAAACAGTACTCCTATTACCACATTCAAATGCCGAAGTTGAACGTGTGTTTGGTCAGATGAACCTTGTAAAATCAAAACTCTGTAACAAAATGGGTGTTAAAAGTATGAAAGCAACCTAAGCCATAAAATATGGGCTACGGCGACATTGAAAATGGTGTCATAACTATGAGTTGGCTGAGCGTGCCATTAGGAACGTCGGCACACTGGAAGCTTATAAAAAATCGTGGCCAGAAAATCGCGCACACTAACCTGCAACATCCAGCAACGCCATCGAAGAAGATGAGCCAGACTGGTAAATGACAGATTTATCATAATCACCATGGCATTGTAAGTACTGCTACGGATTGATTTCAATTACATAATGTATTAATATATGCCACATAGTCTTGTATATTTAACAGCTGAGGGCTTCCACAAGCTAAATAAAATCATGGAGATTTAACCAAAATGTTTAAAAAAGGCGGCGCCAGCAGTGGAGTGTTAATATCCTTGAGTGCGAATACAGTATTCAATTTTCATTTTATTTATCACTCCATAAGTCCACTGCTAGTATATATGATATGCATTATGCAAGTTAGCGTGTGAATATTGGCAGTTTTATTAGGAGCTACTGATACTGACAAGGTTACCATAACGTTCATCTCTTGACGCATGTGTATTATCCAGGATATCATGTTTGGGTCTTATTGCATACTTTAATTAAAGTTATCTGCGATGTCAGTTTTAAGGTGAGGATGGGGGTTCAGACCTGACATCTGCAACAGTGTATCCACCTGGCATTGGAAACTGATGACTGACTAGTTCTCGGGTGAGTTTAATCCAAGTGGGGTACAGTTTACCATATTATATCTAATGTCTAATCAGATTTGAAAAATAACTATTTGCAGGCTTTAACGAAATTGTTCTTAAACAGTATTGCATAACGTTGCCTTTACGGGCTTTTGTCTGTTTACAGAATAGTAATTTTTTAACATAAGTGAACAAACTGGTTCCGTCTTTACTTATTTACAAGTGATCGTGGGCCCTTCTTGCCCGGTGGCGAGTCCTGTGGTCCAGTTTACCGAGGGGTGAAAGTTCAAACGCTAGTGCTTGGCTACCGTTGTCCGGTTGACAGCGTACAGCGACATCGTTTTCCAGATGGTCGTGGTTGTTATAATCATAGTCGTGGTTCTTATAAACATAGTCGTGATTGTTATAATGATGGTCGTGGTTGTTATAATCATAGTCGTGGTTGTTATGATCATGGTCGTGAGTGATATAATCATAGTCGTGGTTGTTATAATCATGGTCGTGGTTGTCATAATCATGGTCGTGGTTGTTTTAATCATGGTCGTGGTTGTTATAATCATGGTCGTGAGTGATATAATCATAGTCGTGGTTGTTATAATCATAGTCGTGGTTGTTATAATCATGGTCATGGTTGATATAATCATGGTCGTGGTTGCTATAATCATGGTCGTGGTTGTTATAATCATAGTCGTGGTTGTTATAATCATGGTCGTGGTTGTTATAATCATGGTCGTGGTTGTTTTAATCATGGTTGTGGTTGTTATAATCATAGTCGTGGTTGCTATAATCATGGTCGTGATTGTAATAATCATGGTCGTGGTTGTTATAATCATAGTCGTGGTTGTTATAATCATGGTCGTGGGTGATATAATCCTAGTCGTGGTTGTTATAATCATGGTCGTGCTTGTTATAATCATGGTCGTGGTTGTTATAATCATAGTTGTGTGTTATAATCATGGTCGTGGGTAATATAATCATAGTCGTGGTTGTTATAATCATGGTCGTGGTTGTTATATTATGGTCGTGGTTGTTATAATCATGGTCGTCGTTGTTATGATCATGGTCCTGGTTGTTATAATCATGGTCGTGGTTGTTATAATCATGGTCGTGGCTGTTATAATCATGGTCGTGATTGTTACAATAAGGGGTGTACCTGAGACTTACACAGGTAGAATAAACCCCACACCTAACCTTTAATCGCAATAAACCCAGATTAACCTCACCTAGTCAACAGGATCAGAGACCATTAGGATTGTACCACCAATACCGATACAATTCACACTGGATTAAAAACAAAACATTTAATCACATTTCCAATAGCTAATGTCTTACGGATAATGTACGTATCTAGTATACTATAGGAAGGAATAGAATAAAGGTTAGAATAATTAGTTCAAGAAATATTCGCCATAAGGAGACGTTAAAATCCTAAAAATTAAATTATGAATCACCAATGATCATTCCGAGATAAATTATATTATGAAGAGAAGCGACCTTGATTCTGGTTAGATTAGTCACCATCTGCTTAAGTCATCACCTGTGTCATCATAGTCATCATCTACGTTAGTCAGTTTTAGGCCCATCTCACATGACTGACCGACCATCGATGTTCTTTCCTCGCGAGGGTGTTAGTTTTCAATGCGTCTTATTATTTACGCTGGTGGATGTAAGACCAGCTACCCTCACTGACGCAGCTATGGTCAATATGGTGTTATTCTTGTTTATAAATGCCTTCTAATCTGTCTCAGTCTATCCGTCCTGTCTATTGTCATCCCAACTGTCTGTTCGTCTGAGTAGTGTTTGACTGTAAGCTCGTCTGTACTCTTTGTGTCGTCAAATCTGTCTGTCTTATCCGTTGTTGGCGTGTGTCTGCCTGTTTGTCTAATGTGAACCAGTCAGTCAGCTGTCTGTATGTCTGTCTGTCATGTTAGTTGCCATATTGTCTATTTGTGCATGTATGAATCTCTCGTTTTTTGTCAACCTCCTGTCTGTTTCACTGTCTAGTTTCACCCTGTGTAGTCATGTCTGTCTGTATGTATGTGTCTCTTATCTTTGTCTTTCATAAGTCTGTCTATCTGTCTGTCTTTCTGTGTGTCCTTGAATCTGTCTGTATTAAGTCTATGTCTTTTGTTTGTCCGCTTCTCTCTCTCTCTCCATTTTTATCCGGACTATCTCTATCTTTATTTATATATCTCTATGTCTCTCCATTACACTACTCATCATATTTAGCACTTTTTCTTCCTTATTAAATAGGTGATTTTAATATGGTATTCTGGGAACTTTAAAAAACACATCCCTCCATTCATACCTCCACCTCTCACTATCCCTCTCTCCCATCTCCTTTCCTCGCTCGTCTCTTAAGGATAATAATATTTCTTCTACTTCTCATCTCCCTTTCTATCTTCTCCATGCATTCCTGTTATTATCTTTTTATCTCTTCTCCATTTCCATGTACAGTCAGCCACAGGAATAAATATACACTGTAGCCTTGTAAGGTCCGAAAATGCTCTGGTAACGTTGAAACTGCGCATCCAACACATGATGAAACTCAGCTCCCCCCACCTGTTATCTCTAACTATTTTCTGTTTCCCCTTCTTTTTTCTTCTATTTACTCATCTTCCTTACTTTACTAATCCAAAAACATTAAAAAAAAAGTAGGCTAAGAGAAAAAGTGGGGGGGAGGAGGAGAGAACCGTACGATAACTGCAATAGTCCGGCCGGCAGACAGCGTACAGCGACATCTTTTGCCAGCGTAAATAAAATCGTAAATTTATGCCTTCCTAAAGAAACCATCAACATGGGACCAGGTATTTTGCGATTTTTCCACCAAGTTTAATGAAAAACGATTGTGCCGTTTCGGCTGCCCAGAACAGACAGACAGACAGACAGACAGACAGAAAGTTCGTCCTATAGAATATTAGATATCGTATAAGAACATAAGAACATAAGAATGGAGGAAACTGCAGCGGGCCTATTGGCCCCTACTGGGCAGTCCCGTTTACACCCAACCCCTATTGCTCATATAAGTATCCAACCTATGTTTGAAGCAATTCAGCGTATTCTAGTTAATGATGATATTTGGTAACTTGTTCCATTCATCCACTACTCTGTTTCCAAACCAGTGTTTACCTATTTCACCCCTAAATCTAAATTAGTCTAATTTAAAACCATTGTTACGAGTTCGCTCCTGGTTGGATAGTTTGAGTACCTTTGTAATGTCCCCTTTGTTTAGCCCTGCCTTCCACTTATACACCTCTATCAGGTCGCCCCTCGCTCTACGTCTCTCAAGGGAGTGCAAATTAAGATGCTTTAACCTGTCTCTATATTCAAGGTTCCTAATGCCCGGGATTAGTCTTGTCATTCTCCTCTGAATTCTTTCCAAGGAGTCTATATCCATTCTGTAATACGGTGACCAGAACTGAACTGCGTAATCCAGGTGTGGTCTCACAAGAGCAAGATACAGTTTTAGGATGACCTTGCTAGTCTTGTAACTAACACTCCTTTGTATGAACCCAAGTACTTTATTAACCCTGTTACGAGGAAAAACACATTGTTTACTTGGCTTAAGGTTCCTACTTATCATTACTCCTAAATCTCTCTCGCAGTCGGATTTCTCTATGGCATCATTGTTCATCTGGTATCTGGTTTCCCTGTTTACATCTCCTATACTGAGTACTTTACATTTGTCGACGTTGAATTTCATCTGCCATTTTTCAGACCATTCGAAAAATTTGTTTAGATCTTCCTGTAGTTTTGCCGAGTCCTCGTCAGATTTAATAACACGTCCTATTTTAGTGTCATCAGCAAATTTACTTATGTTGCTGTCTATGCCGATATCTATGTCGTTTATGTATATAATAAATAATAATGATCCAAGTACTGAGCCTTGGGGAACTCCACTTGTGACGTTGCTCCAATGGGACTTAGTGCCGTTAATGCTCACTCTCTGTTTCCTGTCCTGTAACCACGCCCTAATCCATTTAAGGATGTCACCTTTGATGCCATGAGCTTCTACCTTTCTAATTAGTCTTTCGTGGGGTTCTCTGTCGAAGGCCTTGCTAAAGTCGAGATATACCACATCATAATTGTGACCCCCGTCCACCTATTCGAAAACTGATGAAAAGAATGTTAATAGATTAGATAGTCAAGAACGTCCGCTTGTGAAGCCATGCTGGGAATCATTGATCAATCTGTGCTTCTCCAGGTGATTTCGAATAGAGTTTGAAATGATTGCTTCCAGTAATTTGCCTACTTTTGATGTTAGACTGATTGGGCTGTAGTTAGAGGATAGTGATCTATCCCCCTTCTTGAAAATCGGTATTACATTCGCTATCCTCCAGGATTCCGGTACTACACCTGTTTTTAAGGACATGTTAAACAACTTTGCTAAGGGCATACTAAGCTCTTCCTTATATTCCTTTAACACTCTGGCAAATATCTCATCGGGACCAGGTGACTTATTAGGCTTTAGTTTGTCTATTTGCTTACTAACATCGTTACTAGTCAACTACTATCTCACTTAATTTGTTTTCTTCACTATCTTTGAATAGAGTCGGTGCCTCGGGTATCATGTTTAAATTTTCAGTGGTGAAAACTGTTGAAAAATATTAATTCAAATTATTGTTCATTTCTCCGTCGTTATCAGTGAGCTCGCCGGAGTCTGACCGTATTGGTCCAATCTTTTCTCGTGTTTTAGTTTGATACATTTGGTAGAATCCTTTGGGGTTTGTCTTCGCCTCCCTTGCTATCCTTACCTCATTATTCCTCTTTGCTTTCCTTATCTCGGTTTTAACCCTACTCGCCAATACCCTATAATAGTCCCGGAGGTGAATTTCGCCACTATTTATCCTTCTAACTATAGCCTTCCTTTGGCCAATGATGTTCTTTAAATAATAATTTATCCATTTAGGGTCATTGTTGTCTGATCTGAGTTTTTTGTATGGTATGTTCTGCCTTTGTGCATTAAGTAACTCACTATTTAAATTGTCATGGAACTCGGCAATCTCAGATCTCGTTATCAGGTCGGTGTCATCTGTCAGGTTCACTGCCAAAGCGCGACACCCCCTCTCTCAGCTGCCTCTTTAAACTGTCAAAGTTTGCCCTTCTGAAATCTGGTACTTTAGTGTAATTTTCCTTGCGTCTGCCCTGAAAATCTAACTGGAATCGAATTTCTTTGTGATCCCTGTTTGCAAGTTCGTTCCCTGCCTCGACATTGCTAATGAGGTTTTCTGTGTTTGACAGAACTAAATCGAGTATATTATTACCCCGTGTGGGTTCGGTTATATGTTGACTTAGGAAACAGTCCTGGATCGTCTCGAGAAAATCCTCTGATTCTGATTTACCTGTAAGGTCAGTCCAATCTATTTGGCCAAGGTTAAAGTCGCCTACTATACAGACTTTGTTGTGTATGGAAGCCCTGCGCATTTCATCCCAGATAAGTCGCTCATTGACGCTATCAAGATTGGGGGGTCTATATATTACTCCTGTGATTAATTTTTCCCGACAGTCGCTTAATTCTATCCAAATTGTTTCTGTATTCCTCTCAGTTTTGATTTCCTTATTTATTTCACACTTCAGATTATCCCTAACATAGATTGCTACTCCGTCTCCTTTCCTGGTCTGCCTATCGGTATGGAACAGCTTGTAACCCGCAATTTGGTATTCGACTGGTAACTCACGTGTGTCTAGGTTGATCCATGTTTCAGTGAATGCAATTATATCGATTTTTTCGGTACATACCAAGGCCCTAATATCATCCATTTTGTTTCTCATACTTCTTCTGTTCGCGTAGTATACATTTAAGTTAGTCGTGTTCTGAGTCCTCCCCTTACCGCGTTTAGTTTTAAACTCCCTGTCTAATTTAGTTTTGTCATCATTCCTAACACTATTTCCCTGTAGTCTTTCACTTTGTTTACCCTCTCCCACTGCAGTCTTCTCCACCCCCGTGCTCATATGTTCTCTTAGCAGTTTAAAGACTTCGATATATTTTGAACTGCCCCCTCTAGAGCCCCAGCCAGGGTTGCTACTCCATCCCTAGACAGGTGCACCCCATCCCTAGCATAAAGGTCCCTTCTGCCATAGAAGTTGTCCCAGTAGTCAATGAATGGGACTGATATTGACTTGCAATATCTGTCAAGACTGTCGTTGACACCAACTGCCCTTGACAACCATTCACTGCCAACTCTCCTTCTTCGCAGGACACAGCATATGATAGGGATCCTTCCCTTAGTCCTAATACGATCTATAGCTGCCTTGAACTTATCAAGACGCTCCTCGCTCCTACACCGGCCAATATCATTGCCTCCTGCACTGAGGCAGATAATGGGTTTGTTCCCATTACCAGACAAGATATTGTCCGTCCTGTCAACTATATCTCCCACCCCAGCTCCTGGCAAACACACCCTCATCCTATTTTTGTTTTTACCACAAAAGGCCCTTTCCATGTACCTTACCAGTGAGTCACCAACAATTAAAGTTTTTATACCTTCCTTGTCATCCCTGTCCCTGACTGTACTAACGTCCAATTCGTCTAACAAGGGACTGAACTGGTTGGTACACTTCGCTGTTGTTGTCGTTGTTGTCGTATCCTTGGTATACTTCTTCACCACCAGCTTCGTCTTCCCACAACTCACAACTTTCCACTCGCTTGAGTTTTCGTCAGACACTGGCTTTACTCGTCCAGCCTCTCCTTTTAACTTCGCCAGCTCTTTCCTTAATTTCAGGGTCTCCAACGTGGCCCTCTCAATTTCTAACTTGGCCTTCGCCAATTCTTCAATGGACCACTCCAGTTTGGTCAACAAACTCTCATACCCAAGACCGCATATAGCACTGGCCACATCTAATAATTATCCCTCCGGAGCTAACCCTGCGGTGACCTTTCCCCTAGTGAGGTCAGAACACAACTATACCTTAACATCTTATGATTGGTCGTTGATACAAGTGCTTGACACACATGGTTCGTATAAGGTTATTACATGAATGACATTAATTTTAGAATACCTGTATACAGCGTCAGTCCTCCCCATAAAACTCCGGATGAAGTAAGAGAGAAACTTTAGAGTAGTGGCTGCGAGGGTCACTGGTGGGGAGGTTTACATGAAAATATTAATTGACCTCAACAAGCGATCTGTCAATATACAGTACCTCACTTGAGGAATGTGACAGGTATATATAGCGTCCCCATGAAATGGTTGCTTACTTTATATATATATATATATATATATATATATATATATATATATATATATATATATATATATATATATATATATATATATATATATATTGTCGCGATCCCACTACCCTTTATACTTGGGGAGTGAATCCTACCCCAAGTTATTAACAAATAAAGGTACAAATAGGGAACACGGCAATAATTATCCCCACCAAATACCTACTCAACTAAATGTACTTGAAAAAGTAAGAACAGTTGAAATAAGTGAATCACAAAAGGGAAGATAATTAATTAATTCAATTTATGTTTTAAAGGGAGTAATGATTAGCAAACATGAATTTAAGGGAATAAGTAATTGTATAATAAAATAAGAGTGATGCCGGAAGGGCGAAAATATACTGTAAGGAGTTAGACCAAACAAATATTACTTAACATTACTATATTACACAAGACATACGAAATATATATTTACAACAATCACTACAAAATGATTATCCCTACCAAACAGGAGATTCCTTACCACCAAGATCCCTTCCTAGGCCTAACTAAACGTGTCACTAATACCTGATACCCCTAGGGCATTGCAGAAGACTGGATAAAGCACTAGACAAGGGTCAAGGCTAGAGAACTAATGGACACGTCTAACCTATGCCACGGTTTTTCGCTACTGCCGAAGCGTGCCCACGCGGGGAGGAGAGCGTCTCATATCACGTGATTCAGGACATTTGCTGGATATTTTATATAATTAATTAATATTACTCTTGAGTTGACTTAACAGAGTAAGACAATGATGCATATAAATTACATACATAAATATACAATTAACCTAAGTAACTAAGAACAATAATAATATAATAAGTACAATTAACAATTTATTAATAGCTTGTATGAAATGTAGGCGTGAACATGTGCCTCACGCTATGCGAGTTCCCGAGCGCTCAGGCACGTGACACCTCCCCCAAAAAAGTGAGCTTACAACTAACTGGAAGCGAAAATGGATATACAGCTACACAGTGAAAGTAATAACTAACACAATTGGTTTAAATCAATATGAAGCAAAATAATTCATAATATAAACACAAGGTACTCAATGACAATATAACAAAAATTACTTTGCATATAGACATAGTTTCTAAATAATCAGACTCGAGAAGGTGCATCAGCCAACACGTTCTCTTTTCCGCTGATATGGGAAATGTTCAAGTTATAGGGCTGAAGTGATAGAGCCCACCTCAAAAGTCTTTGGTTGGTATGTTTCATCTTGTCAACAAAAGTAAGTGGGTTATGATCAGTGAACACTTGAATGGGATAAGCAGTGCTGCCAATATATACTTTGAAGTTTTCTAGTGCCATGATCAGTGATAAAGCCTCCTTTTCAATGGTGGCATAGTTTCTTTGATATTTGTTAAATTTTCTAGAAAAATATCACAACGGATGAAGCACTTGATCACTCTCACCCATTTGCAGAAGCACAGCACAGGCGCCAATTTCTCTGGCGTCGACATGGAGAGTGAACTGTTTCTGGAGGTCAGGTGCAAGTAGTACAGGAGCATTTGCCAGCAGGGATTTAAGATTCTCAAAAGATTCCTGGCAAGCCGTAGTCCACTTGAAGGTTTTCTTGCCACTCAGCAGGTCAGTCATGGGAGAGGCAACGGAGGAGAAGTTTGGACAAAAACGGCGGTAGTACCCCGCCATACCCAGCAACCTCTTCACACTCTTCTTATCGCCTGGCACTGGATACTGTTGAATTGCCTCAATTTTGGCTGCTACAGGCTGGACTTCCCCTTGTCAGACCACATGCCCCAAGAAAGTGACGTGGGCATGGCCGAACTCAGTTTTGACGAGGTTCACCGTCAGCTTGCTTGCAGCCAGTACGGAAAAGAGGGCTTGTAGACGACTCATGTGATCTTCCCAGGAACTGCTGAAGACGATAAGGTCGTCTAGGTAACAGCGGACACCTTCCAGACCAGACGTGATGAAATTCATGAGGCGTTGAAAGGTTGCAGGGGCGTTCCGCATACCAAACGGAAGGACTGTGAATTGATACAACCCCTCAGGAGTGACAAAAGCAGAGATGGCCCTGGAGCGTTCAGTCAGTCTTATCTGGTAGTAGCCCTGGAGGAGATCCAATTTGGTCACGTACCTTGCCTGTCCAAGATCGTCGATCACGTCGTCGATGCGTGGCAAGGGATAACCATCGGGTTCAGTGACAACATTCACCTTGGGATAATCCACACACCGCCGCATTGACCCATTCGGCTTTGGAACTAGAACAACAGGGGATGCCCATGGACTGATGCTGGGTTCGACGAGGCCTAGCTCTTGAAGACGCTATACCTCGGCTCGCACACACTCCCGCTTGAAGGCATTAAGACGGTAGGGACGCTGTCGGATTGGCTTGGCTCCCCTGGTCTCAACGTCATGCTCCAGCACTGAACAAGAGAGTGGGTAATCACCAACTATAATAAGATACTCCTGTAATAGAGACTTTATATTATTGGCTTGGTCACTAGAGAGATGACACAACTTAGCACTGGGGTCCTCCAAGATAGTCGAGTTTTCAACTTTTACACTAGACCTATTCATTATTTCAGAAAAACACTGATCTTTATCATCCTTACACTCTGGCACAATGATACAATTTGGCAAGGATTGATCAACACAAGCAACTGCTTTTCCCAGGGTTTCGTTACGAACATGATATGACTTTAAAAGATTGACATGGATAAGGCGTTTTTTCTTACGCCGTTCAGGGGTGCTAATCACATAATTCACGGACCCCTGTTTTTCTAGTACTTCATATGGACCACTGTATTTGGATTTAAAAGGGTGATCATGTAAGGGCAGGAAGGCCAACACCTGCTCCCCCACTTGGAATTCTCTAGGTTTTGCCTTATGGGCCTTATCAAAATGCAGTTTCATTTTCACCTGAGCACACCTTAAGTTGGACTGGGCAAGTTCTACAGCCAGACGCAACTTCTCCTTGAATTGGACCACATATGAAGCTAAGGGCGTCGCGCTCTGATCACTCAACCAACACTCTTTTAACACCTTAAGAGGCCCTCGCGCCTCATGTCCATAGACGAGCTGGAAGGGCGAGAATCCTAGCGACTCTTGTTTACTGTCCCGAACAGCAAACAAAAGCAGGTCAACTCCCTCGTCCCAATCCTTCCCAGTCTCCAGACAGAAGGTGCTCAACATGAGTTTTAGTGTCTGGTGAAACCTCTCTTCCACCCCCTGTGACTGAGGGTGATAGGCCGAAGACCTCAACTGCCGGACTCCCAGGGTTTGCATTACCTGATTAAACAACCGGGAAGTAAAATTGGAACCCTGATCTGACTGCACCACTGTAGGAAGGCCTACTTGAGTGAAGAAGTGGGTTAAGGCTTTGATAACATTCTTCGCTGTGATGCGGCGCAAGGGAATGGCTTCAGGATAACGGGTTGCACAATCAATAATGGTTAGCAAGAACTGATGACCACGAGGGGTCTTAGGTAAGGGACCGACACAATCTATGACTACCTTACTAAAGGGCTCTTCAATGACTGGGATAGGCTGCAGAGGGAATGGTTTAACACTGGGGTTCGGTTTCCCCGCTACCTGACAATCATGGCCAGTGCGACAGTAAGAGCTGACGTCTTTCTTCATCCTAGGCCAAAAGAACTGGGATAGTATTTTTGCATAGGTCTTCCTAACTCCTAAATGACCACCCACCCCATCATGAGCGATACTAAGTACGTCCTGCCGCAAAGGTTTGGGAATAACAACTTGATGATGAACTAACCAAGGGTGATTGGCAGGAGAATTGGAGGGACGGAACTTCCGCATTAATACACCAGACCTAGTGTAGTAGCAATTTGATTCTTGCTCAGCTTCTGTCTCAGTAACTGACCTATTGAGAAAACCTACTAGCTCAGGATCCCCTGCTTGTAGCTCAAACTTACTCCTAGTGATGGGAGAGGAACCAAAACTAGTGACATCTAGGTTCCTATCTCCATCAGAACTAATCTGGAGGTTATCTGGTTGTGGGGAATCCTCAAAAAATTCACTGAGACCAAGATCAGTATGGTCCGGCTGGATAAGATTATCCTCGGACTTCTCACAGTCCTGGAGGGAAACTTCATCAACTTCACTAGTCTCTTCTACCTCTGTACTGCGGCTCATGCTACGGGTCACAGCACACGCAGGGAACAACCCTGCAAAGTCTACTTCTAACTGCACAGTATTATTCTCGGCAGTGGAACAAGATGAGATCACAACATTAGGGAACATCATGTCGCCAACGAGGTCATGTCCTATCAATAGAGAGACCCCTTCTACAGGTAAGCTATATACTACTCCTAACGTGACATAGCCTGACTTTATGGATGACCGCAGGTACACTTGACAAAGGGGAATATGCGACCCACCGGTCAAACCGTTCACAAGCACCCACCTACCGGTATAGCATGAATCCAGGAATGGAGCAGCTTCTTTAGTAACAAGAGATAAGGCTGAGCCTGTGTCTCGCAAGAGTTTAACAGAAGTGAGTTGACTGAATTGATCCAAAGCTAAGGAACCAGGAGAACAAAATGGTTCAAAGGTTGATATCATAGAAGAGAGGGAAGCATCTAAGGCAACAGTCCGACTGAGGGCAGTGACACAGGGCTCCAATAATTTCTCCGATTGCTCGGCCACCCTGACCAAAAGAGCGGGGGATCCTTGGTGAGAGAAATTTCTTTTCTTTAACTTGAGACAGTCGCTGATGACATGTCCTGGCTTCTTACAGTACCTGCAACTAAAGTTTCTCTCACCAGTAAGGGTAGATCCACCTGTCCCATGGACCATGGGCTCACCCGGAGTAGATGATGCAGAACCTGAGGGTTGGGTCGGTATGACAAGAGGCAGGGACACCCGGTGTAGATGTTGGTGTGGGCTGCTTGAAGGAAGTGAAGGACTGGGACATGGGAGCATAAGACCTGGAATTTACATTTCTATTAGTTAAGGAATAATGGTCAGCCACTGGATCAGCATCAGCCAGGGTACAGATACCTCTCTGATCCAAGTGTGCTCGAATGTCGCCTGGGATACACTTTCTAACCTCCTCTAGCAGGATTAGTTCAACAAGCTTGTCATGTTCTACATGGGCAGACTCACTTTCAATCCACCTCCGACAAAGGACCTTTTTCTGCCTGAAAAACTCCACAAATGTTTGTTTGTCAGTCTTCCGGCAGTTACGGAACTGTTGCCGGTAGGCTTCAGGAACAAGTTTATAAGCGCTCAAAACCGCGGACTTAACAAGGGCATAGTGTAGACATTGATCTTCACCTAAGAACAATAATAATATAATAAGTACAATTATCAAGTTAATAGCTTGTGTGGAATGGAGGCGTGAACATATGCCTCACGCCATGCGAGTTCCCGAGCGATCAGGCACGTGACAGTGTGGACATGCTGGTGTTGGTGGTGGAAGAGCGTGTGGACGTGGTGGTGGTGGTGGTGGTGGTGGTAAGGCGTGTGGACATGCTGGTGGTGGTGGAAAACCTTGTGGATGTGTTCGTGCTGGTGGTGGTAAGGCGTGTGGACATGCTGGTGGTGGTGGTGGTGGAAAAGCGTGTGGATGTGTTCGTGGTGGTGGTGGTAAGGCGTGTGTGCGTGGTGGTGGTGGTAAGGCGTGTGTACGTGGTGGTGGTGGTGGTAAGGCGTGTGGACACGCTGGTGGTGGTGGTGGTGGAAAAGCGTGTGGATGTGTTCGTGCTGGTGGTGGTAAGGCGTCTGGACGTGGTGGTGGTAAGGCGTGTGGACTTGGTGGTGGTGGTGGTGGTGGAAAGGCCTGTGGATGTGTTCGGGGTGGTGGTGGTAAGGCGTGTGGACGTGGTGGTGTTGGTGGTGGTAAGGCGTGTGGACATGGTGGTAGTGGTGGTGGTGGTGGTAAGGAGTGTGGACATGCTGGTGGTGGTGGTGGTAAGGCGTGTGGACGTGGTGGTGGTAAGGCGCGTCGACGTGGTGGTGGTGGTGGAAAGGCATTTTGACGTTGTAGTGGTGGTGGTGAAGGTAAGGTGTGTAGACTTGCTGGTGGTGGTGGTGGAAAGGCGTGTCGATGTGTTCGTGGTGGTGGTGGGAAGGCGTGTGGACGTGGTGGTGGTGGTGGTGGTAAGGCGTGTGGACGTGGTGGTGGTGGTGGTAGGCGTGTTGACATGCTGGTGGTGGTGGTGGAAAAGCGTGTGGACATGCTGGTGGTGGTGGTGGTATGGAGTGTGGACATGCTGGTGGTGGTGGTGGTGTTAAGGCGTGTGGACGTTGTGGTGGTGGTGGTGGTGGTGGAAAGGAGTGTGGACGTTTTGGTGGTGGTCATTGTATGACGTGTGGACATGGTCGGGGTGGTGGTGGTATGGTGTGTGGACGTGGTGGTGGTGGTGGTAAGGCGTGTGGACGTTCTGGTGGTGGTGGTGGTGGTGGTAAGGCGTGTGGACATGCTGGTGGTGGTGGTGGTAAGGCGTGTGGACATGCTGGTGGTGGTGGTGGTGGTGGAAAAGCGTGTGGATGTGTTCGTGCTGGTGGTGGTAAGGCGTGTGGACATGCTGGTGGTGGTGGTGGTGGTGGTGGTGGTGGTGGTGGAAAAGCGTGTGGATGTGTTCGTGGTCGTGGTGGTAAGGCGTGTGAACGTGGTGGTGGTGGTGGTGGTGGTGGTGGTGGTAGGGCGTGTGGACGTGGGGGTGGTGGTGGTGGTGGTGGTAAAGCGTGTTCACATGCTGGTGGTGGTGGTGGTAGGGCGTGTGGACGTGGGGTGGTGGTGGTGGTGGTGGTGGTGGTGGTAGGGCGTGTGGACGTTGTGGTTGTGGTGGTGGTGGTGGTAAGGCGTGTGGACGTTGTGGTGGTGGTGGTGGCAAGGCGTGTGGACGCTGTGGTGGTGGTGGTGGTAAGGCGCGTTGACGTGGTGGTGGTGGTGGTAAGGCGTGTGGACGTGGTGGTGGTGGTGGTGGTATGGCGTGTGGATGTGGTGGTGGTGGTGGTGGTGGTGGTGGTAAGGCGTGTGGATGTGGTGGTGGTGGCGGTAAGGCGTGTTGACTTGGTTGTGGTGGAAAGGCGTGTGGACGTGGTGGTGGTGGTGGTGGTAAGGCGAGTGGACTTGGTGGTGGTGGAAAGGCGTGTGGACGTGGTGGTGGTGGTGGTGGTTGTGGTGGCGGTAAGGCGTTTGGACTTGGTGGCGGTAAGGCGTGTGAACTTGGTGGTGGTACGGTAAGGCGTGTGGACTTGGTGGTGGTGTTGGTGGTAAGGCGTGTGGATGTGGTGGTGGTGGTTGGGGCGGTAAGGCGTGTGGACTTGGTGGCGGTAAGGCGTGTGGACGTGTTGGTGGTGGGTAGGCGAGTGGACGTGGTGGTGGTGGTGGTGGTAAGGCGTGTGGACGTGGTGGTGGTGGCGGTAAGGCGTGTGGACATGCTGCTGGTGGTGGCGGTATTGGTGGAAAAGCGTGTGGATGTGTTCGTGCTGGTGGTGGTAAGGCGTGTGGACGTGGTGGTGGTGGTGGTGGTAGGGCGTGTGGACGTTGTGGTGGTGGTGGTGGTAAGGCGTGTGGACGTTGTGGTGGTGGTGGTGGTAAGGCGTGTGGAAGTTGTGGTGGTGGTGGTAAGGCGTGTGGACGTGGTTGTGGTGGTGGTGGTAAAGCGTGTGGACATGCTGGTGGTGGTGGTGGTAAGGAGTGTGGACGTGGTGGGTGTGGTGGTGGTGGTGGTGGTAAGGCGTGTGGACTTGGTGGCGGTAGAGCGTGTGGACGTGTTGGTGGTGGTAAGGCGAGTGGACTTGGCGGTGGTGGTGGTGGTGGTAAGACGTGTGGACGTGGTGGTGGTGGTGGTGGTAAGGCGTGTGGACGTGGTGGGTGTGGTGGTGGTGGTGGTGGTAAGGCGTGTGGACGTGGTGGGTGTGGTGGTGGTGGTGGCGGTAAGGCGTGTGGACTTGTTGGTGGTGGGAAGGCGAGTGGACGTGGTGGTGGTGGTGGTGGTAAGGCGTGTGGACGTGGTGGTGGTGGTATGGCGTGAGGATGTGGTGGTGGTTGTAAGGCGTGTGGACGTGTTCGTGATGGTAAGGCGAGTGGACGTTGTGATGGTGGTGGTAAGGCGTGTGGACGTGGTGGGGGTGGTGGTGGTTGTGGTAAGGCGTGTGGACGTGGTGGTGGTGGTGGTAAGGCGTGTGGACGAAGTGGTGGTGGTAAGGCGTGAGGATGTGGTGGTGGTGGTAGTAAGGCTTGTGGTCGTGGTGGTGGCGGTTGTGGTAAGGCGGGTGGACGTGGCGGTGGTGGTGTTAAGGCGTGAGGATGTGGTGGTGGTGGTAAGGCGTGTGGACGTGTTCGTGATGGTAAGGCGAGTGGACCTGGTGATGGTGGTGGTATGGTGTGAATGGACGTGGTGGTGGTGGTGGTGGTAAGGCGTGTGGACGTGGGGGGGTGGTTGTGGTTGTGGTGGTAAGGCGTGTGGACGTGGTGGTGGTGGTAAGGCGTGTGGCCGTGGTGGTGGGAGTATGGCGTGTGGACGTGGAGGTGGTGTTGGTTGTAAGGCGTGTGGACGTGTTGGGGTTGGTGGTAGTATTGCATGTGGACGTGATGGTGGTAGTATGGCGTGTGGACGTGGTGGTGGTGATGGTGGTTAGGCGTGTGGACGTGGTGGTGGGAGTATGGCGTGTGGACGTGGTGGTGGTGGTAAGGCGTGTGGACGTGGTGGTGGGAGAATGGCGTGTGGACGTGGTGTTGGTGGTGGTGGAAAGGCGTGTTGACGTGTTCGTGGTGGTGGTGGTAAGGCGTGTGGACGTGTTGGTGGTGATTGTGGTAAGGCGTGTGGACGTGTTCGTAGTGGTGGTGGTAAGGCATGTGGACGTGGTGGTGGTGTAGTATAGCGTGTGGACGTGTAAGTGGTTTTGGAGGTAAGGCGAATGGATGTGTTGGTGGTTAATGGTCAGCCGTTTTGGTGTTGGTGGTAAGGCGTGTGGATGTTAGGTGAGGTGAGATCAGCTAGGAAAGGAAGATATCTTTACCAGGATTCTTAAAGTTTCGTTCATTCAATTTACCTCGTGAGGGAAATACATAAGAACCCATCAAGCAGGCTAAACGAAAAATTTACTGTCTTACACTGGTAGTAAAAAAAAAAGAGACGCCAAAACTATACTGTAACTCTAACACAATAGCCTCCCTAAATGGCGTCGATATTCTGTTGAGAGACTACTGTAACAAAATATCATCACAGACTCAGAGTTGCGGGATGAACAAAACAAAAACATTATCGTACGATATCACTTTGAGAATCCGCTCCTGGAATACGCATTAGCTCGCCAGCTCGGGTGAATACCAAGGTCTTGTGGGTATAATAAGCCTGGAATGGACTGGTTCAACCTCTAGATATAATGGACTGATGCTTCAAGATGATAAGCAAATGTTCTACTCGCGACAGAATGAACGCTGAATGTGTTGCAAACTCTGGCAGGAGTTCATTTGTAATGATCTCTATACCTGTAATGGCTGTCATACCCTGGATGGTAGGGATGGTTGTAGCGATTTCCTCGGAAGATAGGGATGGTTGTAGTGAGTTCTTGGGATAATAGGGATGATTGTAGTGAATTCTTGGGATGATAGGGATGATAGTATCGAGTTCTTGGGATGATAGAGATGAGAGCCGTAAGTTTCTGAGTGATAAAGGAGTTTTTTTGAGTCCCTGGTTGATGGGAATGATTGTTATGAATTCCTGGATTGTGGAAAGTCTTTTGCTGATAGGAATGATTGCAGTGATTTTTTGGTTAATAGGTAAATAATTCCTTGGAGCAGAATGATCAAGAGCTGCAATACAGCATTTCACTGACTTCAATATACACAGTAGAAATGATTCTCTGACGATAAGAGAAATATTCCATAATATTATACTTGTATATACCGTCCCAGCACTTTCATCACACGGTCATCATTACGGACCAATAGCACTGATTGTAATGCGATAGACAAATCGTTTATGATACTTTAAATAACGTTGCAACACACATTATTCTGTCTGCGACATAAATGGGGTGTTTTATTTCTTGGGTTATAGAGTAATATTTCTTGTTTTGATACGTTAAAGCTGCAACATTGGCTATACTGTCGACGTCAATATGTACAATAAAAGTGATTTCTCGGGTGATAGAGAAGCGTTCATCTGCAGTAGAATATGTAAATGGTGCACCGTTTGTATTGTTGTTTCCTCAATATGCACGATACAGATAATGTCTTACCTAATGTGTTCTTATGTAGTTAAATAACGTAAATGATGCATCGCTAAGCGTTCATCTCGTGTCTTCAGTGTGCACAGACTTTATTGTTTATTAAATTCGAGGTAATTTGGTCGACGTCAAGTTGGAATGGAACTCCATGAAGCATAAACATTAAAGAACTTTGGATAAATAGATAGAATCTAAATTGTTTGTATAAATCCCTACAACGACAAGACATGTAGCTTATAGATTACCTGATTAATAGATGAGTAAAAAAGTTATTAAATCATTAAAAAATACAATGAAAATAGAAAAGTACAGAAAAAAGGGAGAATATTTGCCCTCAGTGTACACACCGGTCTGACAGTGTAAATGTTCCCTAAAAATAAAGGTACAAGATTCCGGGTGAGATTTGGTTGAACCCCGGGAGCAGTAGTTGCCCCGCTCACAGGAGGTGTGTTGAGGTGAACCATCAAAGAACAATATTATTATACTGACGGCTGGAAATATACAAGTAATTAAAGGCCAACAAATAGGAAAAATTTTCCAATTGAGCGATAATCTGGCGTCATAACCGGAGTGTTATTGGGTGTTATTATAGCTAGAGAATTCATATTTTTCGTGGGCGAGGCAGCGGACAGGAGGCGACGCGACGGGGGGTGGGGGAGGAGGAAGAAGAGAAAGAGCAGCGGCGCCTCCTCCTCCTCCTCCTGCTACTTGGCTCTCTCATGGTCGCTGAGAGACCCACATTTTGCCCACCACGACCGCCCAGTCCGCCATAAACATGCTAGTTGGCGCCGCGTGGTTTGCTCGCCTGCATATTCTAGACTAATTATGTGATATTATATCCGTTTAATACTGGACATGATTCCCTAAAATGTAATAATGGGGTGTGTAAGATTTCCCCCCTCCCCCCCAAGGCGAAGCAAAAGAAGACGACAAGCCATTTAGAGGCGCTTGTCCGGAGAATTTGAAACTGGTTTTGTTCTCTGTTGTTATATCTCATTCGAGGATTTTTCTCATACGCTCATCTGGACCCTTGTATGCATATCATTAAATTTTGAGCTAAGAAACAAATTCGCAAAGCCTTGGTTAAAGCAGAATCTTGCAGCGAAGTGAAAAAAAATATAATAAAAAACTTAGAGGCGTCACTTGCTCAGTAGTGATGATTCAGCAGTAACAACCAGTATGTCGAGTTCTAAATTATTATGAGAAATCAATTATAGGTATTCTATTAAAAATAGTGTGTGTGTGTAATAATAATAATAATCTATCTCTCTCTCTCTCTATATATATATATATATATACTTCATTTTTAGTCCATTTAACACGCGGACTTTGAACATACAATCAACGACCTCACCAGCAAGGAATCGAACCCTCGACCTACTGGGTGTGACTAGGGAACGCTTACCGGCTAGGCCACAAGGACACTAAAAGCAGTTCTAGACTCTGTTATATTTCACACAAAGCCTGTTCATCGAGCTGATGGCGCCGTGAACCTCATTGGGAAACTGCCCGTGCCTCGTATGTGGTGTCAGTAGCATTTTACCGAATCCAGCTTGTGGCCTAGCCGGTAAGCGTTCCCTAGTCACACCCAGTAGGTCGAGGGTTCGATTCCTTGCTGGTGAGGTCGTTGATTGTATGTTCAAAGTCCGCGTGTTAAATGGACTAAAAATGAAGTATATATATGTACCTCGCGTTTCATACCAGCTGGATTCGGTAAAATGCTACTGACACCACATACGAGGCACGGGCAGTTTCCCAATGAGGTTCACGGCGCCATCAGCTCGATGAACAGGCTTTGTGTGAAATATAACAGAGTCTAGAACTGCTTTTAGTGTCCTTGTGGCCTAGCCGGTAAGCGTTCCCTAGTCACACCCAGTAGGTCGAGGGTTCGATTCCTTGCTGGTGAGGTCGTTGATTATATATATATATATATATATATATATATATCTATATATATATCTCTCTCTCTAAATATCTCTCTCTCTCTATATATCTCTCTCTCTATATATATATATCTCTCTCTCTCTCTCTCTATATATATATATATATATATCTATACATATATCTATCTCTATATATATATATTTATCTATATACATATATATATATATATATATATATATATATATATATATATAAATATATATATTATGTTTACTTCTTTCCTTGTGGTTGTCAGCATATACCTAGATCACTCGCACCTACGGTGATTTACTTGCATATATATACAGTATACATATATATATATATATATATATATATATATATATATATATATATATATATATATATATATATATAACAAACTGTATCTCTGTGTGTGTGTGTGTGTTTGTGTTGTGTGTCCGCACGAGAATCTCGGAAACTACTTTACCGATCTGTAGTGATGATAGATGGTGTTATATGTAGTGATGATGATGGATGGTGTTATATGTAGTGATGATGGATGGTGTTATATGTAGTGCCGATGCATGGTGTTATATGTAGTGATGATGGATAATGTTACATGTAGTGATGATGGATGGTGTTATATGAAGTGATGATGGATGGCGCTATGTGTAGTGATGATGGATGGTGTTATATGTAGTGATGATGGATGGTGTTATATGTAGTGATGATGGATGGTGTTATATGTAGTGATGATGGATGGTGTTATATGTAGTGATGATGGATGGTGTTATATGTAGTGATGATCGATGGTGTTATATGTAGTGATGATGGATGGTGTTATATGTAGTGATGATGGATGATGTTATATGTAGTGATGATGGATGATGTTATATGTAGTGATGATGGATGGTGTTGTATATAGTGATGATGGATGGTGTTATATGTAGTGATGATGGATGGTGTTATATGTAGTGATGATGGATGGTGTTATATGTAGTGATGATCGATGGTGTTATATGTAGTGATGATGGATGGTGTTATATGTAGTGATGATGGATGATGTTATATGTAGTGATGATGGATGATGTTATATGTAGTGATGATGGATGGTGTTATATGTAGTGATGATCGATGGTGTTATATGTAGTGATGATGGATGGTGTTGTATATAGTGATGATGGATGGTGTTATATTTAGTGATGATTAGACAATAAAAAATAAAGTTTAATGCTATAAAATATACTTTGCTGTACCGTCGTAGTAAAAAACATGGTGGAACTTACATACACCGTTAATGAAATATACATGGAAGAAAAAGTTTTCGGGACTGAACAGTGAGACAATGTGGAGCCTCCTGGAGGGTGGCGTCCTACCGTGGCCTAGCGGATGAGACGCCCGGAGGGCGGCGATTCTGCTGGTAATAATAATAATTTACGGTTTATTGAAAGAGCATGGCAGCCAGGAGGCTGAAAATATACAGTTACATAATTGGGGAATGGGTCTCTTGATTTACAAATAATATACAAGTAATATAAGTGATACAAATATGATATATAATAACTAGGTGGGGAGAAGCTCAAACTACAGGGCTTTTCAACATAGTGATAGTGCAAAAAGTAAGATTGACTGATAGTGAATGCCCTGGTTGATTACAAGTTATTGATAATTTTTACAATGGTTACGACTGGGCTGTTAATATAGCGATCAGTTCGTGCTCGTATGGGCTGGATGCGGTTGTGGTGTCGAACAGCAATTCTCGGGCGAGGGAACGCAGGTGGTAATAGGGACCGGTGTCGAGGATGGTGCAGAGGCTTCTCACCAAAATTGCAGATGAGGTGTCTTGGTGATTGTCAATGAGAGCCGAGAGGGTTAGTGTATTGAGCGCTTCTTGATATGTGAAGTAGGAAGTGGAGAGAATAATCTTGCATGCGTTCTTTTGCACTTTTCTAGGTGTTTACGTTGTGTGGCACTTCGGGAGGAAGACCAGGTAGGGGACTGATTTTGATTTTGCCGCTTACAGCGGCTACTTTATTGTGCACCCCACACTCATCCTGTGAGCGGTAGCGCAAAAGGATTACAGAGTAGAGTTTAGAACGGGTCATAATAATTAACCCCCGTTGTCAGGATATTATGGCACTGAATGTTACACAGTATTTCAATTACATTATTTGTTTAGTTCTATACATTTAGGGCAACTTATTCACAAATGCGTGAATACAGGCGTGTGAGGCAGTATGTCTGGCCTCACACTTTGTTATTCACATTTACGTGAGAAGTATTCAAGCACATTGCGTATTTGGTTCTGTACATGAGAACTGATATAGTTACTAAGTGCAAAAAAGTGGATACAATCTTAATATGTCGGCTATCTTGCCATTAGAGATGAAGTGTTGTGCCATTTCACACACAGTGTGCTTGGACCTGTCCCTAAAAGGTTCTATCTTAACACAGTCGAGGACGTAGTGTTCAAGTGTGTGGCCTTATGTCTGGCCACACACTTTACATTCAGTTTTGTTTACATCTGCTTGAGGAACATACTGCCAAAGGTACTTATATCCTAACCTTAATCTAGCGGTTACAACATCTTGTAATCTAGTGATCTTGTTACTTGCTCTATATACATGTTTCACTTGATACATCTCATCATGGTAACCTATAGATCGACTAGTGTCTGTTTGCACTAGTCTACTTGCGTCAAACTCATCAATAAGTTCTTTCCTAAATACAGTTTTAAGGGTTCTTTTTGACCGACCCAAATTGTATTCAACGGTGTCTTTGTTAGACGCGAGTTTGGCGAGGGTATCAACTCTGTCATGTTTTATGAGGCCTATGTGAGAGGGGATCCACAACAGTTTGACCTTGACACCCCGGTCAACAAGGCACGCATATTTGTGTCTGACTTCAGAGACAAGAGCGTGACAACCTGAGTCGAGGGTGCCAAGGGGAAGTAGTGAGGATAGACAGTCAGTGATGATGAGACTGTCAATAACAGTGGTTTCAATGAATTTAATAGCTGTGAGTATGGCAACTAATTCAGTTTGTAGAGTGGATGCCCAGTTGTTAATTCTAACTCCTTTCTCAATTATATTACCGTCAGGTTGAGTCACAACAATTGCACTTCCAGCCCTCCCACAGGCAGTGTTAAGAGATCCATCAGTGTAGATGGTCTGTGTGATATTATCATCAGTCCGTAGAGTGTGTATGTGTTCAAGAGCTCTCAATTTGGCAGTGTGTTGGAGATAAATGCTTTGTATAATTAACTTTTTAGGCGGATACGTCGGTATTGTGATATCGAAGGGAACTGTCCGCCAGGGTGGCAGGAAGCGCTGTTGTGTCTCAACTTTGTACAGGTGGTCTAGTCCAAACATCTTCATATGTGTAGCTGTAGTTTGGATCCATTTAGACTCAGTAGTCCCATGGTTCATACATTCTAGCAATTTTAAGGAAACAATGTTATCAGGATCACCACGCAGATGCCTCAGGGCTATCATGAGGTTGACTTCAATTATTCTATCTTTAACACTGGGTACACCTAATTATTTCCTCATATTAAGTACTTTAGTGCTCATGGGACATCCTAGGATAATTCTGAGGGCTTTATTTTGCATTTTCTCGAGCTTGTCAGCGCCTTTCCCGTCACGAATGACCAGGGCTGGTGCGTGGTAATCTATCAGAGATCTTATATAGCCTAGGTACATTGTTTTAACAATTTTAATATTAGCACCATAGTGCGGGCTGTACCCCGCTACACTTCTAAGAGGTCTCAGTCTGTCAGTACATTGGCGGGTTAGCTGTTGCATGGCGGGTAGGGTACAAAGGACGGAAACACCAAGATATTTAAAAGAAGAAACATAGTCAATAGTGTTGCTACCTATCTTGAACTTGGCGGGGCCGCGTTTGCGGTTACCAGCTTGTTTGTTGAACACCTTAGTTTTCTCAGTGGAGATAATAAGACCGAGGTTCTCACAGGCTGCGTATAAATGGTTCAGGGTGGTTTGCATTTCACGATGAGTTTTAGTATGGATAAGAATATCATCAGCATAGCTGATTGAGATATTGCTGGGGTTGTCTGGTATTAAATTTAATAATGCATTCATAAGAACATTGAACAAAGTGGGGCTAAGTACTCCACCTTGAGGGGTACCAAGTTGCATATCTTTAACTTCACTTTTGTAACCCTGAAACAGTGCAGCAGCCTTTCTGTTGGTTAGGTAACCACTTATCCAGTGTAACAGCCTACCTCCTATATCCATTTTGGTTAGTTCGTACAATATCAGTTGCCGATTGGCAATATCAAATGCAGCTTTTAGGTCAAGAAATGTGGTGTATCTGTGCCTTTCATCACCATGCACAGTTAGGAATGTGGTGATGCAATTATGTACACCTTTACGATGGGTGAAGCCATATATGGAACATCACACTCATCGTGCTGTTTGCCCAGCATAAAGTTAATAAGATTTCTTCCCTCTACAGACTTCGCATCAAGGAGTCCCCGAGTCCTAGCTGGTAACATGTCATAGCTAGACACATGAGCCCACTTTGTTATTAGCTCATTCGACTTTTGCAGAGGATTTGGATGGGAGACGTGTCTACTGTTTTTACCTCTGATTATGTTTGTCTTTCCAGGCTTTTTCTGAGGGATGTGTGTTGGTTCAGGCTGTTGACATATGTCTCCCATGCATTTTGTCTGAGTTCGTTTACACGTTCCCTGACAGCAGCAAGGTAAGCTTGATACAATTGTAACATTTGAGGTGTTATAATTTGTCTGTAACCCTTACCCACCCTCCTGACCCTAGCCCCGAGTTTTTCAGCTCAGGGTCATTATAGCACTGATGTTGCCTGTTCCCATTATGCTGACCACGTTTTCTCCTTTTTTTGGTGCAGGCATTGTTGGTGAAGTATGCATAAGTCCTATCTATCAGATCGTCATGGAAACTTTGGTAGTTGTCAGGCTTGTAGTCCTTGTACCAGTCATGGATGAAGTCTATGAACGGTAGGGGAGGCATAGGTGTGTGTGTGTCTGTGTGTGGTGTATGTGTGTGTGCGTGCGTGCGTGCGTATTTGTGTGTGTGTGTGTGTGTGTGTGTGTGTGTGCGTGCGTGCGTGCGTGTGTTGTGTAAATAATAATAATAATAATAATAATAATAATAATAATAATAATAATTATAATTAACGGTTTATTGAAAAAGTTCTGCAGCCCGAAGCCTGAAAATATACATTTGACATAAATGACTTTTACATACATTGCTGGTTTAACAAAAGCCTTCATTAAAGAAAGGTAAATTAACATACAGTACAGTGAAAGTCACGTAGATCGTGTGTGTGTGTGTGTGTGTGTGTGTGTGTGTGTCTGTTTGTATGCGTGTGTGTGTGTGTGTGTGAGCGCATGCGTGTGTGTGTGTGTGTGTGTGTGTGTGTGTGAGCGCATGCGCGCGCGCGCGTGTGTGTGTGTGTGTGTGTGTGTGTGTGTGTGTGCGCGTGTTCGTGTGTGTGTGTGCGCGTTCGTGTGTGTGTGTGTAATAATAATGATAATAATGATAAACGGTTTAATAATAGAGTTGCAGCCGGTGGCTGAAAATATTCAGACCTACATTTGATTTAGACATAATGATATAATATGAATTGAATACATTTACAGGGCTGTACAGTACATAAATCAGGAGTTGTTTATTATTTTAACAATAGATGGGATGGTGCTGTTCTTATATCTATCGTGTGCGTGTGTGTGTGTGTGTGGTCTATATCAGTATATAACACACACTCTCCCTTTATGTCCCCTTGATGTCAAACTATAGAGAATCACATTCAATAAAAATAAAAATTTAAGAACAAAAATATAATCCCTGGATACGAGATGAATGAGAGCTTACTATAGTGCATACAATTCCCGTTACACAAATCAAATTAACTTGGCAACACAACATATGTCATGAGTTACGGGACTACAGTGTGTTCCCTCCACCTCTATTTAATTTAAAGAAAAAACTAGTAAGGGAACAAAAAAATAAAATAGATGTAGATGCCAAAAATAAAACCATTTGGTCTTTATTTGGTGATATACTATATTAGGTCAACAATAGGGAAGAAACAAGACTCGCTGAAGGACGCCGATCCACCACTTACCTCTCAACAATATTCGACAGAATATGAATGCATATATTATAAAGTGTGGATTAAATGTGCTCAATCTTTTTGTGCAATATTGCGTCGACTGCGTTGCAAACAAGATTAGAGTGATTTATTTTATTACAAAAGCTAGAAATGGCCGTTTAGGCTAGAGAGTCTACAACCAAACTCATCAGGTTTAGTGGCGTTATATAGTATTATGTAATCAGTACATCACGCATCTTAAAACAAGTGAATATTGTTATTGTTCGAGACAAATTAACTCTTTCAAATTTAGTAAATATCTATATGGATATTCATTTACAGGTACAGTGAGAGGTACAATACGGCGGCCAGTGGATACAGCTCCCACACAATGTGGCTGGCTGTCCACACCATCCCTCATGGGGCTCACTAAGGCGGCAGAGTGGTTATCGCACTGGGAGAGTAATCCATTAGAATTACTATAGGTTAGAATTTTCTCAAAGATGGCAGTGTGTGGTTGATATCTATAGTAAACCAGTACTATTAGTGTATCCATATCACCACCGCCTTGTCGTTATGCCCTACTGCTTCACACCTATTTTGCCTCAATCTGTGTGAGATAAGTGGCGGCAGGTCCACGTGGTGGACGGTGTAGGTTAACTCAGGAATGTTCATTTTTGTTATTATGGGTCATTATTTTACCATAAGTTCTCCATAACCCAAAGATCAAAGACAGTTGACTCAGTACTCACGCAACAGCTCCTCTGCATATATACCCGAGGCAGGTGACACGCTCCAGCAGGTGCACCAGTAGCAAGACCCACAGAGGAGGTAGCGAGAGTAACACAGTCTCTCCTCGTCTGACAATGATCTTTGGTGACTTGTGTGCAGTACCTATGGGGGAAGGGAGGGAGAGAGTTTTAGTTTAATAAATTTATTGGCAGAGCTTGTAGTACAGCTTGCCTATTCTGAGTAATTCAGTCAGGTCTTGACACTGAGGGTGGTATCACTTCTCACTGCCACGCAGGACAGAGGTACATACACAAAGAAATACATCATATTCATTAACAGCTATAAATGTATAGAGGTCAGATTCATATGGGTAATGTCACTGTTCACTGCCATGCAGGACAGAGGTTCGTACACAAAGAGATGCATCATATTCATTGACAGTACATATACATATATGTACACACACACACACACACATATACATACATATACATATATACATACACATACATGTACATATATATACACACACGCACACATACATACATATACGTCGGTCAGATTCATGTGGGTAATGTCACTCTTCACTGCCATACAGGACAGAGGTTCGCACACAAAGAATGCATCATATTCATTTACACTATATATAGGTGAGATTCATGTGGGTAATGCCACTGTTCACTGCCATGCAGGACAGAGGTTCGTACACAAAGAAGGAAATACATCATATTCATTAGCAGTATATATAGGTCAGTGGATCACATACATTGGAGTCATATTCTAATTGAAGACTAATCAGTGTGGGCTAGCAAATTTGGGATAAACAGCAAGAATGTCCTCAAGCACACCTGATTCAATGAAGTAATTACATAGGTCAAGATACAATAAGTCAGGTGGCCTGGAGTCTTTGACAGTGTCACATTCAATAATATAGTGTTCAAGTGTATGCTTTAAAGGTTTATCACAAAGTTTACATGCTGAGTGTTACGGTATGGGTACAGCGTTACTAATTTACCAGATGTGTCTGTATCCTAGCCTAATTCTGGCCACGACTACATCACATTGTCTGGTTCTGTCCTTATGCCGGCCATACCGGTACCTCTTGTTACAAAATTTGTCATACTTACTAATGCTACAACTGTCAGGTCTCTCTGCATTTCTCACTTCTTCTAGACCAGAGTTCATGATTCTGACTTGAATGTTTTTAATTACAGCATTGGACAGGCCAAGGTCACGGTCAATATTTTCTTTCTTACGTGCCTCATTGGCCAGTCTATCAGCACGGTCATGATACCTGATTCCAACATGGGACGGAATCCACACAAATTTGATGCGAAAGTTGTTCTCATTGGCAGTTATCACATTCCTTTTAATATCACATACAACTTTAGACATAGAGCCTGACGGGCTGTTCATTGATTTCAAAGCACTTTGAGAGTCACAGAATATCACCCCACCTCCATTTTCTTTGAGGTAGTCTGTGGCTAAGTAGATTCCAGTTAGTTCAGTTTGTGTTGTGCTGGCCCAGTTGTTCAGCCTTTATTTGTTTGATACTATCATCTCTTTTTCTTTATATATTACAATTGCACAGCCTGCTCTACCTGTGTTTTCTGCGCAGAACCATCAGTAAAAGCATAACATTCACTTGATTTAATACTCTCTATGTGTCTGTTAACAGTTTCTAGTGTGACACATCTCACCACATCGGTGTTTAACATTTGCTTACTACCAACAGGAGTGTAATTAATAGGAACTGATATATCCAGCCAAGGAGGAATGGCATTAATAGGTTCGTCTGGGGTGATTGGGACATTCAGTTTCAAGAGATCTGCAACACTTTTATGAAGCCACGCCCCAAAGAGAGTCTTATGTGGAAGGTTGGCGAGATGGTCGGGATTACTTAGATAGAACATCAACTCAGTTGGAGCTGTAGTTTGAGAACCATTGTTCGTCAAAACTTTGACACAAAACATGGTATTAAGTAGAGCTATCCTCTCAGATAGGGAGGGCAGTCCGAGCTCTTTCCTCATGTTTACAATTCTGGTTGATTTTGGCCAACCAGGATGATGGGCATGGCTTCATTTTGCACTACCTCAAGGCTGTTGAGTTGTTTAGGCGGAATAGTCACAGGATGGAGAGCATGATAGTCAACTACAGAACGAATGAATTGAAGATAGATTGTACGAGCATAGGTGATGTTAATTCCATAGCCCTTGCCAACAAGGGTTCTGAGGGGTTTAATGCGCTGCATTAGTTTGTCTCGAAGGTTGCTGACAAAGTTTGCATCATTCACACAAATTCCAAGATATTTATAGGAGCTACATAGTTCCAAGGGCATGCTGTTAATGTTATAGTTAAGAGGCAGAGGGTGGGCAGGACGAGGATTGAGGACCCTCGTCTTGTCAACAGATATTATGAGACCGCATTCAACAGTTCTCCGAGCAAATACATCCAGCAAGGCTTGGAGCCTGAGTTTGGTTTGTGTCATAATGCAGATATCATCAGCATAGCATATTACGGCTTCGTTTGGCTGAACTGGAATGTCAGTAATAAGCTTGTGCATCAGTATATTAAAGAGCATTGGACTTAACACTCCTCCCTGAGGCGTGCCAAGCTCAAATGATCTCATTCTGGTACTTTTAACTCCCCTAAACAGAACACTGGCATACCTGTTGGACAGATAGCCCTTTATCCATGTCAGGAGGTTACCTTGGATGCCAAACTTAGCTAGTTGCTCAAGTATAACGTCTCTATTAGCTACATCAAAGGCTGACTTAAGGTCTATGAAGACTGTTTGAGTCTTATCTTTTGAGTGAACAAGATATTCTGCAAAGCATGTCTGTGTGCTACGCCCGGGCATGAACCCGTACAGATTAGGGGCGAGTTTGTCTTTGACTTGAAACATGAGACGGTTTAGAACAACTCTTTCAAGGACTTTACACATACAGGATGTGAGTGAAATTTGCCTGAAGTTTGGAGAATTAGCTCTAGGGATTGGAACTATGTTTCCATGAGTCCATGTCTTAGGCAGAATACCCTGTGTCATGAGGCTCATTTGATACAGGTCAAGCATTGGATGGTTAGGGATCTCATTCAACAATCTCAGGGTGTTATAGGTTATGCCATCCTCACCAGAGGAGGATGACTCACCTTTCATTAGTGCTGTTGTTAGTTCGTGGTGCGTTATAGGAAACTGGTCCTGTAAGGTCTGGTGAGGAACAGGCTTTTTCAATATTGAAACCCCTATTAATGTGTGAGGTGTTAAGATATTGTTGTATGTCAGAAGACAGGGAAGTGATTTGTGACACACTAGACCATTGGTCTAATAGCATGTCAGCATATTCTGCAGGGCTGTGATGAAGCTGGACTGGGGTGGGTGACTTGGTAATGGCTCTAATTTTGTTCCACATTTCTGCTAGAGTGGTTGTTCTATTAATCCCCTGTAAGAATTGTTCCCAATAGGTATTTCTCACCTGACCTTTGAGTTCACGAAATTCTCTGTTAGCTTTGAGGAACGCCAAGAGGTTATCACTAGTTTTATTTTGCTTATAAGTGTTGGCAAGCTGTTTTACATTCTCTCCTTCTTTGGTGAGGATGGGGTCATGTGTCCACAGAGGTGGTTTAGTGCTGCCCCCCTTCTTCCTTGACTTAACCCAGGTGGTATAATATGTGGTAATGACATTTACAAGGTCACAGCAAAATTCATAGGGAGAGAGGATGGGCAGAGAAAGAAAGGGTAGGAGAGGAGAGGGTAAGGGGGAGGTGCTTATCTGTCTCCCTACGGGGCCTGGGCGATAACCCATTACGCCCTGTTATGACCTATTAGGCGCCCTTATCACGCCAGGTTGAGGGCGGCGAGGCGCTCTCCGGGACTATCACGCCTGACCTCCCTTCTCCGGTCCCGCCGGGGAGGAAGCGTGTTTCTATTTTACTCGGGAAATATTGACCGCATTACGAGATACAAAATTTATTTCTTTTTATTAAACGTTTCTCGTTTTTACAGCTTTTTAGAGTGTTGTGTGATTTACATTAGCAACTTTCACCTTTGTAGTTATTGACGAAGGTCCATGTACTATATAACTCAAATAATTTTCAAGAGATTATCTATTCTTATCACTACCAAAACTATCATTCATTCGTGCCAGTTATACAAACCCTGCCCACAGGTAAGGTCGTGGTAGTTGGGGACAGCCAGGTGAGGTTTGTAGATAGGGCTTTTTGTGCGAGAGATAGGAAACGTAGGACTAGGGTGAGTTTTCCTGGGGCTGGGATAGGGTATGTAGCCGAGAGGTTAGACAGGGTTTTGTCAGGGGAGGGTATCAATCCAGTAGTGTGTCTTAGTGTGGGAGGAAACTACATAGGTAAGGTTAGGAGTGAGAAACTTTTCAAGAGGTATAGGGAGGCGCTGGGGAAGATTAGAGATAGGGGAGGGATCCCTATAGTATGTGGTGTCTTGCCTAGAAGAGGGGTTGGTCGTGAATGGCTGTCCAGGGCAATTGCTATAAATTGCCGACTGGAGAAACATTGTGCAAACAATGGTTGGGCATTCATTGATAACTGGCAACGATTCTATGGCAACGACTACCTGTACAGTCGCGACGGAGTACACTTGTCTCGTGAGGGGGTAAAGACGTTGTCTGCATCCCTGGAGCGTGAATTTGTCACTCCGAAGGGGGGGGGGGGGGGGTTTCGCCAGTAGAGAGAGGTCGGGGAAAGTGGGAGTCAAAAAACAAGCAGGTCCTGGGAAGTAAAATTAGTTGCTCAGGACAAGGGGTAAAACAGGACCAGGGAAAAGTAGGTTTAAATGTATACTATACAAACAGTAGGAGCGTTAGAAATAAAATAGACTTGCTGAGAGCGGTTGTATGTACCGAGAATGCAGACGTCATAGCAATCACCGAATCTTGGATGAATCTGGCGAGCAAAAATTTTTTATCAGAGTACCACATAGAAGGGTACAACCTTTTTCACAAAGACAGGGAAGGTAGGAAGGGGGGAGGGGTCGCACTCTTCGTCAAGGATACATTAAAATGTTGTATTAATAATTCAATAAAGGGTGAAATAGGAACCGAGTCTGTGTGGGTAGAAATCACGGAAGGAAGAGAAAAACTAATTATGAGAGTGATTTACAGGCCCCCAAGTCTTGGCAAAGAAGCAGCTCAGCCCATATGGCAGGAAAGGAGTAAGGCAGCAAAATATAACAACCTATGCATTATGGGGGATTTCAACTTCAGAAATATTGACTGGGACAACATTGTAGGCGACTATGAATCTGAAGACTTCCTAGACGCAGTACAGGACAATTTTTTGAAACAACTAATTACAGAACCTACTAGAGGTGACAATATATTAGACCTAGTATTAACAAATAAAGAAAATATTATCAGAGATATCACAGTAGGGGAAGAACTAGATAACAGTGATCACAGAGAAATCAGGTTCACCCTAAATTGGGAAACGAAAAACAATGACAATATGGTCAGAGTCCCAAACTTCCGGTTGGTGGATTATCAGGGGTTAAGAAGGTACCTAGGTGAGGTCACCTGGGAACAGTCACGTCAGTCCCCAGTAGGAAGGGGTGAGTTCATAGATGACACAACAATTGATCCTGACTATAATATATTCTCTAATATACTACATAAAGCACAAGATCAAAATATACCATACAGAAAAATTAGGTCAAATAAGAATGAGCCAAGGTGGATGACCAGAAAACTTAAACATGACATAGGAATAAAGAAAGGAATATATAAGAAATTAAAGGGAGGGGAGGAGCAGCTCAGAAATAGGTATAATGAACTATCTAGGAATGTTAAGAAAAATGTAAGGAAAGCAAAGAGAGACTATGAAATCAAAATAGCAAGAGAATCCAAGGCGAATCCCAAGGGATTTTTCCAGGTATATAGGACAAAGGTCAAGGACAAAGTTGGGCCTTTAAAGTCAGGGAGGGGAGAATTGATAAATGGCAGTGAAGACATGAGCAAAGCATTGAACAGCTACTTCTTATCAGTTTTCACAGAAGAAATTTGCTATGAAATCCCAGAGATGGAACTGATATTTAAGGGAAATGAAGAAGAGAAATTAAAGAATGTCACTATCAGAAAAGAGGATGTTCTTAAGAAGATAAATAAACTGAAGAAAACAAAATCCCCAGGGCCGGATGAAATTTTCCCTCGTGTCTTGAAAGAGTGTAGGGAACAGATTAGCGGACCCCTCGTAAACTTATTTACAGAATCATTAGACACTGGAGTTGTGCCAGATTTGTGGAAACAGGCAAATGTAGTACCCATATTCAAAAAGGGAGACAGAGCATCAGCGTCAAATTACCGACCGATCAGTTTGACGTCAGTAGTGGGGAAATTTCTTGAATCAATTATAGCAGATAGCATCCGATTGCATCTAGAGAAAAGCAAATTAATCTACGACTCTCAACATGGGTTTACAAAGGGAAAATCTTGTCCAACAAATCTGCTAACGTTTTTCAGGAAAGTCTTCGAGGTAGTAGATATGACGAAAATTACGATGTTATTTACTTAGACTTTAGCAAAGCATTTGACAGAGTACCGCATCAGAGGCTTCTGAGAAAAATTAAGGCTCATGGTATCGAGGGGAAAGTTTTAAATTGGATAAAATCATGGCTCACCGATAGAACGCAGAGGGTCAGCGTTGATGGTGTTAAATCTGAGTGGGGCCGTGTAACCAGTGGGGTTCCCCGGGGTCAGTACTAGGCCCACTCTTGTTCATCATCTACATAAACGATCTAGATACTGGGATCAGCAGTGACATAAGCAAGTTTGCGGATGACACCAAAATAGGGCGGCAAATTAATTTAGGGCAGGATGCAAATGCATTACAGGAGGATCTAAATAAACTGCAGGGGTGGTCTGAAAAATGGCAAATGAAATTCAACACCAGCAAGTGCAGCGTACTTAATATTGGAAGAACACATACTTATAATGTATACAGCCTTAACAACATCAACCTAGAGAAGTCGACTTGTGAAAGAGACCTAGGGGTACTTGTAAACCCGGACCTACGGCCTAGAAAATAGTGCGTTAATGTTCGAAATAAGGCAAACAGAGTATTGGGTTTTATATCTAGAAGTTTAAGTAACAAGAGTGCAGAGGTCTTATTGCAACTATATCTTGCGCTAGTCAGGCCGCACCTCGATTATGCGGTTCAGTTCTGGTGCCCCTATTATAGAATGGATATAAATTCACTAGAGTCGGTGCAGCGATGAATGACAAAAATGATTCTGGGACTTTGAAACCTTCCATATCAGGATTGGTTAAAGAAACTAAACTTGCATTCCCTAGAAAGACGAAGAGTGCGGGGAGATATGATAGAAGTATTTAAGTGGGTGAAAGGAATCAATAAAGGGGATATAGATAAAGTTCTTATAATATCCGAGCAGTATAGGACTCGGAGCAACGGATTCAAGTTGGATAAGTTTAGGTTTAGGAGGGAGATAAGAAGAAACTGGTTCACAAATAGGGTGGTGGACGAGTGGAACAAGCTTAGCAAATTTGTAGTAAGTTCGGGAACTCTGGAAAGCTTCAAAAGGAGGCTAGATAGATTCATGGATGATCGAGAGTGGTAGTAACTCTCGACAGGAGCTGCCATGCACAGGCCAACCGGCCTATTGCAGACTCCTTTTTTTCTTGTGTTCTTATGTTCTTACCATCACCATCATCACCATTACTACAATCCCCATCTGTCAACCACCAACAATTACAAAATGTTCCCTCTCCTCGACCCGACACACCTTCCCCGCCACTATACAACGACACAGATCACCCAAGGATACATGTATTATATTTCTTCCATAGGTGATCGATCACGCTCACTCCCGGATCACGCCCACCTCTGCTGCAGGTATTGGCTAAATCCCGCTGTTGTGAGACTCTTGGCCGGTCACTGTGTTGAGGCACACGCGGTCTTGACTTTAATGAGAAAAGAGATGATAGGATTCGGAAAGGTTTCATGTTATGGTTACACAACATCTACCAGTAAGGACAGTAAGGGTTGACAGTAAGGACAGCAAAGTCTGACAGTAAGGACAATGAGGTATGGCAGTAAGGACAGTATGGTCTGACAGTAAGGACAGTAAGGTCTGACAGTAAGGACAATAAGGTCTGACAGTAAGGACAGTAAGGTCTGACAGTAAGGACAGTAAAGTCTGACAGTAAGGTCAGTAAAGTTTGGCATTAGGACAATAAAGTCTGGCAGTAGGACAATAAAGTCTGGCAGTAGGACAATAAAGTTTGGAACTAGGAAAATAAACAGTTTGATAAAAGAAACAAGATCAAGGCCTTAGTTTCCTAATGGTATCTCTCTCTTAACCTCTTGATTACGATGGCTTAACCTCTTTGAGTACGATGGCTTAACCTCTTTGAGTACGATGGCTTAACCTCTTTGAGTACGATGGCTTAACCTCTTTGAGTACGATGATGATATCCCCTTAAGTACTATCATAACCCTATGAGCACAATATTGTAATACTCAAAGGAATAAAATTTGAGGCATCGCATTCAAGGGGTTAACTCTCACACTGACAGCCATCAAGCTAGCGATCTCCAATCATCAATAATTTACGTCTACTTAAGAACTTGCCCAACTTACATCTTGCTCTCCAGGTTTCCTTTGAGAGAAATTTTTTTTTCGTTTTATCCTGCTTTTTCGACCTTGATTTAATGCATCTTAATCATCCTGAAAGTTGTCTTAATATTTTCAAAGAGCATAAGATCGAACGTCACTTTTTTCATTCGTGGACGGTGAGAATGTCTGAAAAGATTTGTTTAGTATCGTTTGGTGACGCTGTACAGTACTTTCCTCATGGCTGATGCTATATTTGTTTTATGTTAAGTCAGTTTTTATTCAAATTTGATGTATATGTGAGTTCCTGAATATATTAGAGTTCTTGCTTTAAGGATGGCGGAGTTCTTGCTTTAAACTGTCATATATGAGAGTACTTGTTACAAGCTTTCGTATATGAGAATTCTTGCTTCAAAACTGACGGAGTTCTTGCTTTAAGTTGTCATACTATATTATGAGAGTTCTTGCTTCAAACTATCGTATATGAGAGTTCTTGCTTCAAAACTGATATATATCTGAGTTCTCGCACCATTCTTAATATCTGCAAAAATAACGACAAAACTCACAGCTCAAATACTCCTCTCAAAAGTTTACACAACGTGGCGGCGCGGCGTAATTGTCTCACTGACAGAGCGTCGCCAGCCCCCCTAATGGAACACTTACTTGCTGCAAACTCCAGGGCGAACCGTACCAAAATACTCGACTCGAAGGATTTAGGTTTCTATCAAAAAAAAAATTCTCTCTCTCTCTCTCTCTCTCTCTCTCTCTCTCTCTCTCTCTCTCCCTAGGTAATCTGTAAGGAGACGAGTTTACCGTTTTTATGTGTGTGTGTTTTTTAAGAAAGATAATATACAGGTTCTCTTTATTTTTTCTCTAGCTTTCATAACAATAATGTGTGGATTGGATTTAATTCTCTTTAAAAACGATGATGTTCTGGGGGTGTTGGTGCCGAATAGATACAGTATTCGCTTCCTCTACTTAGGTTCTCTGGTTTTAGTGACTTATTTGGGGAAGTGAAGGTGGTCGAATGTAGCGCCGACCACACTTACCCCTTTGTGTATTAAAGGTTTAGTATTCAGTAGGCTGCATCCACACTGCCCGTATCAGACCAGCAAAATGATGGGTCGTTAATGAGGTGATGAAAATGTTTGTTTGTTTTTTAATTCAGTTGCAAACAAGGATAAAATTGTTCATGAGTGAGGTACAGCAGAGCACCATGTTCTATCCATGAAGCAGTAGGTATATAGTCTCTCTCTCTCTCTCTCTCTCTCTCTCTCTCTTTCACACACACACACACACACACACACACACACACATTGGCTGCCTGTCTTCTGGCACCTACGGATGACTGAGGAATCTCTCACAAATTTGCATAGCGAGCTTCGCCCGCATTAGAATGGAAAGTGGAATCAGGACACTTGACGGAATAAGGGAAACCTGTCTACTTGCTAAGATTGGGATGGATTGGCGAGTGGGGGCGCTGGTTACTCGAGCTGGGTCGTATAGAAGTGGTGATTGGTGATGGATTGGAGGGAAGAGGTGGTCAGCTCTTCCTCCATTAATTTACGTTCTAGTTAGGAGGTACCGAGTCGAAGCTTCATTTTGGTTCGCGTGCGAGGTAGAGGTACTGAATCCGGGCTTCTTATTAATTCACGGGGTACCTAAAGATACCAATTTTCTTATTGGTTCACGTGCTGTATCCAGGTACGAATACGAAGATTTTTATTGGTTACAATGGTAGCTAGAGACAATAGGAAGTGACCCCTTACTGAATTATGAGGACTCTATCAGGTGATCCACTGAAGTAATGATAAACATCACAAGTTGAATTTTATGAACCATAAATTATAGAGACTAGGTAAGGATAGGTTAGGTTAGGTTAGGTTAGGTTAGGTTAGGTTAGGTTAGGAGTTCTGTAGTTGGAAAGTGTATAATTATAGAGAAACACTTAATTAATCCTATCATTTAAAGGAGATAAGGTAGAAGATTCCCTACAGTATCACGACCTGAAGTTAATGATGTAAGGGGAGGTATGGTTAGTGGGATGAGTTAACACGATGAATCAAGTACAGTACGTAACCTTCTTTATCAGACCAGGTATCATCCGTGGTGACGATATACATGTTTATCATCCTATTGCTGTTGTTGTTGTTGTTTGACTTGTCGCCACACTAAAGGCAGATCATTAATACGGTCAGCCATTTTTTTTTCATACATTGATATTACTTTTCCAATTGATTACCTTCATACAATAACTGAACTGACAACGTATTATATAACACACCTTTGATAATGTATGTATTAATATTAAGTTTATTTGGAAAATTATAGGAGGAGAGAGAGAGAGAGAGAGAGAGAGAGAGAGAGAGAGAGAGAGAGAGAGAGAGAGAGAGAGAGAGAGATTTTTCCCTTCAGAGAATTAGATATACTAAAAGCTAGATCACGCTTCTCTTTAAAAGTTTAGAGACGGATTAATTTGAATACACTTTACATGAGTTGAAAAAAACAAAACAATAAACACTGTAACTTTAAACTGACCATTGCCGCAGTAAACATGAGTGAGAGTTAACCTGCCTGACTCTGGCTCTCCTTTGTACCTTAGGACAAAATAATATTGTATATCCCTGACGTCTATTCTTCATCATTAAACAGAGATCTATCACATAATTCATAAATAATGTTGAGGGACCAGGAGTGTCTGTATTGGGACTAAACACGTCCATCGACTCTTTTAACAGGAGACGTTATCTTTATGGCCCGAGTTAGAGTAGATATTGTACATATCCGCAGCACACAATGTTAGAGCCTTCGTCTGTCATTCTGTGTGGCTGTTTATCAGAGTATCTATCTGTCTGTTAGCCTGTCTTTTCAGAACATTCATCTCCCAGGTTTATTAGTGAACAACTGTCATCGCCTTATATCCAACTATTTCCACTCTTCCGTCTCTTTCTCTATCTATTCATCTGTCTCTCCACCCGTTTGTTCGTATTTCTGTCTCGTCATCTCTGTTCTCGCCCCCCAGTAATTTAAAAAAGATTCATTACATTTAAACAAAAAAGGTAAAACAAATTCGCGTAGCAGATTAACCTTGACACAGCCATCACAACCTTACAATTCCTCCGGGAACAAAGACAAGAGCGAGGAAATCAATTGCATGGGCAACACACAGACAGACACACAGACAGACAGACAGACAGACAGAAATGAAGAGAGAGATAGAGAGAAAGAAAAAGAGAGGGAGAGCGAGAGAGATATGAGAGAGCGCGTCATGCACGTCGGTCAATTATGGGCAGTTTCTCTCTTCTTTCCTGGTATCAGCTTCACTCATATATATATTCTGACGGATAAATCCAGAGTGGTTGAGAGGTCTTTCACTTGTCAGTACAATTTAGCTTTACAATACGTTATACAGTTCTTCGGTTTATTGTTTTCATAAAGAGTATAATACATCAGTAAGTAACAGTGGCTCTTGAGGTGCAGCATGGTAGAGGAGGGAGGGATCAGGAGGTGTAGGAGAGCACAGTTGTGGAGCCATACGTAGCACGCACAAGGTGTCTGGCAGGCATATAAACAGTGCTAATACTTCTGATAACATTGTTTGAACATTGGTACATTTGATTTTTCTAGTGTTAAAGTATAAAGACTGTTATTGTATCTTAAATAAAACTTATATCAAGCTATCTCATTTTAAGCTGACCGTCTTATTTTCATCCTGTTAGTATAAGCCTCGCAGGTCTACACGGTCATTTAAAAAAAATACATATATCGACATCATCAACTGACATCTGACACAACTGTTTACATATTTATGAATAGAAACTGTAATCTCTCCAGTCACTTGGAGGAGGTCGCGGGAACATGGTATTTCATCACAATATGTTTTATGCACCAATGTTGAGTTTCAGAAAGAACATTCCAACCAACTGTTGAAGAACTGTGAACTGGCTCGCCTTTTATTTTAAGTCAATACGTGGGGAAAAAATTCATCCAATGGGAAAACAGCTTGCGACAGTTAGTTGTATGAGAAAGTTGCTGTGTTGGCCATGAAAGGTGACGTCATCACGAGGCGGAGACTCGCAACAGGCAATTGGGTATTATGTTTGTTTAAGACCTCCCCCCCACTGATGACGTCATCTTCAAAGGTCAGTATAACGATTCGCTATTATATTTGTTTCTGGTTTCTTTTGTTAGTTGAATGTTTTCATGCTGTTACTACTTTACCTAATTGTTCAATCGGTACATTAATTTTTAAACAGATGGCTGATATTATTATTATTCTACTGACCTAATGTTACGTCCTATTGTGAGTTCTGTGGGTTCTGTTACTTACAAAGTATCCAAGTGGTTGGTTAAGATATTATCCCTTCTTACAGGCCAGATATCTAATTCGCATAGACATAACAGCAGTGATTTAATTGATAAACTCAAGAAACTCAATGAACCATGTGAATTAATTAGTTTTGATGTCAATTCACTTTTCACTAGATTACCAAAGAAGCAAGTTCGATAAGGGGAAGATGCAGGATAGATGATTAGTGGGTCTCATATTTTTTACCTGACTTGACATGACAAATAACGTCACTCAGTTTTATAAGCTGTTCTTTCGTTTGCGATGGTGATGGTGTTCGGATTAGTGGATCACATGTTATTGAACCTGACCTGATATTTTGTAAGGTCACCCTGTGTATAGAAGCCTCTCAGTCCCTGGAAATTCAGTTGCTTTTGAAGATGTCTTGAATAAAGACGAAAGTTAAGGTGCTCCAGTGTTACCCTTTTCCTGTGTGGTTTTATCAAGATTTATCTTGTCCACGTTTCCCGACAACAAACAACCCAATTCCCATTTTTGAATGGGATATTCTCGACACTGTCATGACAAAAACCTGCAGAGAGACCTTCGGCCAGATCGAAAGAATACACTAGGACTGGTTTGAAGAAAATGACCCAAAATCAATGTACTCGTCAATGATAAACGTGCTGCTTTAACTGACTGGCAGAACAACCCTCAGTCATGGACCAAAGCTGATACCTTCTGCTAAAAGAAAGCGGCGACCCAGCGGGAACTTTGCAATCTAAAGAACGACTGGTTTAAAAATAAAGAATATGAAACCCAAAAATTTGCTGATCAGCACAAGATGCACGAATTTTTCAATTCCACTAATACATTTTATGGGCAGCCTTCAGCGCTGAAAAGAGCACTACCATTCACTGCTCAATGGAAACACCGATGTGGATGTCCTAACTACCCAACAGGTCCCTCGGCATCCAGAGCTGACCCACCTCAGCTATCCTTCATCCCTGGATGTGGTAGCTACTGCTATCAAACAGATGAAAAACAACAAAGCCTCAAGGCCTGATGGAATCCCAGCCAAGGTGTATAAAGCAGGAGGACCTCTGCTTACCAGCCGTCTCCAATCTCTCTTGCAGAAAATATGGGAAAAGGAGGAAATCCCCCAAGCTATTATTTATAAGAAAAGGGAGACCGGTCAGACTGTGGCAACTACTACGGGATCTCGCTGTTGCCCGTAGCTAGCAAGATTATCGCTTGAGTCCTCCTAAATAAACTTCTTCCTGAGGCGGAAAACTTCAACCCATAATCTCAATGTGGCTTTAGATCATCATGTGGCACCACTGACATATTCTTTGCTGTACGTCAGATACAGGAAAAGTGCAGAGAACAGCGTCGTGACCTGTACATGGCTTTCATCAACCTAACCAATGCCTTCGACTCAGTCAACAGGGAAGCCCTCTGGTGGCCCCTCAGCCGTTTTGGCTGTTTACCAAAATTCATCGCCTTTGTGAGGCAACTCCAAGACGGCATGAACGGCAGTGTCCTGCACAATTGCACCCAGTCTGAGTTCTTACCCATTCAAACGGGGGTTAAGGAAGGATGTGTACTGGCACCACCTCTCTTTTCCATTACCTTGGCTGCCTTCCTTACTAGTGCCAGTGTCAATTTAGCCGGCAGGGTGGACATAGAGCACCGGATGAAGGGTCTTTTCAACATAAAATAAGACGACTTCAGGCAGGAACAAAGGTGTCGGCAGCTTCCATTACTGAACTTCAGTATGCAGACGACCTTACCCTTGTCGCTAACACTGAATGCGACCTACAGGGGATTGTGAACACCTACGCAGATGTGTATGCACACATCGGCCTTGAGGTGAATGTACGTAAGAATCAGACTCTCTTTCAGCCTGCCCCTGGTTCAGCAAGCTTAATGGTTCTATCCTTTCTAATGTTACCAACTTTCGGTATCTCGGCTCCCACCTGTCTACCACCGCAGACATCGATAAAGAGATTCAGCTTCGGATCAGATGTGCATCTCAAGCCTTTGGCAGACTCCGAAACCGTGTCTTCAGCTGTAGCGAGCTGAAATTATCTACAAAGTTACACGTATATCGAGGAATGGTCCTCCCCACCTTGTTGTATGGCAGCGAGACATGGGTCACATGCAGGATACACGTTCCATCCTCCGAGTTCACTGAGAAGACAAAAGAACAAATACCAGTATTCTCCCTGACACCAACTGTAGGAGCATCGAAGCTACCATTATCCATGAACAACTACGCTGGACTGGCCATGTTACCCGCATGGATGACAGTAGACTGGCAGAGCAGCTACTTTACAGTCACCTAACTAATAGTAAATGTAACGCTGGCGGACAACTGAAAGGTATATGGATAGTCTTAAGACAAACCTGTAAAATTTGCAAATCGACCCCCTCACCTGGGAGGCAATTACTCTACACCATAACGCTTGGAGGAGTATCACACAAGAAGGTGTCAATGCTTTCGAGTTAGCCCGACTGCATAACGAGGCAGAGAAGCGCCAACGCTCGAAAGACGCTGCCGCCGCCCCTCCCACACTAGATGTAGTCCCCCACATGTGCAACGTTTGTAAACGACCATGCCTCAGAACTCACCAACGTAGGTGATATCCTTAATAACTCATACCATTGTATGATAGCTGAATGATCGTCATACTCGATTTCTAATGACAGCAAAGTAGTAGTAGAAGTACCTGTATCTTGTTCGAGTAAGTGCAGATAATTCATGTTTTTAGGACCAATGCCACAGCAGTCAGCACGGGGTTAAATGTCAAAAAATATTCAACAGTTTTTACCAAAGAAAATTTAAACATGATACCCGAGGCACCGACTATACAGAGATACACACACATAATGAAGAAAATAGATTAAGCGAGATAGTAGTGACTAGTAACGATGTTAGTAAGCAAATAGACAAGTTAAAGCCTAATAAGTCATCAGGTCCCGATGAGATATTTGCCAGAATATTAATGGAATGAAAGGAAGAGCTTAGTATGCCCTTAGCAAATTTGTCATTAAAACGGGTGTAGTAGCAGAATCCTGGAGGATAGCGAATGTGATCACTATCCTTTAACTACTGCCCAATCACTTTCACAACATGGTTTCACAAGTGGGCGTTCATGTCTGACTTATCTATTAACATTCTTTTCAACTGTTTTCGAATCAGTGGATATGGGCACGATTATGATGTGGTATACCTCAACCTTAGCAAAGCCTCGATAGAGTCCCCCACGAGAGGCTAATACGAAAAGTGGAGGCTCATGGAATTGGAGGAGCTATTCTAAAATGAATTAGGGCGTGGTTACAGGACAGGAAACAGCGAGTAAGCATTAACTGCACTAAGTCCGATTGGGGTAACGTCATTAGTGGAGTACCCCAAGGCTTAGTACTTGAACCATTAATATTTATTATATACATAAGCAACATAGATATAGGCATAGACAGCAACATAAGTAAATTTGCTGACAACACTAAAATAGGGCATATAATTACATCTGACTCCGCAAAACTACAGGAAGATCTAAACTAATTTTTTGCGTGGTCTGAAAAATGGCAACTGAAATTTAATGTGGACAAATGTAAAGTACTTAGTCTAGGAGAAGTAAACAGAGAAACCAGATATCATATGAACAACGTTGTTGTAGAGAAATCCGACTGTGAGAAAGATTTAGGAGTAATGATAAGTAGGAATTTTAAGCCAAGTAAACAATGTGATTTGCTCGAAACAAGGCTAATAAAGTACTTGGATTCATACAAAGGAGTGTTAGTTACAAGACTAGCCAGGTTATCCTAAAATTATATCTTGCGCTTGTGAGAACTCACTTGGATTACGCAGTTCAGTTCTGGTCACCGTATTACAGAAGGGATATAGAATCCCTAGAAAGAATTCAGAGGATAAGGACAAGACCATTCCCGGGCATTAGGAACCTTGAATACAGATACAGGTTAAAGCATCTTAATTTGCACTCCCCGAGAGACATAGACTGAGGGGTGATATGATCAAGGTGTATAAATGGAAGTCAGGGCTAAACAAAGGTGATATAACAAAGGTACTCCAACTATCCAACCAGGACCGAATTTGTAGCAATGGTTTTAAATTAGACAAATTTAGATTTAGGCGTGAGATAGGTAAACATTGGCTTGGAAATAGAGTAGTGGATGAGTGGACAAGTTACCAAACATCATCATTAACTCGAATACGTTGGATAGCTTCAAACTTAGGTTGGATGGATATATGAACGATAGAGGTTGGGTGTAAACGGGCTGCCTAGTATGGGTCAATAGGCCCGCTGCAGTTTCCTCCGTTCTTTTGTTCCTTTGTTCTTTTGTTCTTATATCCATAACAGAATTACTTCATTTTTCCCCACGGTTTATGTAAAGATGATTTTTTTTAAGAGGACATTTAGTGATAGGGTTTATACACTGATGTACATCTCTTGAGCAAAATGGATTGAAATTTGTCAATTCAATTTAATTTATAAGAGGTCAAGATCATAAGTCATCTCAGAGTGAGTGTTTTTATTTACTCTTTTTTTTTATGTCAATATAAATTGAATTCTGCAGGAACACTTTTGACAGCACCCATTACCTGATTCACACAATATAGAGTTTTGTTGATATTGCAGAGGTCACGCTCGTCTATGTAGACACTGAATATTTGCTTGTTACCTTCATCTGACTCTCTTCACCTTCTGTATGTTTGAGCGATACCTTTTATGTTGTTTTTATTTCACTGCTTGTGTTCTAGTCTGGCTGCTGAAATAGTTCTCGGTTGCTAGATATTAATCACTGCTACACGGATATTTCGAGCAGACATACAGAAGGCGTGTCACACCTGGATACAGAGTAGCCTGCGTGACTACTGTAGTGTGTCGGCCAATGATTTCATTAGCTAGCGTGTCACGCCTAAATATCCTCTCTATATTTTTGACAGCGATATTTTCCTGTATGTTTCATTTGCTTAGTTCATATATCTTTGTCTGCTGCCTATCGACGGATATTTAATACTCCAGAAAAAAAAATAGATGATATTTAAGATTACTGAGCGGGTGTACAAGTGTTGTAGATTCCTTATCCGGTGTGAAATTATTTCGTAGGACAAGAGGACTAGTGTTAAAATATCAACTGTGGTGCAGTGGTGTGGTAGAACGTCTTATGGGAGTTACATGGGGCATCTTCCCTCCTCCCACAGTGTCCACGTCTTACCAAACGACGATGGCTGCAATATTAACGCTGGTGATGTGGAACTAATATTATTATGCATACATGTTGTAGGTTATCTCTCAGGTGGCTTAATGGTGATTGATGATGACGGTGGTGATGCCGATGGTGATGAGGCGATGATGTTGATGGAATTATGATTTTGTTAATGATGAAATGATGAAAAGGGTTTGTGTGTGTGTGTGTGTGTGTGTGTGTGTGTGTGTGTGTGTGTGTGTGTGTGTGTGTGTGTGTGTGTGTGTAATAATAATAATAATAATAATAAACAGTTTATTAATAGAGTTGCAGCCGGTGGCTGAAAATATACAGACTTACATTTAATTTAGACATAATGATATAATATGCATTGAATACATTTACAGGGCTGTGTAGTACATAAATCAGGAGTTGTTTATTATTTTAACAATAGATGGGATGGTGCTGTTCTTATATCTATCGGTGCGGGCTCTTATGGGCTGAATTTTGTTGTAGTGGCGGACTCCGCGAGTTGGGTGGGGGGCTGCAGGTGGCAGGAGGTGGCGATGGCGAGGGTGGTGCAGTAGTCCACGGCCAAACCTTTCCAGTGCTTGGTGGTGGAGGTCACTGAGGGATGTGTGTGTGTGTGTGTGTGTGTGTGGGTGTGTGTAAATTTAGAATTCACAGTAGCATTCATGCACATCCTTTCATGACTCATTTGATGTAACTCAGAACAAAAATGGTATACAATAATGTCATATATATTACACCTTTGTATTTATTCGACTTTGGTGAGGTGAATTAAAAAGAACCATTCCCAGGAGCTCCGACCTTACTATATCACCAACACATATTTAAATAAGTCTCTCTCTCTCTCTCTCTCTCTCTCTCTCTCTCTCTCTCTCTCTCTCTCTCGAATTTGGACCCTAAATCAACCAAACAATACCATGGACAAACTTGATATCACGAGTCGTCAAATATTAATTAGAATATCGACATACACATATTAGGTCGTGCCATGAGAATCTGTACAAAAAAAAACAAACACAAGATCACGAACGTCATTTTGTGTGTGTGGATGTTGCTGCAAGACTCACTAGCTAGAGTCAAGAATTACCTGAATATTGTTGCATTCTTGTTTCACTTTTATTTTATTAAAGTCGTGATAGTACTAATGATAGTAATAATAATATTACGCTTAATAATGATAATCATAATCATACTAATATCAGTAATAATAATATTAATGATGGAAATATAATAATAACAATGAAATTAATGTTGGTTGATAATATTTTTTCGGGATAATATTTACATACAGGCACAACTAAAAATGGTCATAAATAAAATATATACAACAGTAAAAATAACAACAATAATCACTTAGAACCCTGACGTTTGGTGTGGCCAGGAGTTGTATTATAGAGTACACACAACACTAAGCGGACATCAAAGTAAATCTCTGAATGAGGAATTGAAATAGACACATCATTTCTTATTCTACAAAGAGAACTTGACTGAAAAAGTGAGAAATGTTAAACCATCCCTCAGGTAAACATAGATAAATTCAACTGTACTTGAATGGGGAGCTAACATACCCCGATTTGGCTTACCTTTTCCAAAGTTATGAGATTTAAATTATGACCTTTGGAGAAAAAATTAAATCAGCTTTCGGGTGTTTTAATGTATAATATACTTATTAGTTATGAAATCTGAAGCCCCCACTGTGTTGTCGACATACAGGACATCATTACGAAGTTGTGTATGTACAGTTGGGGACATTTCTGACTGGTACACTCAACGTTGTCAATCCACCCTCTCTGTGAGGTGTGAACCCCGGGAGTATCGACTCTGAGCTCGAAGCAATCACGAGTGAAGGAGAGGGGGGTGGGTGATGGGGACGGGTTATAAGGGTTGAGGTTAGTAAGGGTGTTCGAGGGCTAGAGGGATGGGAGAGGGTCAAGTATTTATTAAGCAATGATACAAATACATCGAGCAAAACACAAATTATGCTTAAAATGTGTTACCACACATTAGGGTGGTATTTCCAGCTTGTGCTACAGGTCTGAGCGATTCTATGATTTTTTATTTATTTATCTATTTATTTATTTATATATATATATATATATATATATATATATATATATATATATATATATATATATATATATATATATATATATTTTTTTTTTTATTATTTAAATTTTGTACACAACTCATATAATAATCTAGGGGTGATAGAGGGTCGGGCTGGTCTGTCAATATGGTGTCCTTTTATGACTAAGTGACATACAGATTACCAAATAGAGCGTCAATGACGCCTATTGGCTGTCTTCTGGACGTAGCATTAAGGCGAGGTGATGTGTAGTAAGGAGACGTAGGGAAGAGGGAATGTGTCTGTGCGTGTTGACCAGAGGACAGTTGTACCTTCATACAGTTGTGTTAACTAAGAAATATTAAATCTCTGAATTTTGATCTCTTACATTTGGTTGTAGTGTCATTGAGATAAAGAAATAAGACATTATTGCTATAGTATGTGGATACAAGGCATACTCTTCATGTCAACTTGGGTCAAACCATGTCAATGACGAAATGTGCAGTTGCATGATGAGAAATGGTATTGATATGCGTTTTATGTATGCTACAACTATATACTATACCACATTAATGGTGTAATTATGTATGTAATAATCAGAGATGATGCTCCTCCCGTTGTGTAGGTAAACAGGTAGTAAATTCGTTGATATGACTGAAATGCGGCTGGCCAGACTATGGACTTGTCTCAGAATCCGAGGCACCAGGCCTCTATCACCACCACACCACACTCCATAAAGTCTAGTATTATACTAATGTCTCTTACACTTTGCTTGCCGATAAATAAAGAGGTAGATTTATACTGTGTAACCAACTGTTTCAGCCTTACATTATCCACTGCAGGATAGGTATTAGTCATTCCACGTCAGATGAATGAAAAGTGTCCATAGTACATGAGTTAATCTCTCTAAACGTTGCTGGACCATGCAATGAGTCAAATTATATCATTCTGGTCCTAGGCTATTGTGTGCACCTCACGTGTCACAGAGTAACTTAGAGTCTTCGGATTCACGCTCTGATACCCTCGGGGCTCACACCTCACGCAAATGGTGGAATGACAACGCTGAGTGTACTAGTCGGAAATGTCCCCAACTGTACACAAATGACACGTGTTACTTGACATATCGACGTGAGATGACTTGAACACAGATGGGGAGGGAGAGAGAGAAGAAGGAAAGTGAGGGAGGGAGGGATTGATTACTGTTCATATACAATACAGTTTAATGACGTTCAAGTATGTTTTCATTAATTTCGTGTATATAAGCATATAGAAAAATGTGTATTCACTCGGTTAGCTAAGAGTACATAAGTGGTGAGTGGAAGTAGAATAGTTCGTAAGGTTAGTTAAAATGAGTCAAGAGATAGAAATCAATTAGAAGAATGAAAGTGGAGAATCAAAGAAGATAATTTATGGGTAAAGAAATTACGGATGAAGATTCAAGAATGAAAATCAAGAAGTATAATCAAGGAAATATAGAACCAAGAAGGATAAGCAAGGAAGAGAATCAAGTATACAGAAACCCAAGGAAGAAAATCAAGGCGATAGAAAAGCAAGGACGAGAATCAAGAAGTAGGATAAAGAGGTAAAATTTCAAAGAAGATAATTTCTGCAGCATCAAGGAACAGAATCAAGTCAAGGAAGAGGTAATACATCACACATATGCAGCGGGAAAGACAAGAACCTGAGTCAGCGTCTTGGGTGCAGGAAGTTCACACGAGTCCTAACTGGAGAGAGAGAGAGAGAGAGAGAGAGAGAGAGAGAGAGAGAGAGAGAGAGAGAGAGAGAGAGAGTAAAAAAAGCCTGTACAAGAGAGTGACGTGAGTGATAGACGATGTAATAAACGAACACATCTTGATAACACAGAGACAGACAGACAGACAGATAGAAGAAAATTTGTGCGGGTGAGTGTGAACGTGAATGAAAAGACATGTAGGAAGGTGGGTACAGTAATAAAGGGGATGGAGAGGAGTTTGGAGGCAAATCTGGGGGCCTGTCTACCAGATACCAGCTACATTTTCAATAGCATCCACCCAAAATACCTCATGTATTTTGCATGGAATATACTTGAGGTGATTACCATAAAACGTCATGCATTTGTGATTAATGGCTTGAAATACACGTACGAGTATATCAAGAACAAGACTGTGTTACCTTAGGACATAAGAACATAAGAAAATAAGGAGTCTGCAATAAGCCGGTTGGCCTGTGCATGGCAGCTCCTGTCGGGAGTTACAACCACTCTCTATCGTACATGAATCTATTTTGCCTCATTATAAAACTTTCCAGCGTCGCAGCACTTACTACAAAGTTGCTAAGCTTGTTCCACTCGTCTACCACTCTATTTGTGAACCAGTTCCTTCCTATCTCCCTCCTAAACCTATACTTATCCAACTTAAATCCGTTGCTACGAGTCCTATCCTGCTCGGATATTGTAATAACTTTCTCTATATCTACTTTATTGTTTCCTTTCACCCTCTTAAATACTTCTAGCATAACTCTCCACACTCTTCGTCTTTCTAGGGAATTCAAGTCTAGTTTCTTTAATCTAGCTTGATAGGGGAGGTTCCTAAGTCCCGGAATCATTTTCGTCATTCTTCGCTGCAGCGACTCTTGTGAATTGATATCCATTCTATAATAAGGGCACCAGAACTGAACAGCATAGTCGAGGTGCGGCCTGACTAACACAAGATATAATTGCAATATGACCTCCGCACTCTTATTACTTACACTAGATATAAAACCTAATACTCTGTTTGTCTTAATTCGAACATTAATGCATTGTTTTATAGGCCGAAGGTCCGGGCTTACGAGAACCCCGAGGTCTCTTTCACAAGTCGACTTCTCTAGTTCGATTTTGTTAAGGCTGTATACATTGACAGTATTTGTTCTACCACTATTAAGTACGCTGCACTTGCTGGTGTTTAATTTCATTTGCCAAATATTGACCACTCCTGTAGTTTATTTGAATCCTCCTGAAGTGCATTTGCATCCTGCCCTGAATTAATCTGCCGCCCTATTTTGGTGTCCTCACACCAAAAAAGTAGTCTTTAAGGTGTTGTGTGAGACAAATGACAACGGACGAAGGATTTTGACAACCCTCCTGAAACAACAGGAATCGAGGTGTTCATATGGAAATTTATTGGATCCCTTCTTAAAGTTACTTTTTGGAGCGGGTGGACATCACCTAATATGGTGATACGATAGATATCCCTTAAAACCCAAGATATTACCATATATATTATGGTTGCCCCTCATGTAACGAGGATGGCTCCTCTTGGGCCACCTAGGCGAGAATTTGTAGCCAACACAACAACCACACTCTAAGTTGCATGACCCAGTGTCAAGGAATAGTCCGAGAAGACCGGACAACTCGCCAACTGCACTGGCTAACCATTACCCCTGAACAAAACCCGCAAATCGCTTAATATCTAGGTCCCAATTACTGCTGGGTAGACAGAGGCAAATGGCGTAAAGAAACTTGCCCTTGGCTTCACCCTGCCCGGGAATCGAATCCGGGTCCACTTGCATGCGAGGCGAGCATGCTGACCATTACACCACAGGTCGCCACTATATATATAACGATATAGCGACAGACATAGAATGAGATACAGAGGTCGAATGAGAGCTGCAAAGATATAATGAGAGATAAAATGTGAGAGACAGATAAAATATGAGAGACAGATAGAATGAGAGAGACAGCGAGATAAAATTGAAGAAACAAAAATAAATTGAGATGGAGGCAGAGAGATACTGGTAGAAGAAGAGACAGACTGATTAATAGAAAGAGAGTTAAAAATACACAAAATGGAATGATAGAGAAACAGACAGATACAATGGATGAAAAGATATAAAAAATAGAAAACAAATACTGATAGAGGAAGAATGAAAGACACCGCAATAAAAAAGACTAGCGGGGAAGAATGAAGAATGAAAAAACACACAGAAAACCCATACAGAGAAAGAATTGTATATTTCTTCAGGGAGTGTATAGTGGAGGGAGTGCATAGTGGAGGGAGTGTATAGTGCAGGAAGTGTATAGTGGAAGGAAGTGTATAGTGCAAGGAATGTGTAGTGGAGGGAGTGAGTAGTGGGGGAGTGTATAGTGGAGGAAGTGTATAGTGGAAGGAGTGTGTAGTGGGGGGGTGTATAGTGGAGGGAGTGTGCAGTGGAGGGAGTGTGTAGTGGGGGAGTGTATAGTGGAGGAGTGCATAGTGGGGGAGTGTATAGTGGAGGGAGTGTATAGTGGAGGGAGTGTATAGTGGAGGGAGTGTATACTGGAGGGAGTGTATACTGGGGGAGTGTATAGTGGGGGAGTGTATAGCGGAGGAGTGTACAGTGGGGGAGTGTATAGTGGAGGGAGTGTATAGTGGGGGAGTGCATAGTGGGGGAGTGTATAGTGGAGGGAGTGTATAGTGGAGGAGTGTATAGTGGGGGGAGTGTATAGTGGGGGAGTGTATAGTGGGGGAGTGTATAGTGGAGGGAGTGTATAGTGGGGGAGTGTATAGTGGAGGGAGTGTATAGTGGGGGAGTGTATAGTGGAGGGAGTGTATAGTGGGGGAGTGTACAGTGGGGGGAGTGTATAGTGGGGGAGTGTATAGTGGGGGAGTGTATAGTGGAGGAGTGTATAGTGGAAGGAATGTGTAGTGGGGGAGTGTGTAGTGGAGGAGTGTGTAGTGGGGGAGTGTATAGTGGTGGAGTGTATAATGGAGGAGTGTATAGTGGAGGAGTGTATAGTGGGGGAGTGTATAATGGAGGAGTGTATAGTGGAGGAGTGTATAGTGGGGGAGTGTATAGTGGGGGAGTGAATAGTGGGGGAGTGTATAGTGGGGGAGTGTATAGTGGAGGAGTGTATAGTGGAAGGAATGCGTAGTGGGGGAGTGTGTAGTGGAGGAGTGTGTAGTGGGGGAGTGTATTGTGGTGGAGTGTATAATGGAGGAGTGTATAGTGGGGGAGTGTATAGTGGGGGAGTGTATAGTGGGTAAGTGTATAATGGGAGAGTGTATAGTGGAGGGAGTGTATAGTGGAGGAGTGTATAGTAGGGGAGTGTATAGTGGGGGAGTGTATAGTGTGGGAGTGTATAGTGGGGGAGTGTATAGTGGGGAGGTGTGTAATGGGGAGGTGTATAGTGGGGGAGTGTATAGTGGAGGAGTGTATAGCGGGGGAGTGTATAGTGGGAGAGTGAATAGTGGGGGAGTGTATAGTGGGGAGGTGTGTAATGGGGAGGTGTATAGTGGGGGAGTGTATAGTGGGGGAGTGTATAGTGGAGGGAGTGTTTAGTGGAGGGAGGGTGCAGTGGAGGGTGTGTGAAGTGGAGGGAGTGTATAGTGGGGGAGTGTATAGTGGAGGGAGTGTATAGTGGGGGAGTGTATAGTGGGGGAGTGTATAGTGGAGGGAGTGTATAGTGTGGGAGTGTATAGTGGGGGAGTGCATAGTGAGGGAGTGTATAGTGGAGGGAGTGTATAGTGGAGGGAGTGTACAGTGGGGGAGTGTATAGTGGAGGGAGTGTATAGCGGAGGGAGTGTATAGTGGAGGGAGTGTATAGTGTGGGAGTGTATAGTGTGGGAGTGTATAGTGGGGGAGTGTATAGTGGAGGAGTGTATAGTGGAGGAGTGTATAGTGGGGGAGTGTATAGTGGGGGAGTGTATAGTGTGGGAGTGTATAGTAGGGGAGTGTATAGTGGGGGAGTGTATAGTGGGGGAGTGTATAGTGGGGGAGTGTATAGTGGAGGGAGTGTATAGTGGAGGGAGTGTATAGTGGAGGGAGTGTATAGTGGAGGGAGTGTATAGTGGAGGAGTGTATAGTGGGGCAGTGTATAGTGGAGGAGTGTATAGTGGGGGAGTGTGTAGTGGAGGAGTGTGTAGTGGAGGGAGTGTATAGTGGAGGAGTGTATAGTGGGGGAGTGTATAGTGGGGGAGTGTATAGTGGAGGGAGTGTATAGTGGGGGAGTGTATAGTGGGGGAGTGTGTAGTGGAGGAGTGTGTAGTGGGGGAGTGTATTGTGGGGGAGTGTATAATGGAATGAGTGTATTGTGGGGGAGAGTAAAGTGGGGGAGTGTATAGTGGAGGAGTGTATAGTGGGGGAGTGCATAGTGGGGGAGTGTATAGTGGAGGAGTGTATAGTGGGGGAGTGTATAGTGGGGGAGTGTATAGTGGGGGAGTGTATAGTGGGGGAGTGTATAGTGGAGGGAGTGTATAGTGGAGGGAGTGTATAGTGGAGGGAGTGTATAGTGGAGGAGTGTATAGTGGGGGAGTGTATAGTGGGGGAGTTTATAGTGGAGGGAGTGTATAGTGGGGGAGTGTATAGTGGGGGAGTGTGTAGTGGAGGAGTGTGTAGTGGGGGAGTGCATTGTGGAGGGAGTGTATAGTGGGGAGTGTATAGTGGGGGAGTGTATAGTGGGGGAGTGTATAGTGTAGGGAGTGTATAGTGGGAGAGTGTATAGTGGAGGAGTGTATAGTGGGGGAGTGTATAGTGGGGGAGTGTATAGCGCTCCCCACCGTCTTCCAGACAGACGCCTCGCGCCTGTACGGGGTTGGTTAGGCCCTTCTCCAGGATCACGGTGGAGGAAAGTACCGGCTCGTACAGTGTGGCTCTCGCTTCCTCACCGATGCTGAGTCTCACTACGCTATCATCGAGCTGGAGCTGCTGGCAGTGGTATGGGCCTTATCGAAGTGCAAATTTTACTTGATTGGCCTACAGCACTTCGACCTCATCACAGACCACAGGCCCTTGGTCCCCATTCTTAATCACTATTTGCTGGACGCCATCGAGAATCCCCGCCTCCAGCGCCTGAAGGAGAAGATTTTGGCCTTCGTCTTCACCGCGGCTTGGCGCGCAGGTAAGGAGTTGTGCATCCCGGATGCCCTCTCCCGCTCCCCAGTCAGCCGCCCTACACCTGAAGACGAGATGCTCAGCACCGAGGCCGGTTTCTCCGTCAGTAACATCGTCACTTTGCAGGCCGTACGGTCCATCGCCAGCACCCAGGCCTCAGTGTCGCCACCCGACAGCGATCTGGCCCTTGAGGAACTATGGACCGCGACACGCGACGACCCCTCCTACACTCATCTCTTGGAGAGTGTGAGGACTGGGTTCCCTCGCGACCGTTTTGACCTCCACAACGCCCTACGCCCGTATTGGAAGATACATGAGGACCTATATGCAGATGGGGACCTCATCCTGTACGGTGCCCGTGTGGTCGTCCCTGCAGCTCTCCGTAGTCGCGTTATGGCCCGCTTACACGACAGCCATCGTGGAGCAGAGGCCACCAAGCGCCGCACAAGGCAGGCTGTGTACTGGCCCGGCATTGACGCGGATATCGTCCATACGGTCCGTGCCTGTGAACCGTGCCAGATCATGCAGCCCAGTCAACAGCAGGAGCCCCTCATGTGCGACGACGAACCCACCAGGCCCTTCGAGTCCGTGTCGGCTAATTTCTTCAGCACAGCTGGGAAACATTTCCTAGTTGTCGCCGACCGACTCTCTGGATGGCCTGTGGTGGTAATCTGTGGCTCGGACACGACGTCCGCGGCCACCATTCGCCACTTCCGGCACCTCTTTCGTGACCTGGGCGTCCCCGTACGTCTGTGGACGGACGGTGGGCCACAGTTCACCAGCCGGGACTTCACAGGATTCCTGGAGCGTTGGGAAGTCCGCCACATCGTGTCAACACCCCACTACCCACAGTCAAACGGCCATGCTGAGGCTGCGGTCAAGACAGTCAAGCACCTTATCCTCAAGGTGGCCCCTTCAGGCAACATAAACTGTGAGGCGTTTGACAAAGGACTCCTGAAGTTACGTAATATTCCCACCCACACAGGGCGCTCCCCTGCCCAGATCCTGTATGGTCACCCTCTCCGCTCTTGCGTTCCTGCACACGCCAAGGCCTTTGCAAAGGAGTGACAGACCAGAGCCGACAGCTGCGACCGCCGCGCCGCTTCACGTGCCCAGGACGCCAAGGCTCGGTATGACGACCGTGCCCGCCCTCTTCAGCCACTGGAGATTGGTGCCCTTGTCCGCGTCCAGGACCCGACGACGACACGTTAGGACAAGGTGGGCATAGTGATGGGCGTCGGCCGGTCGCGGGACTACAAGGTCAGGATGCCGAGCGGCCGTGTCTGGTGGAGGAACCGCCGCTTCCTCCGGCCAGTCCCACCCCCTGCTGCTGGCCCCCTGACCGAGGACGAGTCTCCTACACCTCACGAGGATCCGCCCCACAGTGCACCTCGACGCTCGGAGCGACTCAGGACTAAGAAGTCCGCTCAAGACAAAGACTATGAGCGTGAGGGGGGGAGGGAGATGTAGGATATGTATCTAAGCTACTGTGCTGAGTATCAGCCTTGTATATAAGCTACTGTGCCGAGTAGCATCTATGTATATAATTACGTGGCAACACTGCACGTGTTATTGCCCCAAGGCTGCCATATGGCAAGGCAGTCTCAGTCTGACTCTGTGCCTCGTGCATGGCACACGCTAATCCCTACTCATCACTGCCTTTCAGGGAACACTTGGAACCTTCATGTAGTGGAGTGAGTGTGTAGTGGAGGGAGTGTGTAGTGGAGGGAGTGTGTAGCAGAGGGAGTGTACAGTGGAGGGAGTATGTAGTGGAGGGATTGTGTAGTGGAGTGAGTGTTTAGTGGAAGGAGTGTGTAGTGGGGTGAGGGTGTTGTGGAGAGAGTGTGTAGTGGAGGGAGTGTGTAGTGGAGGGAGTGTGTAGTGGGGGGAGTGTGTAGCAGAGGGAGTGTGTAGCAGAGGGAGTGTGTAGTGGAGTGAGTGTGTAGTGGAGTGAGTGTGTAGTGGGGGGAGTGTCTAGTGGAGGGAGTGTGTAGTGGGGGGAGTGTGTAGCAGAGGGAGTGTGTAGTGGGGGGAGTGTGTAGCAGAGGGAGTGTGTAGTGGAGGAGTGTGTAGCGGAGGGAGTGTGTAATGGAGGGAATGTGTAGTGGAGAGAGTGTGTAGTGGAGGAGTGTGTAGCAGAGGGAGTGTGTAATGGAGGGAGTGTGTAGTGGAGGGAGTGGTGTGTAGTGGAGAGAGTGTGTTGTGGAGGGAGTGTGTAACGGAGGGATTTTGTAGTGGAGAGAGTGTGTTGTGGAGGGAGTGTGTAGAGTGAGTGAGTGTGTAGTGGAGTGAGTGTGTAGTGGAGGGAGTGTGTAGCAGAGGGAGTGTGTAGTGGGGGGGAGTGTTTAGTGGAGGGAGTGTGTAATGGAGGGAGTGTGTGGTGGAGGGAGTGTGTAATGGAGGGAGGGTGTAGTGGAGGGAGTGTGTAGTGGGGGGAGTGTGTAGTGGAGGGAGTGTGTATTGGAGGGAGTGTGTAGTGGGGGGAGTGTGTAGTGGAGTGAGTGTGTTGTGGAGGGAGTGTTTAATGGAAGGAGTGTGTAGTGGAGGGAATGTGTAGTGGAGGGAATGTGTAATGGAGAGAGTGTGTAGTGGAGGGAGCGTGTAGTGGAGGGAGTGTGTAGTGGGGGGAGGGTGTTGTGGAGTGAGTGTGTAGTGGAGGGAGTGTGTAGTGGAGGGAGTGTGTAGTGGAGGGAGTGTGTAGTGGAGGGAGCGTGTAGTGGAGGGAGTGTGTAGTGGGGGGAGGGTGTTGTGGAGTGAGTGTGTAGTGGAGGGAGTGTGTAGTGGGGGAGGGTGTTGTGGAGTGAGTGTGTAGTGGAGGGAGTGTGTAGTGGAGGGAGGGTGTAGTGGAGGGAGTGTGTAGTGGGGGGAGGGTGTTGTGGAGTGAGTGTGTAGTGGAGGGAGTGTGTAGTGGAGGGAGTGTGTAGTGGAGGGAGTGTGTAGTGGAGGGAGTGTGTAGTGGGGGGAGGGTGTTGTGGAAGGAGTGTGTAGTGGAGGGAGTGTGTAGTGGAGGGAGTGTGTTGTGGAGGGAGTGTGTAACGGAGGGATTTTGTAGTGGAGAGAGTGTGTTGTGGAGGGAGTGTGTAGAGTGAGTGAGTGTGTAGTGGAGTGAGTGTGTAGTGGAGGGAGTGTGTAGCAGAGGGAGTGTGTAGTGGGGGGAGTGTTTAGTGGAGGGAGTGTGTAATGGAGGGAGTGTGTGGTGGAGGGAGTGTGTAATGGAGGGAGGGTGTAGTGGAGGGAGTGTGTAGTGGGGGGAGTGTGTAGTGGAGGGAGTGTGTATTGGAGGGAGTGTGTAGTGGGGGGAGTGTGTAGTGGAGTTTGTGTGTTGTGGAGGGAGTGTTTAATGGAAGGAGTGTGTAGTGGAGGGAATGTGTAGTGGAGGGAATGTGTAATGGAGAGAGTGTGTAGTGGAGGGAGCGTGTAGTGGAGGGAGTGTGTAGTGGGGGGAGGGTGTTGTGGAGTGAGTTTGTAGTGGAGGGAGTGTGTAGTGGAGGGAGTGTGTAGTGGAGGGAGCGTGTAGTGGAGGGAGTGTGTAGTGGGGGGAGGGTGTTGTGGAGTGAGTGTGTAGTGGAGGGAGTGTGTAGTGGAGGGAGTGTGTAGTGGAGGGAGTGTGTAGTGGGGGAGTGTGTAGTGGAGGGAGTGTGTAGTGGAGGGAGTGTGTAGTGGAGGGAGTGTGTAGTGGGGGGAGGGTGTTGTGGAGTGAGTGTGTAGTGGAGGGAGTGTGTAGTGGAGGGAGGGTGTAGTGGAGGGAGTGTGTAGTGGGGGGAGGGTGTTGTGGAGTGAGTGTGTAGTGGAGGGAGTGTGTAGTGGAGGGAGTGTGTAGTGGAGGGAGTGTGTAGTGGGGGGAGGGTGTTGTGGAGTGAGTGTGTAGTGGAGGGAGTGTGTAGTGGAGGGAGGGTGTAGTGGAGGGAGTGTGTAGTGGGGGGAGGGTGTTGTGGAGTGAGTGTGTAGTGGAGGGAGTGTGTAGTGGAGGGAGTGTGTAGTGGAGGGAGTGTGTAGTGGAGGGAGTGTGTAGTGGGGGGAGGGTGTTGTGGAAGGAGTGTGTAGTGGAGGGAGTGTGTAGTGGAGGGAGTGTGTTGTGGAGGGAGTGTGTAACGGAGGGATTTTGTAGTGGAGAGAGTGTGTTGTGGAGGGAGTGTGTAGAGTGAGTGAGTGTGTAGTGGAGTGAGTGTGTAGTGGAGGGAGTGTGTAGCAGAGGGAGTGTGTAGTGGGGGGGAGTGTTTAGTGGAGGGAGTGTGTAATGGAGGGAGTGTGTGGTGGAGGGAGTGTGTAATGGAGGGAGGGTGTAGTGGAGGGAGTGTGTAGTGGGGGGAGTGTGTAGTGGAGGGAGTGTGTATTGGAGGGAGTGTGTAGTGGGGGGAGTGTGTAGTGGAGTGAGTGTGTTGTGGAGGGAGTGTTTAATGGAAGGAGTGTGTAGTGGAGGGAATGTGTAGTGGAGGGAATGTGTAATGGAGAGAGTGTGTAGTGGAGGGAGCGTGTAGTGGAGGGAGTGTGTAGTGGGGGGAGGGTGTTGTGGAGTGAGTGTGTAGTGGAGGGAGTGTGTAGTGGAGGGAGTGTGTAGTGGAGGGAGTGTGTAGTGGAGGGAGCGTGTAGTGGAGGGAGTGTGTAGTGGGGGGAGGGTGTTGTGGAGTGAGTGTGTAGTGGAGGGAGTGTGTAGTGGAGGGAGTGTGTAGTGGAGGGAGTGTGTAGTGGGGGGAGTGTGTAGTGGAGGGAGTGTGTAGTGGAGGGAGTGTGTAGTGGAGGGAGTGTGTAGTGGGGGGAGGGTGTTGTGGAGTGAGTGTGTAGTGGAGGGAGTGTGTAGTGGAGGGAGGGTGTAGTGGAGGGAGTGTGTAGTGGGGGGAGGGTGTTGTGGAGTGAGTGTGTAGTGGAGGGAGTGTGTAGTGGAGGGAGTGTGTAGTGGAGGGAGTGGAGGGAGTGTGTAGTGGGGGGAGGGTGTTGTGGAAGGAGTGTGTAGTGGAGGGAGTGTGTAGTGGAGGGAGTGTGTAGTGGAGGGAGTGTGTAGTGGGGGGAGGGTGTTGTGGAGTGAGTGTGTAGTGGAGGGAGTGTGTAGTGGGGAGAGGGTGTTGTGGAGTGAGTGTGTAGTGGAGGGAGTGTGTAGTGGAGGGAGTGTGTAGTGGAGGGAGTGTGTAGTGGGGGGAGGGTGTTGTGGAGTGAGTGTGTAGTGGAGGGAGTGTGTAGTGGAGGGAGTGTGTAGTGGAGGGAGTGTGTAGTGGGGGGAATGTGTAGTGGAGTGAGTGTTTAGTGGAAGGAATGTGTAATGGAGAGAGTGTGTAGTGGAGGGAGCGTGTAGTGGAGGGAGTGTGTAGTGGGGGGAGGGTGTTGTGGAGTGAGTGTGTAGTGGAGGGAGTGTGTAGTGGAGGGAGTGTGTAGTGGGGGGAGGGTGTTGTGGAAGGAGTGTGTAGTGGAGGGAGTGTGTAGTGGAGGGAGTGTGTAGTGGAGGGAGTGTGTAGTGGGGGTAGGGTGTTGTGGAGGGAGTGTGTAGTGGAGGGAGTGTGTAGTGGAGGGAGTGTGTAGCAGAGGGAGTTTGTAGTGGGGGGAGTGTGTAGTGGAAGGAGTTTGTAGTGGAGGGTAGTGTGTAGTGGAGGGAGTGTGTAATGGAGGGAGTGTGTAGTGGTGGGAATATGTAGTGGAGGGAGTATCATAATAGCCAACACCTCCACACGGACTCAGGGGAGAGCCAGACAGCCACTGAGGAAGGAATCCTATCGTGATATAAGCCAACATAACACTGGGGATATAACCGGCTATATTGGGGAACATATTCGGTAATAAAAGTCACTCACAGACAGCTGGAGAGAAAAGATTCTTCTCTCTCTCTCTCTCTCTCTCTCTCTCTCTCTCTCTCTCTCTCTCTCTCTCTCTCTCTCTGAGTAAAATAACACGGGATAGTAATAGTATTGAAAGTATTTATTTAAAAGGGTATATTTTAAATATACCACGACATCTTCCCACATGATATTAGAATTTACACATGGTCGTAGTAATGCCGGAAGCCGAGTTATGTTGTCCTACAATAGTTAACGTAACTCTAAGTATAAAGAACAGAATACTTGTAATTTAACCTCTATCACCTGTTTAACTATTGATTACTTGAATTAATAGTCTTGAATGAGTATTTGTAATAGAATTTTTGACATTTCAGGTTTCCTTACCGTCGCCTGATGCTGATTGGAGCAAATTTGTATAATAGCTACGTCTGGCATTTCTAACTGCTTGAGTTACTCAATTTCTGATACTTCGGAAAGAATCACCGAAAGTTATGGGTCTTTTTGCAAATTTCCCTTGGATTTTGTGTTTTTCTTTTATCATTATCTAAATTTGGCTTGTGATATAGGGCTTGGAAATGGATACAATTTTCACTGACTTATTCTTGAGCGGGAAGCATTTATCAAAGCAGGCATTGAAGATACAAGAGAAGTTGCAGCTGTTCACAGAACAAATTTGTGGGCAATAGAAGACACACACTGATATAAAAAGGTATCTAGATGAAGAAGAATACTGCTGATGTTATGGCTAATCAAGGAGAAGGAATGAGATAGTAGAAGACTAGAACTAAACTCGGGAGAGTCAGGAAAGTAATAGTTACAGTTGGGGTTGGTGTAACCCAGTGAGTTTTGTAGAAAGGCATCAGGATCGATATGAGGGAGTATTGTGTCGACACCATGGGTAAATGGGGTGTAATACATACGATCTAGCACATCTAAGGGAATGACACTAGCATCATCATTGTAGAAACATTGATACTGATTAAGGAACAGTAAAAACTCAGGGTCACTAAGTTGTGAAAAAGGAAGATCGATGAAAATTATAATAGTGGGGGGGGGGGGGGTAACGTACTCACAAGTGCTACAACCTCGTTCCTGGTACCTGGTTCCTCACTGTGTGAAGGTTAACGTGGGTACGACTCTCAGTCGTTACTGTTACTGTTGCGTTGTTTTCACTGCCTGAATTACTGTTCACCACTGCTCACCACTGTTCAACACTGGTTCCACTCCTTACCCAAATTAAATTGTAATTTTTGGCGAGAACTTGCTGATATTCCGGTGGTGAGGAGGGGTTGAGGGGAAGGAGTTGAGGTGGTCAAGGATGACGTGTGTATTCGCTTCTCAGCCTTTTGGCTAAGATCAAAGTGTAATGCGTGTGTGTGTGTGTTTGTTTGCGTGTGCGCTTGATTGTTTGTTTGTTTGTTTGTTTGATTGTTTCTTGTTTTGATAATACGCGCGCGCGCGCGCGCGCGTGTGTGTGTGCGCGCGAGAGCGGGATTGTGTCTGCCAAATTTTCTAATGAGTGCGTTATTGTAGTCATACACAGCCGCAGCCTCCTCCGTCTCTCACCTTCTAGACATCAATAATTGTTTGTCTGTCCCGACCTGTGCCTTGTGTTAACTTTTCTATAAAGAAGTTAAGACCAATCTGGAGGAAGGGAGGGGTAGGATGTAGAGGGTGGGAGGAGGAAACAAGAGAGAGGGGGAAGGAGATACAGGGGAGGATTCAGGATTATCAAAAGGGGGTCCAAGAAGTTGTGGGTTGGGTTACATGGCGAGCACAGCGAGCCCACCCAGCTGGGGGGGTTTTGGCGCTGTGAGCCACCCTCCTCCCCCCCCCCCCCCCCAATTTTTTTTAAATCTGACCAATGTCATGGGTATTTTGAAGTCATTTTGAAGCCATGTGCACTTGGTATTAGGAGATTTTCTGATGGCAATAGTAATTAATTTTTATTACACAAAAACGCCAGAGTACAATACTGCCCCTGAGGTAGAGGATGGAAGAGAGGTAAGGAAGGGGGGAGGTAAGGAGGAAGGTAGGAAAGGGGGGAGAGAGGGATGGAGGGAAGGAAGGGGAGGTGGGGAACGAAGCGAAGGAGGAGGAATGGACGATCATTACACTTGTCAACTTACCTGGCTAAGGATACAAATTGTAGGTAAAGTGAGACGCAACCTATTATAGTCGGTTTCAATTTTGCCAGCCTCCCCCTTCCTATCATCTCTCCTTCCCTTCCTCCTTTCCTCTCTCCCTTCCTACTTGACTCCCCCCACCCTTCCATCTCCCCCTCCCTGCTTCCCTCCCCTCGGCCGCCCCTCCCCCCTGCCCCCCCCCTCCTTCTCTACTCCCTTCCTGTCGTGCTCCGTTCACATTTCCCATCATTTATTTCCCCGTTATTTATTTTGTCTGTGCATGTCTTCTCAAGTCAACTCTATTTCTTATTAATTAGTGTTGAACATGTTCGGGCATTGTTAAGGTTAAATGGTTAAATGGACCCCAATCCTAATACTCTAAGTTATAATGGACCCCAATCCTAATACTCTAAGTTATAATGGACCCCAATCATAATACTCTAAGTTATAATGGACCCCAATCCTAATACTCTAAGTTATAATGGGCCCCAATCCTAATACTTTTAGTTGTAATGGGCCCCAATCCTAATACTCTAAGATATAATGGACCCCAATCCTAATACTCTTAGTTATAATGGGCCCCAATCCTAATACTTGTAGTTGTAATGGGCCCCAATCCTAATACTCTAAGTTACAATGGGCCCCAAATTCTAATGGAACTTAATGGTAATGGATAGACCAGTTTAGGGCCCAATAGGACTGGGGCCTATAATAAATTGGAGGCCCATTTGACCAACACTTCGTTTAGGACGCAGATGATTACATGAATAGAATTTATCATTCAGTGATATATCCTTCTACCTGAGGCTTGAATACACACACACACACTGACACACACACACACACACACACACTGATTGAAGTATTCAGACATCTCACTCTATAGTCTTTAAAGTTCTCGTGTCCCCGATTCATCTTCTTTCGCCCCTAAGCATAAGGCGTCCCCAGTGTGTACTGTATGATCTTCAGTCCTTCTACGAAGTATTGATTGACTCTCTCTCTCTCTCTCTCTCTCTCTCTCTCTCTCTCTCTCTCTCTATCTCTCTCTCTCTCTCTCTCTCTCTCTCTCTGTAGTAGCTTCACGGAGCGACGTATTTCAGTGGCTGGTCTTAGTAATTTATTCCTTAAGAAACTCCACAACATTTCAGCGCGACTTGCTTATTGATGTCACCACAGCTTAACTTTTCTCTCAGTTTGTTTTCTGGAGTTGAGTCTTGCTCTCTCAGACTTTAATTCCACATATTATATATCACCCAGGCTATATCGCTATATCGTGCTCCATGTAAGGAACACGGACCCTTTAACATAGCTCATATTTGTTCCTTTTATATGCCTCAGACTATATTTCCCATGTATTATTTTACTCCTATAGTTTTTATCTTTGATAATATTCTTTATTTATTTCATTTTCTCAAACTATATCCACTATGCATTACCGTTCCTCGTCTTTAACTACTTTGATTATAACATGACATCCACATACTTTATATATCCTAAAAGTATATCTACCATACGTTATAACCTGAAGTCTGTGTCCGAACTTCTAGTGTATTATCATTAACCCACATACGGTGACTACTAGTTCCCCGTAGTACACCATCCATCATACCTTATCAGTCATCGTCTTTGGACAACGTAGAGTATACCATCATTAACCCAAACATATATTTCTTTTTAATCCCCCAAATTATAACCCTGCCATGCCTTATCGTCTTAGTCTTTAACCATCTTCTGTGTGTCATTAACCATCGTAGAAGTAAACTATCTCTCAGATCAAGACAGACCCACACGCAAGCGTCTCTTTGGCCTGATATATCATTATGTCATTTCATCATCTGTTTCTCGTATCGGGAACCACATCAGTCCACCGTCCTCTATAATCTGTCTCCTGTGAACCTGTTGCCTCCCAGAACTTGTGTAATTGCTTGGAAAAAACACTTATCTAATGCATCAGTATTGTTGGATGCAGGTTAAATGGCCCCAGTCCCAGTAGGGCCTCAGTTCCATTAGGCACCAACTTAACCTAATTTATACATTAGGAGTGAAGTCCGTTGTGATTAATGTTCATTAGAACTGGAGCCCATCAAAACAGGGGTCCATTCGGACTTGGGATCATTAAAACTGGAGGTCATTCAGCAGTGCAGCTCCTGAAGATTAGGGCCCTATTAGGAGTAGTGTTCATCAAAACTGGGGCCATTATTAGTGGGCCTTATTAAGACTGGCGCCCCATATCGTCACTATACCCACACATGCTCCAGGACACAATTCATGAGCGCATCTCTCTCCATCATTATCAATCTCTCCCATAACTCTAGACGTTCCCGTTTAATCAATCCTCTACTCATACTTCCTTTCATCCACCCTTATCACCCATCACAATGAGCCTTTCCTGAGCACCCAAACCCTCTTTCACTCTCGATCATTTTACTTCAGAAATTAAGTCTTGACATTCTTCTCTATGGCGATAGACGGTATTCATTACAGTTATTTTTGTATCGTCAGATACGAGAGTAGCAACTGAAATTTTGTAATTTGTTAAAAAAAAAATCTGAAATTACATTCGAATTTATTATGTATTTATTCCCTTAGCTAGCATAACCCCCCCCCCTCTCTCTCTCTCTTTCTCTCTCTCTCTCTCGTCCCCAGTAGGGTGCTTTGCAGTTGCCACAAGTTCAGACACTTGTGAACAAGTCTGCCTGCTGTGCTACACACTGGAGTGCAGTTTACAACTTGCTCCAAATTGATTTGCATACAAGCACACTTGCCTCGGCACCAGCTGCTTCTCGCATATACAAACAATACCTCACTAGTCGGGAATCGTACCTTGGACCTCTGCGTGTGAACAGGGATCGCTACTAACGCGCCACTCGGACAACAAAAACAATCCTAGGCTTTGCTATATTCCACACAAAGCCTGTTCATCGTGCTTGTTAAGCTGGATTCGGTAAAATGCTACTCCGACGACATAGTTGACGCGGGTTTTGAGAGACTTTTTGAGAAACTGTCTCCTCTCAGTTTACATGAACCAGTATCAAAAGGTTTGCATTATTTCATTAACTCTCTCCGCCTCTTAGCGTTTAGGTCCTGTTATTCATACAACTCGTTTAGTACCAAACAAGCTCTTTTTAAGGAAGAATATCTCGCACTTCAAAATTTAGAATCCAACAACACTATTATCATCACGAAACCGCACTGAATTTGCCCCCATCCTAGACGACTTATTCAAGGTAATTCTTAAGTATCAGGACAAGATATACAGATTTCTCCAGAAACTTAAAAACAAGAATGTCATTAATGACTCCTCTTTTTTAAAACTCTTTGTTAGCGGGACTAAACCAGGTATCCTGTACAGTCTACCAAAGGTACATAAGGATGAGTGTCCCTTACGCCATATATTGCCTATCCTCGGCACCTTCAACTATAATCTGTCAAAATTCCTTGTTCCCACATTGTCACCAATAACCGATAATCAATATTCTTTAAAAGACTCCTTTAGTTTTGTTAAGGAACTCACCAGCATTAGGGTGTGTCAATTTTGTCAACATGTTAAAAATCAAATTTGGTAGTCAAAATATTGTGCCTCTTTATGTCTAAACTTGAGATTAGCAAACAAAAATGAATTGAAATAACCCTCACCTACATCAATTATACCTTAAAGTTTCAAATATCAGTATTTCAACATATTAATGAGACTTGATTAGAATTATTCACTTGATATTAACTAATCTCATGTAAGCATATGGATTATGGAGTATTTTATGGTTCTATAGCTTGTGTACAATATGCATGTCAGAACATGAACATGAACAGGCTCTCCGTGTGGGACAGTTTAATTCTTGTTTTGACTTGTACCAAGCGTGAGGATAAGGCGCCCGGCTCACTCTCCTTCTAGATATCATAGACGGTGGTTTGCTCTCATTGCACTTGCACCTACTCTACCAGACGAATTCTACATTTTAATTATTGTAAGTAGGGCATATTGATTGTCGCAGTTACTTATATCATTGTATAAAACATTATGTTCTAAGAAATTATTATGTTATTTCTGTTACAGCATTTTTGATAAACAAATTGATATTTTTTGAAACAACAATTGAATTATGAAACATGGAAATATTTTTCTATTTGTCAGATAGTGTGAAGATGTCAAAATTGAAGACAAGAAGTCAGTTGTCAACCCACTTGAGCCTGCTAGTTGGTAAAGGGAAGGAGCTTCCTGTATCAGAACTTCCAACAGTGAGAGACATGCTAAGATTAGGGTTACTCCTTCGAGAAAAAAATGCAAAGGACAGAAGGAACTATACAGATAAAGAACTCATAAATGACATGATAGTCCCTCTTCTGCATCAATGGACAAAAGCTAATGCACTATTCAAACCACCTGTGATTAATCAGTGTCGAACTATTGAGCTAAAACTAACGAAATTATGGCACAAAGCAGTTGAAACATCACTTGGTAAAGGAAACTTGGCCAGGAAAAATGAATTTCTGCACACACTTGATACTCTGTTTGACATTTTGACCTGCAAGTGCTCCATACAATTATGTTCTGAATCCAACTGTTCTCACTCAGGTAAGAGAGAAAATAATTCCCACATTGATTGTGGTTGTCCTCGTGAAAAGAAGATCCCTGTTTTAGAGCTTGAATTTATAAAGGCACAGAGGACAAAGGCAGAAGGCCAAGGAAGTATGCAAATGGGTTCAATAGATTATTCAGAAACAAAGAAGCAGATTGCTAATGCCAAGAAGAGAGAACAAATCCGAGAGAGGGAACAAAAGAAGAAAATGAAGAGTGAAGAAGCCATCCAAAGAGAGGAAGAGCTGTGTCAAGATGTTTATCACTTCTTTGATAGTTCTTCTGATGAACAGGAAGCAACATCAGATGATAGTTCCAAAGAGCCATCTGAACCTTTACCAAAGAAAATGAAATACAACACAAGAAATATTTCAAACATTGCTTTAGCTAGTATTCGCCACCATGCTGGACTTCGTGAGGCTGCAGAAATTGCAACTGCCGCTTGGATAGATGCAGGCCTCATCAGCCGAGAGGATGTATCTTTGGTGATAGATCATAATAAAATTAGAAGAGCACAAGAAAAAATAATGAAGGAAATATCTGATCAGCATGAAAAAGATTTAAGCGAGGGAGGGCTCTCCTGTCTTTTGTTTGATGGAAGAATAGATGACACAAAAGTTTTGCTAGAAGTAGAGGGAGTGAACAGAAAGTTTCCAGGTCTCATCAAAGAAGAACACTACTCTGTCTGTTCTGAGCCTGGTGGTCGGTTTTTGTTTCACTTTGCTCCCGAAACTGAAGTAGAAGGGAAGAAACATGCAGAGGTCATTGCTGATCATATTTTATGTTGGGTTCAGGAGAGAGGACTTGGCAGTTCACTGCAGGCTGTTGGTGGAGATTCAACTGCAGTGAACACCGGATGGCAGGGGGGTGTAATGACGCATTTAGAGAAAAAACTAGGAAGAAGACTTGTTTGGATTGTATGTGATTTACATACAGGCGAGCTACCTCTTCGTCATCTCATCCAGGAACTTGATGGTCCTACAAAGAGCAACAACAAGTGGTCAGGTCCCCTTGGCATCATGCTGGATGAAGCAACACAACTAGAAATAAATACAACCTTTCCAAAGGTCGAAGTTGGCCCTCCCCTTCCGGCGTTGTCTGAAGGAGTCATCAAAGATCTCAGCACAGATCAATCCTATGCTTATCGTATTGCCCAAGCAATAAGATCAGGAGAAGTGCCTCAGTCATTGGCTCTCTTGGAGATTGGACCTGTCAGTCACAGCCGTTGGTTAACTACAGCTCTTCGTTTCTGCAGGATTTGGATTTCCAAACACGAATTGAAGGGCAAAGTGCTGAAGAATTTGAGGTTAATTGTTGAATTTATTATTGGAGTTTATCTTCCCCAGTGGTTTAGTGTGAAACTTAATCCTATGTGGGTGGATGGGCCCAATCACCTTTTGTTTCAATTGCAGCTAGTAAGAACACAGAGGAAGGTAGTGAGGGACATCGTGTTACCTGTGGCAAGAAGGTCCGCTTGGTATGCTCGATCAGAAGCAGTTGTGCAAGCAATGCTTTGCAGTCAATGTACCAATCTCCGAACCGAGGCTGTAGAAGTCATTCTAAAGATTAGAGGAACGCTAATAGATGACGACCAGTTGGGAGGCTGTTCGTTTCATTCAAGAAAAGTTCCCCCAATAAACGTCAATGCCACCAAATTGTCAGAATTGGTTGACTTGAGTTTGGAAGTCTTAGAGCCACCATTGACAACAAGTCTAACTAGCCAAGAATTGAGAAACCTTAAAGAGACTCCAATGCAGGTGCCGAAGTGGCCTTCCCACACTCAAAGTGTGGAGAGATGTGTGAAAATGATCACAGAAGCAGCGGGCCATGTTTACAGCCACAAGAGGCGAGAAGGTTACATCAAAGCACAAATAGCAAGCAGACTACTGATGACAAGAAACCAAAGCAAAGAGAGTATGAAGGCATTGGTTACTTTCAAATAGACTACGGATAATAAAATATAATAATTTGAAACTTGAAACAGTAACATGTGTGCAAACGCTGGTTATGTTATAAATTCACAAATATGTACATTTAAAAATCCATTTGATGTAGGTAGGACTTATTATAAAAAAAAATTTATGCCAGAATATTGTTTTGCATGCTTAAAGACTACAATAAATTGCTACCAAATTACTCGATTTTCAATTTAGCCAGTTCACCCCCTAAATTGACACACCCTAACCAGCATCCTTCTCAACAACTGTGTTATGGCTAGCTTTGATATACGTACAGTCTCTGTTTACCAACATTTCTCTTGCCGAAACTGTTGACGTATGTACAGATGATTTGTTCTCAAATACAGATATATTTGAGGGATTCAATAGAACACAATTTAAATAATTTTTAAAACTGGCTGTAAATGATTGTTTTTATTTAATAACAAGGTTATAAACAATGTGATGGTGTTGCTATGGGTTCACCCTTAGGTCCCACGTTGGCCAACGCTTTCCTCTGTCACCACGATAAGTTTTGGCTAACCGAATGTCCCGCCGAATTTAAGCCTTTAGTCTATCGACGGTATGTTGATGACACACATTTTTAATTTTCAGATTACTTGATCACGTCCCTATGTTCCTAAATTATTTAAATTCGAAACATGGTAACATCAAACTTACTTGTGAATTAGAAGAGGACAATATTCTACCATTCCTTTGATGTTAATATCCACCGCCTGCATAATAGTTTCGAGACAGCCTTATACAGAAAACAAACATTCACAGGTTTGAGTACAAAATTTTCATAATTCATTCCTCTTAATTACAAACGAAATCTGGCGTGTGCTCTTACCGACAGAGCCTTTAATATATGTTCAAGCTATTTCCACCCGGACTACTCTTTAACAAAGGTTTCTCTAAGAGATTTACAAATACTTATATAGGCAAAACCCTAAATAGGATTTTTAGTCCCACACAGCCTCAAATTCACACCGTTCCTAAATATTCAATCTATTTCACCATCCCGTACACAGGCCCACTCAGTTTCACCCTTAGAAACAAACTTATGAAGCTTCTCAATGAATTCTATCCACAAATTTCTCTTAGACTAGTCTTTAAAGCCCAGAGTCCAATTAAAACAATCTTTAAAACTAAAGACTTCATACCCACACCCGTGCAATCCTCAGTTGTTTATCAATTTACGTGTGCTAGCTGTAAGGCAGCACATATATAGGTAAAACAAAAAGACACTTTGGGAAACTCGCATCCATGAGCACTTGGGCTGTTCCGTCCGAACAGGGAAGTTAATCACACAATCATCACATTCAGCTATTCGTAACCACGCCCACCCACATGACCACCCGTTTTCACAGTCTGATTTCTCAGTTCTTGGCAAGAGCAACTGTGAGACGGACCTCCTCATTATGGAGGCCTTGTATCAATATGAAGCCATCCATTTGTTATGTGGCTTCTTGTGAATTGTTGTGTTTTTCTCACTATGGCTCGACTCAATTAAGGTAATGCATCCTGTATGTTTTAGATTCTTCTGATTTTAGTTTTGTACGTAGGTCTCCCGTCAGTTTTATTGGTTATAGATTATATTGTTCTTTAAAAAAATGCAGAAGGTAAATTTTAGAATAATGTTTCGTTCTTATTGTATATTACCGGTAATTTTTGAAAACCTTTTGTCTGTTTCTAGGTTCTGATGATGGAAAATGATTTTCCGAAACGTTAGTAATTAAAGAAACCCAACTGAGTCAAGATGTTTGTATTTTCCCTGGTTCTCTCTTCGTTATGAAACTACGCTTTCCACGTAACAAGTCCATTGCTGAAGTTATATATATATATATATATATATATATATATATATATATATATATATATATATATATATATATATATATTATATATATATATATATATTCTGATTTGCAGGCATTGTCTAACGTTTGAATAGTCGTCCATCCATTGACATATACTGACTCAGTTGTGCATTATGTTAGCATGCATGTTGATCACCACCACCCACCCACAACACCTTCACTCCTTCTGGTTAACAGAATATCTGTATCTGTGTTGCCTCCTTTTTAAGTTGGCAGATTTTTCACTAAATATAACAAAAAGACTGGCATGTTAATTTCTGCTTTTAATTTAGTCAAGTCAGGTAATAAAGAATCGTCGCTGCAACACGTTGCAATACAATTATGCTTTTAATGAAATTCGCATAATATATAATCTTGTTCGTGTTATATTTGATTTAATATATTTACGGATATTAACTGTAAGAGTTTTTAGTATGTTGAGAACGAAAGGATTAAGTTAATAAATCGCCTTTATATTATAAGATTATCGTTTTGAAATAGTTAAGCCCTCATGCGCAATGGGTTAAACCATCGTCCTCAAAAGGTTAAATCGTCATCCTCAATGCACTAAACTATAGTCCACAAATGGTTAAACCATCATCCTCAAAGGGTTAAGCCATCATCCTCAAAGGATTAAACCAGCATCCACAAAAAGTTAAACCATCATCCTCAATGGCTTAAACCATCGTTCAGAAAGGGTTAAACCATCGTCCAGAAAGGGTAAAAACCATCGTCCAGAAAGGGTTAAACCATCGTTCAGAAAGGGTTAAGCCATCGTCCAGAAAGGGTTAAACCATCGTCGAGAAAGGGTTAAACCATCGTCGAGAAAGGGTTAATATGTCATCACCACAACGACATGTATCAAAACACGGAATTTTATCGTAACTCACCTAGACTCATCAGATATAATGCCCTCCCTCTCCCCTCCCCGTAATTAAAGAGGTGACTGCCTACCTACCTTCGACTTCCACAGAGAATATATTGTACTGTACCTACCAGTGATTATCTCTTCCCTACTTAATGAAAAACTTACGGTTCATGGAGAATAGAAACGGGCTTATTTTTCTCTCAAATCTTTTCCGATAATCAGTCAGTATTTATTTAACCGTAAGGGAATATTATGTGTCTATCACTGTGTCAAACTATTACTGATGTTTCGTAATACTGGGGAAGATAATAATAATAATAATAATAATAATAACAATAACAATAACAATAACATTAACATTAACATTAACATTGACATTGACAATGACATTGACATTGACACTGACAATGACAATGACATTGACATTGACATTGTCATTGACAATGACAATGACATTGACATTGACATTGACAATGACATTGACATTGACAATGACAATGACATTGACAATGACAATTACAATGACAATGACAATAACAATAATAAGGCCGTCCGTGCCACTGTTGTGTTGTAAGGCCGTCCGTGCCACTGTTGTGTTGTAAGGCCGTCCGTGCCACTGTTGTGTTGTAAGGCAGTGATGAAAATTTGGATTATATTACAAAGGGTGACTGTTGGGGTTAGAAGAGAAGCGTTAGAGAAACAATGACACAGAAATACAAAAAAACAGAGAAAGAAACAAGCTTATAGAAAGTGTGTGTGTGTGTGTGTGTGTGTGTGCGAAGAGGGGGTTGGAGTGTGTGTGTGTGTGTGTGTGTGTGTGTGTGTGTGTCTGTGTGAAAGAAAACTAGAGGCAGAAAAAAGAGAAAAGGGAGAGACAGTGAGAGACAGACAGTGTGTGTGTGTGTAATGACTATGACGTCAGCAAAAGGTCATACATAATCCAGTTGACCTCAGTGGCAGTTCCTCGTGTTTTGAAATCCTCCGCCGCGACTTAAATAATGGATGACCCTCCAGTTATATCATGTCTGGTGCCAATATCGGTCGTGAATTTAGAGGAAATACAATACAGGTAGTCGCAAAATTACCTCTTGACAACCTCTTTATACAGTATAACCACCATCAATTCTAACTGGTTTTAAGATTACTGCAATTCCGAATGGAGAGTCATAGCTAATTGATCCACTTCCAAAATTATGAGAGAAATTCCCGACTTACATATATGACAGAATTACACCACCTACACACAACAGACATGGACGATGAAATTCTGCCTTTCATGTTTCGATTACAATGTTATTATGGTCTCGTTCTATACTTGACTCACTCATAGAAAAAAAAATATTATTTTCCAGTGATATGATGTTTGATGGACGTTGAGTTAGTTAGTTTACTGTGTCACTTACTTTCTTGAAAGGGAGAGATGTTTTGTAATGTGCCTGAGGCAGAGTACATACATACATACATACATACAAACATACATACATACATACATGCATACATACATACATACATACATACATACATACATACATACATACATACAACTTGTCTTAATTGTCTTTCCTTCTGAGATACTGTATATCACCTTAGTAGAAGCAGAATCTCAAAGTTAATTGAAAAGTATCAGACCAGGAACAGATATACAGTAGGTTCCGTTGGTAATAACTACAGGTGTTCCAAAGAACTTTTAATGATCAATATTGTTCCTTGGATTACTGTAGATCACCAAATGTCCCTATTCTTTCTATTAAGATATATGAATAAATACCTAAATTATCCAAAACGTCGAGGAAAGTTATGACCACGGTGAAGTGTTTTGGCTAGCTTACAACACACCCGCACGCACGCACGCACGCACGCACCTATCGATATAAATAGTCCATTAAAATTAAAAAGAAAACTTCTCTGAAAATCGAGTCTTGTGGGGGTCTCCGAGCTGACGTAATCAAGAGTTGCCACATGGCGCTAGAATTTCAATGGATGTAATTGCGTTTTCATATCCTCCACATGAAGATACGAGCTCTCTCTCCCTTACCACACGCCATCTTTCCTCTAATTGGCTGCTTTATGTGATGTCAAAAGTCTTCTTGCGCTGTTGGCTAACTTGTTTTTTACTTTTAGACTCTGCGACGGACCTGGAAGGAGTAAGTTAAGTTAGGTGGATTTTTCCAGTAGCCAGTAATTAAGCGTTGAACTTGAGCGGCGAGAGTAAGATGTGTGTGTAAAATGATGAGGTTGGGAGGCACAGTTGATGAAGTGACGAAGGTGAAAAGAAAGTGAGAGAGAGACCGAGACAGAGAAACAGAAGCAGAAAGAAAGGAAAGCAGAGAAAGAAAGAGAGGTAAACAAAAAAGAGGGGGGAGGGGAGGCAATGTAAGTCAAAGAAAACTATAAGAGAGAGAGAGAGTGGAAAAGGAAGATCAACAAAAAGAGAGTAGAGGGAAAAGCTTTGATCGTACAAAGAAACTGTAGCATACATGACTTCTGCAGCGAACACTTAGGTACAACAGCAACAACAACAAGACCTCTACTCTCCAGGCCACCACCACTACCAACAACAACAACAAGACCTCTATTCTCCCGGCCACCACCACTACCAACAACAACAAGACCTCTACTCTCCCGGCCACCACCACTACCAACAACAACAACAAGACCTCTACTCTCCAGACCACCACCACTACCAACAACAACAACAAGACCTCTACTCTCCCGGCCACCACCACTACCAACAACAACAACAACAAGACCTCTACTCTCCCGGCCACCACCACTACCAACAACAACAACAAGACCTCTACTCTCCCGGCCACCACCACTACCAACAACAACAACAAGACCTCTACTCTCCCGGCCACCACCACTACCAACAACAACAACACAAGACCTCTACTCTCCGGCCACCACCACTACCAACAACAACAACAAGACCTCTACTCTCCCGGCCACCACCACTACCAACAACAACAACAAGACCTCTACTCTCCCGGCCACCACCACTACCAACAACAACAACAACAAGACCTCTACTCTCCCGGCCACCACCACTACCAACAACAACAACAAGACCTCTACTCTCCCGGCCACCACCACTACCAACAACAACAACAAGACCTCTACTCTCCCGGCCACCACCACTACCAACAACAACAACAAGACCTCTACTCTCCCGGCCACCACCACTACCAACAACAACAACAAGACCTCTACTCTCCCGGCCACCACCACTACCAACAACAACAACAACAAGACCTCTACTCTCCCGGCCACCACCACTACCAACAACAACAACAAGACCTCTACTCTCCCGGCCACCACCACTACCAACAACAACAACAAGACCTCTACTCTCCCGGCCACCACCACTACCAACAACAACAACAACAAGACCTCTACTCTCCCGGCCACCACCACTACCAACAACAACAACAAGACCTCTACTCTCCAGGCCACCACCACTACCAACAACAACAACAAGACCTCTACTCTCCAGGCCACCACCACTACCAACAACAACAACAAGACCTCTACTCTCCCGGCCACCACCACTACCAACAACAACAACAAGACCTCTACTCTCCCGGCCACCACCACTACCAACAACAACAACAAGACCTCTACTCTCCCGGCCACCACCACTACCAACAACAACAACAACAAGACCTCTACTCTCCCGGCCACCACCACTACCAACAACAACAACAAGACCTCTACTCTCCCGGCCACCACCACTACCAACAACAACAACAAGACCTCTACTCTCCCGGCCACCACCACTACCAACAACAACAACAAGACCTCTACTCTCCCGGCCACCACCACTACCAACAACAACAACAACAAGACCTCTACTCTCCCGGCCACCACCACTACCAACAACAACAACAACAAGACCTCTACTCTCCCGGCCACCACCACTACCAACAACAACAACAACAAGACCTCTACTCTCCCGGCCACCACCACTACCAACAACAACAACAAGACCTCTACTCTCCCGGCCACCACCACTACCAACAACAACAACAAGACCTCTACTCTCCCGGCCACCACCACTACCAACAACAACAACAACAAGACCTCTACTCTCCCGGCCACCACCACTACCAACAACAACAACAAGACCTCTACTCTCCCGGCCACCACCACTACCAACAACAACAACAACAAGACCTCTACTCTCCCGGCCACCACCACTACCAACAACAACAACAAGACCTCTACTCTCCCGGCCACCACCACTACCAACAACAACAACAACAAGACCTCTACTCTCCCGGCCACCACCACTACCAACAACAACAACAACAAGACCTCTACTCTCCCGGCCACCACCACTACCAACAACAACAACAAGACCTCTACTCTCCCGGCCACCACCACTACCAACAACAACAACAACAAGACCTCTACTCTCCCGGCCACCACCACTACCAACAACAACAACAAGACCTCTACTCTCCGGCCACCACCACTACCAACAACAACAACAAGACCTCTACTCTCCAGGCCACCACCACTACCAACAACAACAACAACAAGACCTCTACTCTCCCGGCCACCACCACTACCAACAACAACAACAAGACCTCTACTCTCCCGGCCACCACCACTACCAACAACAACAACAACAAGACCTCTACTCTCCAGACCACCACCACTACCAACAACAACAACAAGACCTCTACTCTCCCGGCCACCACCACTACCAACAACAACAACAACAAGACCTCTACTCTCCCGGCCACCACCACTACCAACAACAACAACAAGACCTCTACTCTCCCGGCCACCACCACTACCAACAACAACAACAAGACCTCTACTCTCCCGGCCACCACCACTACCAACAACAACAACAAGACCTCTACTCTCCCGGCCACCACCACTACCAACAACAACAACAACAAGACCTCTACTCTCCAGGCCACCACCACTACCAACAACAACAACAAGACCTCTACTCTCCAGGCCACCACCACTACCAACAACAACAACAACAAGACCTCTACTCTCCCGGCCACCACCACTACCAACAACAACAACAAGACCTCTACTCTCCCGGCCACCACCACTACCAACAACAACAACAACAAGACCTCTACTCTCCCGGCCACCACCACTACCAACAACAACAACAAGACCTCTACTCTCCCGGCCACCACCACTACCAACAACAACAACAACAAGACCTCTACTCTCCCGGCCACCACCACTACCAACAACAACAACAACAAGACCTCTACTCTCCCGGCCACCACCACTACCAACAACAACAACAACCACAACAAGACCTCTACTCTTCCGGCCACCACCACTACCAACAACAACAACAAGACCTCTACTCTCCAGGCCACCACCAATACCAACAACAACAACAAGACCTCTACTCTCCCGGCCACCACCACTACCAACAACAACAACAACAAGACCTCTACTCTCCGGGCCACCACCACTACCAACAACAACAACAAGACCTCTACTCTCCCGGCCACCATCACTACCAACAACAACAACAAGACCTCTACTCTCCCGGCCACCACCACTACCAACAACAACAACAACCACAACAAAACCTCTACTCTTCCGGCCACCACCACTACGAACAACAACAACAAGACCTCTACTCTCCAGGCCACCACCACTACCAACAACAACAACAATAAGACCTCTACTCTCCAGGCCACCACCACTACCAACAACAACAACAAGACCTCTACTCTCCAGGCCACCACCACTACCAACAACAACAACAACAAGACCTCTACTCTCCAGGCCACCACCACTACCAACAACAACAACAAGACCTCTACTCTCCAGGCCACCACCACTACCAACAACAACAACAACAAGACCTCTACTCTCCCGGCAACCACCACTACCAACAACAACAACAACAAGACTTCTACTCTCCCGGCCACCACCACTACCAACACCAACAACAACAAGACCTCTACTCTCCCGGCCACCACCACTACCAACAACAACAACAAGACCTCTACTCTCCCGGCCACCACCACTACCAACAACAACAACAACAAGACCTCTACTCTCCCGGCCACCACCACTACCAACAACAACAACAACAAGACCTATACTCTCCCGGCCACCACCACTACCAACAACAACAACAACAAGACCTCTACTCTCCCGGCCACCACCACTACCAACAACAACAACAACAAGACCTCTACTCTCCCGGCCACCACCACTACCAACAACAACAACAATAAGACCTCTACTCTCCAGGCCACCACCACTACCAACAACAACAACAAGACCTCTACTCTCCAGGCCACCACCACTACCAACAACAACAACAAGACCTCTACTCTCCCGGCCACCACCACTACCAACAACAACAACAAGACCTCTACTCTCCGGGCCACCACCACTACCAACAACAACAACAACAAGACCTCTACTCTCCCGGCCACCACCACTACCAACAACAACAACAAGACCTCTACTCTCCCGGCCACCACCACTACCAACAACAACAACAACAAGACCTCTACTCTCCCGGCCACCACCACTACCACCAACAACAACAAGACCTCTACACTCCTGGCCACCACCACCACCAACAACAACAACAACCACAACAAGACCTCTACTCTCCCGGCCACCACCACTTCCAACAACAACAACAAAACCTCTACTCTCCCGGCCACCACCACTACCACCACCACTAGAAACAACTACAACAACAACAAGACTTGCACACTCCTGGCCACCACCACCAACAACAACAAGACTTGCACACTCCTGGCCACCACCACCAACAACAACAAGACCTACACACTCCTGGCCACCACCACCAACAACAACAAGACCTACACACTTCTGGCTACCATCAACAACAACAAGACCTGCACACTCCTGGCCACCACCATCAACAACAACAAGACCTACACACTTCTGGCTACCATCAACAACAACAACAACAAGACCCACACACTCCTGGCCACCACCATCAACAACAACAACAACAAGACTTGCACACTCCTGGCCACCACCATCAACAACAACAACAACAAGACCTACACACTTCTGGCTACCACCACCATCAACAACAACAAGACCTACACACTCCTGGCCACCACCATCAACAACAACAACAACAAGACTTGCACACTCCTGGCCACCACCATCAACAACAACAAGACCTACACACTTCTGGCTACCACCACCATCAACAACAACAAGACCTACACACTCCTGGCCACCACCATCAACAACAACAAGACCTACACACTTCTGGCCATCACCAACAACAACAACAAGACCTACACACTTCTGGCTACCATCAACAACAACAACAACAAGACTTGCACACTCCTGGCCACAACCATCAACAACAACAACAAGACCTGCACACTCCTGGCCATCAACAACAACAACAACAAGACCTACACACTTCTGGCTACCATCAACAACAACAACAACAAGACCCACACACTCCTGGCCACCACCATCAACAACAACAACAAGACCTACACACTTCTGGCTACCATCAACAGCAACAACAACAAGACTTGCACACTCCTGGCTACCATCAACAACAACAACAACAAGACCTGCACACTCCTGGCCACCACCATCAACAACAACAACAAGACCTACACACTTCTGGCTACCATCAACAACAACAACAACAAGACCTACACACTCCTGGCCATCACCATCAACAACAACAAGACCTGCACACTCCTGGCCACCACCACCAACAACAACAAGACCTACACACTTCTGGCTACCATCAACAACAACAACAACAAGACCTGAACACTCCTGGCCACCACCAACACCAACAACAAGACCTACACACTTCTGGCTACCATCAACAACAACAACAACAAGACCTGCACACTCCTGGCCACCACCACCACCAACAACAAGACCTACACACTTCTGGCTACCATCAACAACAACAACAACAAGACCTGCACACTCCTGGCCACCACCACCAACAACAACAAGACCTACACACTTCTGGCCATCAACAACAACAACAACAAGACCTGCACACTCCTGGCCACCACCACCACCAACAACAAGACCTACACACTTCTGGCTACCATCAACAACAACAACAACAAGACTTGCACACTCCTGGCCACCACCATCAACAACAACAACAAGACCTGCACACTCCTGGCCACCACCATCAACAACAACAACAAGACCTGCATACTCCTGGCCACCACCACCAACAACAACAAGACCTACACACATCTGGCTACCATCAACAACAACAACAACAAGACCTGCACACTCCTGGCCACCACCATCAACAACAACAACAACAAGACCTGCACACTCCTGGCCACCACCACCAACAACAACAAGACCTACACACTTCTGGCTACCATCAACAACAACAACAACAAGACCTACACACTTCTGGCTACCATCAACAACAACAACAACAAGACCTGCACACTCCTGGCCACCACCATCAACAACAACAAGACCTACACACTTCTGGCTACCATCAACAACAACAACAACAAGACCTGCACACTCCTGGCCACCACCATCAACAACAACAAGACCTACACACTTCTGGCTACCACCACCAACAACAACAACAAGACCTGCATACTCCTGGCCACCACCATCAACAACAACAACAACAAGACCTACACACTTCTGGCTACCATCAACAACAACAACAACAAGACCTGCACACTCCTGGCCACCACCATCAACAACAACAAGACCTACACACTTCTGGCTACCATCAACAACAACAACAACAAGACCTACACACTCCTGGCCACCACCAACAACAACAAGACCTACACACTTCTGGCCATCAACAACAACAACAACAAGACCTACACACTCCTGGCCACCACCATCAACAACAACAACAACAAGACCTACACACTCCTGGCCACCACCAACAACAACAAGACCTACACACTCCTGGCCACCACCAACAACAACAAGACCCACACACTCCTGGCCACCACCATCAACAACAACAACAACAAGACCTACACACTCCTGGCCACCACCAACAACAACAACAACAAGACCTACACACTCCTGGCCACCACCAACAACAACAAGACCCACACACTCCTGGCCACCACCATCAACAACAACAACAACAAGACCTACACACTCCTGGCCACCACCAACAACAACAAGACCTACACACTCCTGGCCACCACCAACAACAACAAGACCCACACACTCCTGGCCACCACCATCAACAACAACAACAACAAGACCTACACACTCCTGGCCACCACCAACAACAACAAGACCCACACACTCCTGGCCACCACCATCAACAACAACAACAACAAGACCTGCACACTCCTGGCCACCATCAACAACAACAAGACCTACACACTCCTGGCCACAACCAACAACAACAAGACCTACACCCTCCTGGCCACCACCAACAACAACAAGACCCACACACTCCTGGCCACCACCATCAACAACAACAACAACAAGACCTGCACACTCCTGGCCACCATCAACAACAACAAGACCTGCACACTCCTGGCCACCACCATCAACAACAACAACAACAAGACCTGCACACTCCTGGCCACCACCAACAACAACAAGACCTACACACTCCTGGCCACCACCAACAACAACAAGACCCACACACTCCTGGCCAGCACCATCAACAACAACAACAACAAGACCTGCACACTCCTGGCCACCATCAACAACAACAAGACCTACACACTCCTGGCCACCACCAACAACAACAAGACCTGCACACTCCTGGCCACCACCATCAACAACAACAAGACCTGCACACTCCTGGCCACCATCAACAACAACAAGACCTACACACTCCTGGCCACCACCAACAACAACAAGACCTACACACTCCCGGCCACCACCATCAACAACAACAAGACCTGCACACTCCTGGCCACCACCACCAACAACAACAAGACCTACACACTTCTGGCTACCATCAACAACAACAACAACAAGACCTGCACACTCCTGGCCACCACCACCACCACCACTACCAACAGCTCCATCAACTTGGAATGAGCGCTGCCTCTCAATTAGGAGCAATGGTCTCGAGCACCGTGCTGCAAGTTCCTGTGGAAATTCCCTCTCTGTTGACAATGAGACGTCTTGATTATATTGAGGAGGGAACACATTTGTATTGAGTTTATATTGTTTGGTATTAGTTGAAGCACGCTACTCAGCCGTGCTACTGCCCTGGTCTTCACGGGGAGAATTGTATAAATTCCTAGACCGCTGTTTTAGTGGGTTGTAGTCTTCAGTATATTCACAAAGGTGATGGATATTAGTTTGTACCCATTCCCATGGTAAATACCTACAGTGTTTTCCTATAACTGTAATGTATACCTACTGTGTCTCCCTAAGATACTGTACACACAGCGTTCTCCTCTGACAGTGATACAGACACTGCGGCTGAGTGGATACAGCGCTCGCCTCCTGTCCTAAGGCTTGCTGGTTCGATCCCTGGGCGTTCCCAGTTCATCCAACTGTAAATGGGTATATAACTTTACTAGTTGAGGAAGTGAAGTTGGTCGAGTGCAGTACCGGCCATGCTGCAACCTTGTTTACCGAAGGCTTAGTATACAGTGTTCTGTATCCATGCACACTGTTCCTAACGGGCAGTCATACTTATGGGACCTACTCTCGCTCGTCATACACAAATGCACACAGACATACACAGTGTTCTGTAGTTAAATGTACAGCACACATTAACACACACGCAGTGTTCCTACAAATCATATCCAAATACATAAACACCAACAAACAAGAAGACAGTGGACACAACGTCATCAGATGGAGCCACTCCCTCTAGGTATACTAATTTGTACCTCTGGCCAGAACTTAAAAATTGAATTGTACAATAATGAAATATCAAACATAATCTACAGTTCAATCTATCTTATATTCTAACTAACCTATATCCTAACTTAAAAGTGAGAGAGGGTCCCACAAACTTGAGCTGTTTAGAGGCGGTGCCGATACAGTATACTTATAGACAAAGCCTTTTCTGACACACAAGGAGACAGCGTTACCAGCACAGCACTTTGCCTTTTTCACTTCCTCAGCTGTAAAGTTAGTTACTCATTTACAGCTGAACGAACTTTGATGCTCCTAAGGCGAACCAATGACATTTAGGACAGGAAGCGAGCGCTGTATCCACTCGGCCACCGAGCTCTATAACTTAACGTAACGTACAGAACCCATTAGTATATTCGGCCTTAAAGGGACCTTAACTGACGGGATTTTCTTCTAGTTATTATTTTTTATAACTACTATTTTCTCCACTATCCTGGTGGAGGTTCGTTTCAGTAAGTTTTTAATGTTGGGATACTAACATTCATTAATTATAGTTGTTGATGCACAATAACAATTTATAATAATTCGGTAAAATCGTCATACAAGTTTACAATTGTATAGTCATGTCCATAAACTATGTAATTAAACAGGTCAGCATGAATATAGACCATGTACGTATACGGCGCACGTAGGACAGAATTTTTAAAGGTGATTCATGTTGATTATGACTGGGTTTTGATGCAGAGGTTTTCATGATGGGAGACTCGTGCTAATTGACACAACCTTATCCTCTACTAAGACATATTACAATTACGGTTTATTGTAAATAAGAACTAAATTTATCTCTCCTGTTCAAAATAATATTACTAACGAAGTGAGAGGATTTGACAGTTCAGCAGGACCAAAGTGTTCAAAAGGAATGCGATAAGAAAATTAGAATATAGAGTAGTTACTGTGTTCAAACTAACACTACTACTTTGACAAAGAAACAAACCGCGCTGACAAACGTGTTTCCTTGATAATAGATACTTTCACCACCTAGTACTACCTGTCGCTAGAAAGCATTTGCAATAATGAAGTTTCTCTCACGAGCTACGAGGACATCATAACAAGTAAAATACAAGAGTTTGACCTTTGATGGCTACATTAACTTCTCAATTAGGAAACAAATCTCCAAATTAATCCACGACATTATCCTCAAATACATTTAAAGTTTACACACACTAATGCCTTTAAATTTGCTGCAATTTTCAGGCTAATAGACATTGTTCCCTTTAATACAGTTTATACCTTCAGTTGTCCTTGCGGGAGAGTGAGGCATATTGGCAGTTGTACACGGGCCTTCCAGATTACACGGTGTGGTGTTTAGAACGCGTCTCCTGTTAAGATCAACTCTGCTCTCCGATATCAGGGAAAATAAATTAATAACAAGGAGTCAGCTGCAACTCCTGTACCACATTTTATAAAATGGTTTTCATACATTAACTTTAGTTAAACCTCACATAGCTACTGACTGATTCGTCATAATGTAACGTTTGAAGAAGATGAAGTAATGTATTTATCATACAGTTTATTTATGAATCAATTAAATTTTACTAAGTAGCTAATATATATGCAGTTTAAATATTTAGTAAAATAGACTTAGCCCAAGCTTATGAGTTGTATGTATATTATGTATGCTGTATTATATATTATGTATGTATATTATGTATGTGCTCCATTTATATAGATTATTTATTCAGCCTAGCTAGCAGCGTGTGGCAATGCAAATACCATGTCCCACATGCTTAATTAATGTGCCTGGCGACGTATGGAAGCTGTTAATGTCTCACCTGCCATACGTCGTCTATAGAGCAGTTGACCAGCAGACAGGTTGAGGAGTGCTACTCCCCTTGTGTACATATCTCTTATCCAGTAAATCGAACCTACAAAACCATACAGGTGTTTGTGTTCGCTCCTGTATATTGAACTTATTACCCAGAACACGAACATGAGTCACTAGAGATTTATACAGTAATTATCTTTTAGTTAGTTGTAGATGACTTAATTATGATTTAGAACACTATTGACTGCTGGAGTACCGTAATACATCATCACATACCCAAGTTGACCCACTCCTTCACTGACACATAAACTGCCGGGTTTATTGGCTATCAACTTTATGCTTCTCTTTTTTTTTAACACAAGTGAGCTGACTTTTTAAATCTTGTTTAATTGACTGGAAGTGATCGGGTCAAGCGGATAGTTGCTTTTTCTATTCAAAAGTTTTGGCACACATTTGCTGCTACAGTGCATGATCCGGAGTGATCCACATGACAAATGACAGTTATGCAGAAATAAGTCGCTTTTACGTACGTGAAATCATGACCACCGAATTGCACCCCCGAAAAAATATATGATAAAATGAACTTCCTCTCTATAAAAAAAAAAAGTTTGGTAAAAAAAAAAAAAATGAAAAGGAGAAACTAATGAACGTTTCGAAATGTTATATCTGTCTCCATAATATGAACTATTTCTAAAGGCCATTATACAGTGATTTTGTTTATACAATCCCTGTCATGTATACATAACGTGTGTACAAAATTATTGGTGTGTACCATACAGTGCCTATCATACATGGCAGGTTGGCAGGTGCAACATACATAGAAAATCAATACACCCACGCACACACATCGTACCCACCATGACAGCACAAATCAAAACACTGTAGTCTCCTCCACCACTATGCCTGGGCGATCAGGGGAAACTTATCAATATGCAAGAGTGGTAAATACCGATGCAAATATTCCCCCAAACAATACGCTTCTGGAGAGCTTCCTTTGCCTCTCTCTCTCTCTCTCTCTCTCTCTCTCTCTCTCTCTCTCTCTCTCTCTCTCTTTGCACAATGTTTTGAATTATTCGCAGGTAAACAGTGGCTTACAATCACATGTACACAAACTGTGACCGCTCACGTTTTAGTGGTGGCCTCGTACACTCGCCATATTGACATGATTTGCGAGTTACGCATGAGGCCTCAAGTTCACGCAAACGTTTCTTCCACATGCACCCACATGTTTGGGGGTTTACCTTACGCACATGTGGCTGTATTCGAAAGCAGATGTGGCTTTACTGGCATATTTATGTGTGGCCTCATGCGTATACCTGACGTTAACGTAGACACATGTGGCTTTCGTGCACTCAGATGTGGCATTACACGCAAGAAAATCTGGCTGTTGAAAAGGGTTCTTTTAAACGCCATACGCATAATTCTAAGCATGAATTCACACACACACACACACACACACACACACACTTATGTTACCTGTATATTATTTGTAAATCAAGAGACCCATTCCCCAATTATGTAACTGTGTATTTTCAGACTTCCGGCTGCCATGATCTTTCAATAAACCGTTAATTATTATTATTATTATATTATTAACACACACACACACACACACACGCGCGCCTGAAAGAAGGAAGGGAAGGATGGATGTAATTTTTTCACTACATTATCTTAGGTTTACAAGCTTGAAAGAGTTAATAGATGAAGCCCCTTGTTATATAACTATTAAATGTGTCATCCATTTCCTTATTTATAATTTTTTTCAGGTTGTGGTTGAGGTTTCAACCAACGGTAATTAGATATTTGCAATAATGTTGATATGAGGAGAAATATTGAATACAAGGGTGGAAATCATATTTACTTTTAATATTTACCAACACAGGTCATACAGAATCTCATAGCCCGTCCACTGTCCTCCTCGCCTGTCAATCGTGGTCTTCCCGGCCTCAAATTATATCATTTATATGAATTAGAGTTCCAATATGTCTTGTTTACATTAGACACCGCAGCGGGTTGTCATATTGCCAGACACCTCTCACTAGGTTAACCAACGCCTCACAGTGATCTCTACGTCCCTTGCAATATCTAACACGTTGTAGTAATTTCACGTGTAAAGCAATAATTTGCCCGCGACTCATCAATAGACGTTCTTTAGCATCCATCCTGGGCTAAGGTGTGGATGAGTAGCCTGACACCATTGCCACAACCACCCTCATCACCTCACAATGGTTTTCATAACTCTAATAAACATATTAATAAACATGTTACAGGGTGGACAAATAACATTCTATCCAACAATTAATTTTCTTTTACCAATAGTATTTTTTTTTCAAGAACGGTAGTGGCGATAGGTGGAAGTGATCAAGTAATAATTCACTCTTTTTTTCTCACTTAATATTGATTTTTTTCAAGAACAGTAGTGCTGAGAAGTAGAATTGATCAAGTGTATCAGCCAAGTTTAGTGTTACCGGTGGTGAGCCACAGCCCCCTCCTATCTTAAGTTGTAATATCAGGGGGCTTTCCCTCACGGATGCCAGACACCTTATCAACCCTAAGAACACATTACCGGCCATAAGCTCACTCGCATTTCTCCCCAGAATCTCAAGTAAAGGCATAGATAACTAAGGGAAAAGTTAAGTCCCTATGACACCTCCCCTTCACCTCCCCAGACACCCGCCCTCTTGGTTGTTTGATTATTTGGGTTTTAGGTCTATCAACTGTCAGGGTCATTAAGGTCCTAAACATAAAGCTACATCCACCAACTCTAACTCCTTCTTCAGGTAATGAGCATAATTCTAAGGCCATATACACTTTCACTACGTATGTGGTCCTTGACTTGTTCCCTCCTACTCTACGCGGGTCTGCCACCACTAGCTTTCTCTCCACCAGTACCTGCCCCATCCTCTTGTGACCTGTCGTGTAGACAGGCGTTGAGCTCGCGGGTGGTAGTAAGAGGGGTGTATTATTTTTTTGACAGCGACTGTACATTCACCTCAAGGCCGAAGTGTACATAAGCATCTGCATAGGTGTTCAGGATCTCCTGTAGGTCGCGTTCAGTGTGAGCGACGAAGGTGAGGTCGTCTGCATAATGAAGTTCAGTGATGGAACCTGCCGACACCTTTGTTCCTGTCTGGAATCGTATTCTGTTGAGAGTTCCCTTCATCCGGTACTTGGATGTCCACCCCGTCGGCTAAACTGGCACTGGCACGAGCAAGGAAGGCAGCCAAGAAAATGGAAAAGAGAGTTGGTGCCAGTACACATCCTTGTTTTACCCCCGTTTGGAAGGGAAAGAATACAGACTAGGTGCCATTGTGCAGGACAATGCCATTCATGCCAATGTGAAGTTGCCTTACAGTGGCGATGAATTTTGATGGGCAGTCAAAACGACTGAGGATTCGCCAGAGGGATTCCCTGTTGACCGAGTTGAAGGTCTTTGGTTAGGTCGATGAAGGCCATGTACAGGTCATGATGCTGTTCTTTGCACTTTTCCTGTATCTGGCGGGCAGCAAAGCTCATGTCAGTGCTGCTGCGTGATGGTCTAAGGCCACATTAAGATTCTGGGAGGAAGTTTTCCGGTACAGGAAGAAGTCTGTTTAGGACGACTTGGGCGATAAGTATCTTGCCAGCTGCTGACAGCAATGAGACCCCCGCTACAGTCTGACTAATACCGGGTATTAGGAGCCTTGAGTACAGAGACAGGTTAAAGAATCTTAATTTGTACTCCCTCGAGAGACGTAGAGTAGGGGGCGATATGATCCCCCCCCCCCCCCCCCCCACTACGGGAATTAGCCCACCCGAGCACAGGTCAAGCGACCCACAACGGGGCCTGAGGGGGCGAAAAAAAAAGAACAGAAAGAAATTGAAAATAGAAAAGAAAAGGTTATACTGTGTTCATCTACACCACGAAGATGCCGGAAAACCAGCTTTTTAAAGTGAGACAGATTGTCTAAGTATGGAAACACAGGAGAAAGCAGAGCATTCCACAGTTTGGCTGTGTGAGGAAAGAAGGAGGTACTATAACGGGTTATTCTCGTGTGACCGACATCAACAGAGAAACGGTGGGCACCGCGGGCAAGACGTGTGTTACAAGCCCACGGCCTTGCCGGCGGTACACAGGATGCCAAATCCACCGAACATTGCCAGTTAAAGTACCTGCAAAATTGAGAGAGTGAAGCAACATTACGGCGAAGAGAAGGGGAAGAGAGATTGTCTCCTAAAGGAGGAGAGTTAATAAGTCGAAATGCCTTTGATTCCACCCTATCTAATAGTTGGGCAGAAGAAGAGCCACCCCAGATATGAGAGCAGTACTCCAAGTTAGGACGAATGAATCCCTTATATACTTGGAACAACTGCTCAGGAGTGAAGTAGCTACGGCATCTGTACAGTATTCCCAACTTTCGGGAGGCAGCCTTAGCTATGTTAGGGGTGTGTGATTTCCAGGACATATTGGAGGAAATGGTTAGGTCTAACATATTTATTTCAGAATTTGGCAGGATGATAGCGTCCTGAAATGTAATTGGTGGGACATCGTCTAATTTACAAAGTGTAATTAGTAAATATTAAGTTTTATTACTATTGAACTTAACCAAATTAATACCTCCTCATTCAGGGATGCTGCACAGATCCGCATTGATAGAAGTAATGATATCAGTTCTAGAGACAGATCTAGTTTGAGAGTTAGGAGAAATGGGAAAATGTGAAGAAGAGTGAAGAGTAGAATCATCAGCGTAAGAATGGGTAGAATTAGTTGTAGTGTGAAGTAAATCATTGATAAAAAGAAGAAAGAGAGTAGGTGAAAGAAAAGAACCCTGTGGGATACCACTACTGGTAGAGAAAGAGCGAGAGATCGATCCCTCGGCAAAAACTGCCATGGATCGGTTCTCAAGGAAGCTAGAGATGAGAAAACAAAGTAGGGGAGAGAAACCAAAAGAGGGAAGTTTAGATAGCAAAGACTTGTGCCATACCCTGTCACATGCTTTGGAGATGTTGAGGGCCACAACGAAAGTTTCCCCATAATCCCTAAGAGAGGATGACCAAAGATGGGTGCAATAGGAGAGCAGATCACCAGTAGATCTCGCCTGGCGAAAGCCATATTGGTGATCCGACAAAAGAGAAAGGCGTTCAAGGTGACGGAGAAAATGGGAGTTCAAGATAGTTTCGAAAATCTTAGAGAGGGAAGAAGTTAGGGCAATGGGGCGATAGTTAGAGAGATTAGAATGATCACCCTTCTTTGGGATGGGCTGAACCAAGGCATGCTTCCAAGAAGAAGGAAAAGTTTGAGTTTTGAGGCAGAGGCGAAAGAGGCGAGCAAGCACAGGGGCCAGGGCTTCAGCACACTCCCTCAGAACACGAGGGGATATTCCGTCCGGTCCATGAGCCTTATTCGCATCCAACCTGGATAACACACCGGCAACCGGCAATCGAGGTGTATAAATAGAAGTCAGGGCTAAACAAAAGTGACATAACAAGGGTACTCAAACTATCCAACCATGAGCGAACTGGTAGTAATGATTTCAAATTATAGAAAATTAGATTTAGGCGCGAGACAGGTAATTATTAGTTTGTAAATAGAGTAGCAGATGAGTGGAACATGTTGCCAAACATCGTCAATAACTCGAATATGCTGGATAGCTTCTATGTATATTATGTATGCTGGATTATATATTATGTATGTATATTATGTATGTGCTCCATTTATGTAGCTAGCAGCGTGTGGCAACGTTATTACCATATCCCACATGCCTAATTAATGTGCCTGGCGACGTACGGAAGCTGCTAATGTATCACTTGCCATACGTCGTCTATAGCAGTTGACAAGGAGCCTAGCCAAGGGAGAGTGCTGCTTCCCTCTGTGTACATACTCTTATCCAGTAAACCGAACCTACAAAACTATACAAGTGTTTGTGTTCTCTCCTGTATATAGAACTTATTATTTAGAACCTAACATGGCGCAGTGCATAGTCTTACTGGATAATTACGAATGATAGTGCAAAGTCTGTGGAAAGCCGGCGTACGGACTCCCCCCGCCTTGGGTCAATTCCCGCCTGTCATCCCTCCTCGAAGAATTTCGCAACTTTGAGCAGTGTCAGTGACAGTGATTTTCTGTGAAGTGTTTAGTGCATTGTGTGTTTCGTGCCATTCATGTGTGACCTTGTTCTAAAGGATTCCCAAGGTATACGGCACGTTCTGGGCATTTGTAAGGAGTAGAGTTCAGTGCACCCGTCTCTGACCGCGTTCTGAGGGTAACTGGACTGACTGGGAGTCGCCGCGCCTCTCCCTCCACCCCCCCTCACAGCTGGGGCGAGAGGCTTTGCCCGCCCGGGACACACACTCACGCACATACATGTACTAACACTCGCTGACCGCGCGGCTTCCTTATATATATTTTATATATATAACCTACTTATCTGTGTATTTAATTAATATTTTGTCTGAAATCTTGTTGATACGACGGGCTGACCGGTCAACACTGATTTAAGACATAGTACACAGAGGAAGTAGTTATGTCTCATGCCTTACGTAGCCGTGGACCCAGCGCCTGGATGAGTCAGGCGGGTGATAGCCCCGCAGAGATGGATGACCAGGCCGGCCACGACGCTCCAGCCCCCACATCGTGCAGTCCATCACCTCAATATTCAGCGTTGTCTCCAGAGATAATTGCTTTACTGAAGTTTATGAGAGATGAGAAACGCGAGGATGAAGCGCACAGACGTTTGGCGGATGAGCACAGAAGGCAAGCAGAGGCAGAACGAGACCACCAACGGAGATTGGAAGACAGTGAACGGTTTGAAGCCTTGATATCTCGCCTCACTGTTAACCAAGCCCCTGGCTCTAACACTGCCTCGGTACTGACTGGTTCAGATACCTCATCCATGCTTCCTTCACGCCCCCCAGCCCCACCTAAAGCAGCAGCTCAAACGCCGCCCATCTTGAAGCCTGATGAGACTTTCCAGACTTTTCGTGAATGGCGGCGACGGTGGACTGATTATTCTACAATGGTGGATCTCCAGAGTTTGTCACAGCCTAAACAACTCATCCAGCTGCGTATGTGCCTGTCCTTGGAAATTCAGCGTGTCTTGGAACATACGTTGCAGGTACCCCCAACCTCTTTGCTGTCTGTAGAGGAGGTACTGGACGTTCTACAACGGCACATCAAAGGACAGCAGAATGAAGCTCTGCGCAGGAGGGAATTGTTTAGCTGCAGACAGATGGAGGGTGAGTCTTTTGATGCCTTTTACGTGCGTCTTAAGAGAGCCTCAGAAGAGGTAGATATATGTCCAGGCCACCACCAGCAGTGCGAGGAGACCCAGTTGAGGCAGGTGATCCTGATGGGTGTTAAGGACGAGGAACTTGTCCAACGCCTCACCTCCCTCGACTCTTCCTCTTCTCTTAAGGATGTGTTGACGATATGTCGCTCCTATGAGGCTGCCAGGTGTGCCACCTCTGCCATCCGTGCTCCCCCTACAGCTGTACGCGCTGTGTCCCGGTACAAGAAGGACAAGAAGTCTGTTCCTACGCCTTCGCCCACCACGTCCACGCCCGGTATATTTTGCAACAACTGTGGTAAGCAGCACGGAACACAGGTGTGTCCAGCTGCTCAGTCTACCTGCAACAGTTGTGACCGTAAGGGCCACTGGTCACTCACAGTACAGTGCCCAGCCAAACGCGTCCAGTGCAATGTGTGTGGTCGTCTGGGCCACTATGACAAGTGTTGCCCTTCCAACATACCCAAGAGACCGCGTCGGCGGAAGCTTCAGCCCCCTTCCACCAGAGAGGGCCGCTCACAGCCTTCCAATCAGAGGCACGACGACTCCTGACAACGCTCGAGCCACATTAGGAATGTGTGCTCCCCCCTGCGTCCCAGGACCAAAGTCCCCCAGTACATCAGCGTCATCGTGACCTACGGCGGTGTGTCATCCCGTCTTCAGATGTTGCCCGACACCGGCGCTGATGCTAGAGTCATCGGTCCCCAGCATTTGCAATGCTTGGGGCTCTCTCCAAGTGATCTAGGACCGCCCCCCAAGGATCTCCGCTTTATGGCAGATGGTTCACAGATGACCCCGGCCCTAGGTTCACTCTATGCACACGTCACCTTTGGCAACAGGTCGTGTCAAGCCTGGATTGATGTGCATAATGGCGTCCCGACTCCTTTGCCGTCCTACAGACATTGCCAAGAGTTGGCCATCATCTCCCAGGACTTCCCAACACCGATTCTCGAGGTAAAACACGCCAACAGGGTGCACGAAGGGAGCAGCAACTACCCTGCTGCCGCCCTACCCCTACCTCTGGCCAGTGACACCTCTCCTTCGGTAGTTGTCCCTGCTGCTTCAAGTCTCCACGCCTTGGCTCGCCTCCACGACAGTCACTGTGGAGCCGAGGCCACCAAACGGCGTGCAAGACAGACTGTGTTCCGGCCTGGCATCGACCCCGACATCTCCAATGCTGTCCAGGTGTGTAAGCCCCGCCGCGTATTACAACCCAGCCAGCAGCAGGAATCCTTTATGAGTGACGACAACCCCACCCGCCCCTTTGAGTCTGTGTCGGCCGACTTTTTCTGTGTGTCAGGAAAAGTCCTTCCTCGTTATCGTCGACCGTCTCTCTGGTTGGCCGGTTGTCATCAAGTGCGGTAATGACACGACGTCTGCCACCACCATCAGCAAGTTCCGCCACTACTTCCGTGACGTGGGCGTTCCTGCACGCCTGCGAACCGACGGAGGGCCTCAGTTCACAAGCCGGGACTTTGCTGTGTTCCTTGACCGATGGGGAGTCCGGCATGTGTTGTCATCGCCCCATTACCCGCAGTCCAACGGCCACGCTGAGGCTGCTGTCAAATCCCTGAAGCACCTTATCCTTAAGGTGGCCCCTTCTGGGAACATTGACTGCGAGGCCTTCGACAGGGGTCTTCTTGAACTCCGCAACACACCTAACTACACCGGACGCTCCCCTGCCCAGGGAGTGGCAGGCCAAGACAGAGGATTGTGATCGCCGAGCCGCCGAACGTGTTCAGGACGTCGTCGCCCGCTACAATGACCACGCCCGTTCTCTCCCCAGGTTGAGTGTCGGCACCCAAGTCCGTGTTCAGGACCCGACCTCCCTACGTTGGGACAAAGTAGGCGTAGTCATGGGTCTCGGCAGGTCACGGGACTACCAGGTGCGGTTACCAAGTGGTCGTGTGTGGTGGAGGAACCGCCGTTTCCTCCGACCCGTAACAATGCCGTCTGCTGGCCCCGCCACCAGTGTTGAGTCCCATACCCTTCCCAGTGATGAAGTCCCTCGACGCTCAGAACGGATCCAAAAGAAAAGGTCCGCTCAAGACTTTGCTATGAGCGTATAGGGGGAGGGAGGTGTATGTATATTATGTATGCTAGATTATATATTATGTATGTATATTATGTATGTGCTCCATTTATGTAGCTAGCAGCGTGTGGCAACGTTATTACCATATCCCACATGCCTAATTAATGTGCCTGGCGACGTACGGAAGCTGCTAATGTATCACTTGCCATACGTCGTCTATAGCAGTTGACAAGGAGCCTAGCCAAGGGAGAGTGCTGCTTCCTTCTGTGTACATACTCTTATCCAGTAAACCGAACCTACAAAACTATACAGATGTTTGTGTTCTCTCCTGTATATAGAACTTATTATTCAGAACCTAACAGCTTCAAACATAGGTTGGATGGATATATGAGCGATGGGGGTTGGGTGTAAACGGGGCTGCCCAATATGGGCCAACAGGTCAGCTGGGGTTTCTTCCATTCTTATGTTCTTATAAATATTGACGATGAAGACGTCTTTAAAAGCTTGGAATTTTTCTTCTTTTTACCATAATTATATTCTCCAGGAGAGAATGGAAACGGCTGGTAAGCAGAGGTCCTCCTACTTTTTCCACCTCGGCTTGGGATTCCATATGGCCCTGTGGATTTGTTATCTTTCATCTGTTCAATGACAGTAGCTACCTCATCCTGGGTCAGCTCAGGGTGTTGAGTGACCTGCTGTGTAGTCAGGACATCCACGTCAGTGTTTTGATTGAGCAGCGAATAGTAGTGTCCTTTCCAGCACTGAAGGATGCCTTCTTCGTCTTTAATTAGGGTGTTACCTTCAAATGAGCGGAGGGGAGCCGTGCCATGAGTAGTTTGGCCATCTTCTGTTGATCCACAAATTGTTGCATTTCACATGCAATATTTTTCCACTATTCGCTCATTAGTTTGTGAAATTCGCCTGTTTCTTCTCGTGGAAGGTATCAGCTTTGGTCTGAGACTGAGGGTTGTTTTGCCAGTGAGCAAATGCAGCACGTTTACCACCTAGGAGTGCGTTGATTTCATTAAACTAATCCTGGTGTTTTCTTTTGATCTGGCCTAGGGTCTAGCTGAGGGTTTTTGTCATGGCAGCGTCGAGGATACCCCATTCGCCACTCGGATTTAGGTTGTTTGTTTTGAGTTTATCAACCTATCGTTCAGCTTCTCTCTTAAAGCATGTTTTACAACTTGATCCTCCAGTCGCTCGGAGTTAAAACCTCTTATGAAGTCTTTTTGCCTGCGCCGTTTTGGGGCAACGTGAAGGGAGAGTTTGGCACTAACGAGCCAATGATCTATGTCACAGTGGTCAGAGCCGCACATGGAACGGGTGATGAGGACATCTCGGTGATCTCTTTCTCTGACTATTATGTAGTAAATGAGAGGCCAATGTTTTGGATCGTGGGTGTTGCCACGAATCCCCTGAACTTAATGGCCTGCTTCAAAAAGGTGTTGGTGATAGTGAGGTTGTGTTCAGCACATTTGCTGAGGTTGATGGGATTACACCTGCCTACTCCGTTCCTCCCTATGGTTCCCTGCCATATGTCAGCATCATAAGCCAACTCTGGCATTTTAGTCACCTAGGAGCACAACCTTATCTTCTCTGCAGATAGAGGTTAGCACTCTATCAAGGTTGGCATAAAAGGCCTCCTTTATGTCATCCTCTGCATCCAGTATTGGGGCATATACACTAAGAAGAAGGTATGCCGTGGATGATTCAGTGGGATTCGGAGTGTCATGAGGCGCTCGTTGATCCCAACAAGCATTCAGTTAGCCTATAAATTCTACTCCATAAATGCTTTATCTCTCTGCAGCAGTCGTACCCTTCCAGAAGAAGGGATAACCGAAGCCCCGTTCTGTGAGTCGACCCTCGTCTGGGAGCCGGGACCTACTAATGGCTGCTATGTCGATGTAATACCTAGAGAGGTCTAAGTCACAAAGGGGTTCTTCTTTCAGGAAACTCATTTGTGCCAGTACCCAAAAGGGTCCTGACATTCCATGCAGCCATAAAAAAAAGTGGTATAATTTGTTTTTATTTTATTCTGTGATTATGATTATGTTTCCTACCGTGTGTTGCCAAGAGGAGGCACAGCAGGAGTCTTGATGGTGAAGATTCTGTGTACTGCTCACCACGAGGGCTACCCATCTGTGGTAGCTGAAAGCAAGAAAAAACAAGCAGTGCTTACACCATAACACTAACATAATACTGCCACATTAGACGCATTACACCACCCTGTGCACACACACACACACACACAGACACACACACACACACACACACACACACACACACATACACACACACACGCACACAAACACACTACTACTACTACAATTTTTTTTTTTAAGAACGTAGCCTCCAGCCTTGCCCAATAGCCACACCTTCGCCGCCATTTTATTACCTTAAAATTAAATATGCTAATACATAAGTAGCTATCCTAGCTGTGTTGAGTTAGTTGAGCCGCAGAACTATGCGGCATTCAGTGATTGTTGCCTCATAGTCAATATCTGCAACTGTTGTCGTCTTTGGGGCCGATGCTCTCGTTCCCCTGAGGCAAAGCAAAGCAGACCTAAGGAGAGAGAAGGACAATCCACATCTCATCCTGGCTGTAACATAACTTCTGGGTTGCTGCTTCTGTTCGGATAGCACCTCCGCGAGTCTGGCATAGAAGCATCATGCACTTGGTCCCATCCCACCAGAGGTTGTGAGCACCAGAGGAGTGAAGCTGCCTTGATCAACGTTCTGAATTCTCTCCCCATATGCCCTTATCTTGTCGTTCTCGTTCCTCCTGTGGGCAACATCGAGAGCTAAGTTACAGAGACATGCAGCCTATGGGATAAAAAATCCTGATGTGGAAGAAGGCTCACTGTCCCCGAGTCCAGAATCCTCGAGCACTGACGTCAACACGGGCTTCATTGGATGTGTTTGAAGTCCTATGTTGGAATTTCTCACCGTCCAATAGAAAGAGGGTCGTTTTTACCCTGACATCACGACAGATTTCATTCAACATATTTGCTGTGAGATCCCTTACTTCGTCATGCCTCATGCATATGAAGCCCCCTTTCTTGCACACCTTGGCGTGATCGACGTCATAGGAAGAGCCAGACACGCATTGGGAGGGCAAATATCCTACTGGGGTACCGTACCTTAGAGCAAAGGCATCTGTAAATTGTATTATATTGAGACTGAAACTATTTGCCCTTATCGGTAACGTAGTAAACCAGTTCTTTGGCGCCCACCTCCTGCGCTATAGCTACTTTTTTTAATTCTATGGTACTTGCAGCATCAGTTGATGCAACTTATCACTTTGGCCGTGCTGTCGTTCTGTCTTAATGGACCGTCGAATCTTGTTTACTTCCCTGGTATCCACCTCACCTGCTGCGTTCTGAGCTATTATGTGGTCAGTCAGGGCTGCAGTGAGCTTAACTGAGTTTTGATGTTGAATTGAATTGAATTGAAACAGTTTATTTAGCCAGAAAACACAGATACAGAGTGGATAATAATAACAATATTAACATGGCTGAGCCAGTTGAGAACCTGAGCACTCCTGTAGGCACCTGATATATACTGTTCATTTATCTCAAGGAAGTATTATGTATCAATTAGTATCATCTGGAATAGTACACATAGCATGGTGGTAATAAGAACATGTCGGAATGTTACCACCGTTATCACTTCAATATAAGTTATTTTATTTGTTTACTAGCAGAATCGCCGCCCTCCGGGCGGGTCATCCTCTAGGACACGGTAGGACGCCACCCTCCGGGAGGCTCCACATTAGGGAGTGACAGTTTTGCAAAAGTTTTCAAAATCTAATTGCTTGGGTTGGATTATTTGTCTATCAGCCACGCTAATTCCGAATATGTTTGAGTTTTTTACATCATTGCATTAGAAGGTTTGTGGATACTTTTGGGTTTGGTATGAAAAACGCGAAAAAACTGTAAATAATAAAGGGACTGGCAATGTGGCACAACCTGTTAAAATCAAGTTATTGAATTGGATTATTCGACTAGTGTGTACACTGGTTCATAATATGCTATTGTTTTACAACTCAATGCGCTACAAATTATGCCGATATTTTTGCTGCAAGTCACCACATACGTATATTTCGAAAACCAGGGCCCAATATTACCAACGGCGTGGATAGATTCCGTGGAATGAATTCAGGACATTCCCGCTCATGGAACATTACCAAACTCCATATATGTGCCAATGGCAGGCCAATGGCAATATTTACAGAGTTTGTTGAGGCTCCCTGGACGGGAATGCCCTGAATTTATTCCACGGAATCTATTCACGCCGTTGGTAATATTCGTCCCAGGACTGATCAACGAATTCAGCCCAAGTAGCTTGACTTGGACAGTTAAGGACAAAATCTCAGTCCGTACTTTTGAATAAAATATTGTTCAATAGGTGGTGATATTGAAGTGCTGAAAGTTGTTTTTTCTGTGTTGTTTTGCAGTTAGTTCAAAGGGCCGCCAACAAGATGGGTCGTCCTAAGATTAGCAACACTCAGCTGCGCCAGGGTAACGATAAGGTGTTCGGGGTTCGGATGCCTCTGCCATCTAACAAGTTACCTCTGAACAAGGAAGTTGGAAGTGCCCTGGCTTATGAAGCAGAAAACGAGAGGTTAAGGAGAAGAACAAATGCTTTTGATTATATGGATGCCACCAACAAGGTGACTGAGAAGGTACTGGATGTGTATAGGAAGGCCACTGTCCCCACTATCTCTGAAATCAGGGTGAAAATGAGAGTCCACGACCTGTGGAGGATGCGGAGGGAGACGATGATGATGAAGGGAAATGGACAGAAACAGAAAAGGAAGAAAACGAAGAACGGGAAGCTGAAGATGAGGTTCGAGGATATAGCTGAGAAGTTGTTTGATGTGGCAGACGACAGCAAAGTGCACGAACGAGAGAAAAGCTTCCTGGCAGCCCAGAGGAAACCGGGAAAGGAGGGCTGCATTGATGGCGTTGACAAAATTGTGACTGCCAAGCTGAAAGAAGAGAGGGAGAAGGAAGCGAAGAGGGCAAAGAAAAGGGCTGAGGAAGAGAGGAAAACTGAGAAGATTTGGTCAAAGAGTAAGGAGGAGATGGAGAGGATGTCGTGTAAAGTGTCGGCAGTGGATGACAGTGCTCACTGGGACAGTGGCCTTCCTATACACATACTTGATGGACCTGACTGAATTGCAGAACTCTACATTGATGTGCGCATTAAATGCTTTACTCAAAGGAGGATTGTAGGGGACCACCCATTTGTTGTCTACTGTTATTTCTCTGTCTGTTCCAGGTCGTAATACTGCTGTAAGACCTCCATCGCCTGGCGCTCTTCTCCTGTACTGAGGATAGCCATCTTCTCCACTCTGAGTATCCTTTATCAGGTCTTTTGGGAAGTTTTTGGTGCAACATCCATCTTTCATGCATGGAGAGTGTCTGTTGAATGGTCCACATGGCCCATGAATCATTTGCTTCTTGATAATCTCATAGAGAATTGGATCTTCTTCTAGATTAGGAAACTCTACTCGTAGGCAGTTGTCAATCATGTTCGGTCGAAGTTTCTCTTTCAGCCAGAGCAAGACATGGGCATGTGGTAGACCTCGTTTCTGCCACTCAATGGAATACATGTAGCACCGTGTAAGGCCAAAGATCAATAGTTCATTAATGGTGTATGTAAGTTCCACCATGTTTTTCACTACAACGTTACAGCAAAGTATATTTTTTTAGCATTAAACTGTTATTATTTTATTGTCTAATCATCACTACATATAACACCATCCATCATCACTACATATAACACTATCCATCATCACTACATATAACACCATCCATCATCACTACATATAACACCATCCATCATCACTACATATAACACCACCCATCATCACTACATATAACACCACCCATCATCACTACATATATCATCCATCATCACTACATATAACACCATCCATCATCACTACATGTAATACCACAAATCATCACTACAAATAACAACATCCATCATCACTACATATAACTACGTCCATCATCACTACATGTAGCACCATCCATCATCATCACTACATATAACACCATCCATCATCACTACAGATCGGTAAAGTAGTTTCCGAGATCCTCGTGCGGACACACAAACAAACACACAAACATACTTCTTCGTTTTATATAAATAGATTATACATAAATTACAGTGGAAATGAAAAACATAAATATAATGGGGGAGCAGTACAACATGGGTTGTACAGTAGGGTGTGTCATAGGAGGGAAGATCAGCTAAAACTAATGGCCCATCACTCTTTTGGTAGATTTTAGTATATATAAACAGAAAATAATTTCAGTTTCAATATTTTGCAACCTTTTGCTAGGTAAATTTTAGCGTGAAATTTATCGAAAATCTAACGTACAGCTGCATTAGTGCATTACAATTAAATAGTGAACATTGCTTTCTGACTTCATTCTTTAACAACCCAACTAACAATATTTTTTTCTGTTTCAGATTCTGATGCATTTATAAGTTGATAATATTTGCGATGGCTGCTTGTGTCAGGACGAGGAACCAAAAATCCAGCCATCTCAGTCACTATCTTGGGTCTGGGAGAGAGCTCCTGAAGTCGGAGTTGCCTACATTGAGAGATGCTTTGAGATACGGTGTTTTAATCAGGCAAATCAGTGAAAAGAACCAAAGAACTTACACAAACAAAGACATTGCCAGTGATATGACCAAAGCTGTCTTGGCACAGTACACTCTGGCTAACGCTCAGTTCAAGCCTCCAGTCATAACAAGTCAGAAGAAGATTAGTGAGAGACTGCTAGCCAGTTGGGAAAAGGAAAGAGATATCTCTCTTGGGAGAGGAAAACTTGCAGTTAAGGACAGCTTTGCCAAGCAACTGGACCAGATATTTGACATAATTACTTGCAAGTGCCCAGTTGTTCTCTGTCCTGAGTTTGGATGCGATCGTGACTGTAAATCCGAGGCCCACATCTCCTGTATTTGCAAGCGTGAACTGAAGATTCCTGTGATCGAACTGGCATTTGTCAAAGCACAGAGAGAGAAGACTGGCAGTATAGGGGCTCTCATGATTTTTAGCCAAGATATTCCGGAGTCCAAGAGACAGGAGACTGCCACAGAGAGACAGAAGAGGAGAAGAGTTGCCGAGGAAAAGAGACTTGAGAAGGCCCAGGGTGAGGTAAAAAAGGCCGATGATTGGAGTCAAGCTGATTCAGAGTTTAATGACTTCCCCATGGCTGATCCGAGTGCTGACCAGGAGAATGGTGACTTTTCCCTAACCCAGAAAATAATGATCCCAAACCTTCCAGGATATAAGATTCGAAATAGGAAAGATATCCCGAGCATAGCTCTGGCCAGCATGCGACACCACACTGGTCTCAGAGAAACTGCAGAGATAGCAACAGCTGCCTGGATTGACGGTGGTTTGATAACACCTGATGATGTTCACCTGGTGATAGATCATAACAAAGTAAGGAGAGCTCAGGAGAAACTTGTCAGTAACGTAGAAGAGGAGTTTGATAAGGGGACAAGAGAAAATGGAATCAATTGTTTGTTCTTTGATGGGAGAAGGGATGACACTAAAGTGTTCATGAAAGTTGGAGATTCTGACAAGTTGTTCCCTGCCATGGTGAAGGAGGAACACTACTCCTGCTGCAGTGAACCAGGAGGGAAGTATTTGTGGCATTTCACTCCAGAGAAAGATGACATCAGGAAACCAGCTGAGATAGTGGCAGCTTACATTGTGAACTGGCTCAGAGAGAGGAACGTAGACCAGACCCTGCAGGCCATTGGAGGGGACAGCACCAACACGAACACAGGGTGGCAAGGGGAGGGTCATACAGTGGATAGAGCGGAAGATTGGGAGGAAGCTGGTCTGGATTGTTTGTGACCTCCACACCAACGAGTTGCCACTCAGACATCTGATCCAGGAGCTGGATGGCAAGGCTCTTTCAAACAACAGATGGTCTGGTCCTCATGGCAAGATGCTGGACTCTGCCACTGAGTTAGAAATAAATCCGAGCTTTGAAAAAATCACAGTTGGCCCTCCACTCGTTGAGCTTGCACATACTGTCATTGACGACCTGAGTACTGACCAGTACTATGGTTACATGATTTGCAGTGCCATCAAAACTGGGGTCATGCCTGATAGACTTGCTTACCTGCAGATAGGTCCAGTCTCACATTCTAGGTGGCTCACAACGGCTCTCAGGTTCTGCAGAATTTGGGTCGCTCATCATAAACTGAAAGGAAACCAGCTTCACAACCTGAGACTTATTGTCCAATTCATCGTGAGTGTCTACTTGCCAAATTGGTTCAACACCAAGGTCAAGTCATCGTTCTCCGAAGGTCCGAGGCATGTTCTCTTCCAGCTTGAGCTCCTGAGGAGTCAGCCAAGGAAGGTTGTTCAGATTGTGGAGCAGACTGTGAGGAGATCTTCCTGGTATGCTCATCCCGAGGCAGTTCTGCAGACAATGCTCTGCAGTAAGGATGAGGAGGAGAGAAAAGTGGCAGTCAAAAAGATCTTGGATATGAGACTTATGAGAGGATCTGGGCATGACGAATCAGTTGGTGACGATTCCTTCAAGTCAGAGCTTTCCTGGACAACCCCATGCATGTCCCTGCCTGGCCCTCGCACACCCAGAGTATAGAGCGTTGTGTACAGCAAGTGAGAGAGGCCAGCAGTCACGTGTACAGCCAGGAGAGGAGGGAAGGCTACATCCGAGCTCAGGTGGTCAGCAGGGAGGTGATGAGTAGAAACAGAAGCAAGAAAGACATGTTCTCTATGGTGTGCAGCAACACCGGGTCGTAGTAGTAAAACCGGTTTTTGTATTTGATGATTTTGTTTTCTAAAGGAATATTAAATTTAATAAATGTGTCAAGATCATTCGTTTCACTATTCTGGATCATTTTCATCCTAATAAATTAACCTGATACATTTACTTTACTTTAAATAAGCTATTTAGTGGTGTTGGTAAAAGGGTGGGAATACTGAATTTTCATAAGATTTCAAGTTAAAATTTACCTAGCAAAAAATGAAAACTTTTCAAATCTGAAGATATCACATGATTCTGCACATAGAACTACATCATTAATACCATGGGCCGATTTTTCAAACTCAAAAAAAAAAAAATCGCCTCCGTATGACACACCCTATTGTACAGTATTAAGGTTGAACAAGAGGACAGAGCTGTCAGGATTATGTCTTGTTAGCAAATATATTTATTGCAATGATAATTTCTTATCTATTTGCATGATAATTTCAGATAAACGGTTTTGATGGTACAATAAGAGCAGGTATATATATATTAGGTATTGCAAGAAATATTAAAACTTAGACAATAAATATTTTTTAGATGATTTAAAGGAAGGGAACATAGTCTTTGTTTCACACCTTCACACCACGATATTTTATGGAGGTCTGGGACTGAGAGGAGAGCATGAGGGGAGGGGGTGGTCTTAGTAGCTCTGGGTGCCTTAAGTTGTATCTCTGATTTTTCCGGAACTGGAAATAATTATTGTCAAGCAACTGATTGATAGATTTGTAAGCAAAGAGGGCACAGCAGTAGGTGTTAATATCTTCGAATTTTAACATTTTCAAGTTAGCACATTTTTTTCTTTTGTGTGATCTGCTTTTTTTTTTCAAGTAGGTCATTGTCCGTACAACTTTCACTTGTGCAGTAACCAAGGATTGGGTTTTTGAATGCCAGAGGCCCCCTCATAGTGTGTGAAAGTGTATTAGGTGTTGGGAAACAAGACATGATAGATTTCTTTCATTGCTGTGAGAGTGAGTGACTGTCGAGTGTGACACATGATATCGCACTGTTTATTGACTTTAGTGTGGATGGCGTGTATGTGGTTTCTCCAGTTAAGTTTCTCATCAACAATAACTCCGAGGAATTTACTATTTTGTTCGCGTTTGAGGACTGTATTACCAAGGTACAGGGAGTCCAAGTCAGGGGATAAGTTTTTCCTTCTGTGAAAGATCATGTTGTGGGTTTTCTCAAGGTTTAAGATCAGTTTATTACGTATTACCCAGGTCCTGTCTTTAGTCAATTCAGTGTTCATAGTTCTCATCAAGGAATGGAGGTCTGAGTTGCTGGCATAGAGAATACTATCGTCTGGAAATAATTTGTATTTTATGAGTGTGCTGGAGTGGACTATATCGTTTATGTACAACAAAAACAGTACTGGCCGAGAATGGAACCTTGGGGGATGCCATACAAGATTGGCGAGGAGTCAGATTGGTGATTATTATAGCAGACATACTGATTCCTGTTGGACATATATGAGACAAACTACTTGTGGGGAAGGCCCCTAATGCCGTAATGTTCAAGCTTTGAAAGGAGGATGGTATGGTCGACAGTATCGAAGGCTTTGGAGAGATCCAAGAATATACCGACTGTGAACGGACTGTAATTAAAGGAGTTTAAGATGTCATTAGTAAAGGATAGCAGAACACTCTCAGTCGACCTTCTAGCTCTAAATCCAAACTGGGAGTTTGTAAACATGTTACTGGCACTGCAGAATGAATTTAGTCTACTACATTCTAGCTTCTTCAGTATCTTACTCAAGGCTGGGAGTACTGATATGGGGCAGTAATTCTTGAAGAGACCTTTGTCCCCAGATTTTTATATGCTGGGAGAACTTTAGCAATTTCAAGTTTATCCGGAAAGACACCACTAGTGAAGGAGGAGTTACAAATGTACAGGAGAACAGGTAGAAATAAGTGGGCTACTTTCTTAATGATGCTCAATGGTATATTGTCATCGCCTGCTGCTGCATCTTTGGACATTTTTTTGATGGCCAGTAATTCATCTGCTGTGACAGGGGATAAGAACAGCTAATTTTGCTGTCTGTTTTGTAGGTAGGCTCTAAATTCCTTATGGTGATCAGGGATGCTCTCCGCAAGATTTTTCCAGCATTAATAAAATATTAATTGAAGTGGTTGGCAATTAATCATTTATGATAAGAGCTGAGTGAGGGGGCCGAAGGCTGAGTGTTCCTGTTCTGAATAGAATTTATGACTTTCCAGGTTTTCTTACTGTCGCTTGATGCTGACTGGAGCTTATTTGTATAATAGTTACGTCTGGCATTTCTAACTGCTTGAGTTACTCTATTTCTGATACTTCGGTAAGCATCATCGAAAGTTATGGGTCTTTTTGCAAATTTCCTTTGGAGTTTGTGTTTTTCTTTTTTCATTATCTTAATTTCGCTAGTGATATAGGGTTTGGAAATGGATACACTTTTCACTGACTTAGTCTTTAAGGGGAAGCATTTATAAAAGCAAGCATCGAAGATGCAAGAGAAGTTGCAGCTTAGCATTCATTAGGTTGTTTTCAAAATGGAGCATTTTGTTGGTGCAGTAGTCTCTGTATTGTACTGAGACTCTACTAGACCTTCCAGGTCTTGTGGCTGTTTTATACATGGCAAAAACTGGGAAGTGATCTGAGATATTGTTATAAATAATTCCACTTGCTAGGTTGTTAGGAGTGTTGTTAGTCCAGATATGTTCTATCACAGAGGCAGAGGTGGCAGTTACTCTAGTGGGTTTGGTTATAGTGTTGAAGAAGAGCTAAGAATGACAGGTATCAGGAAGGTCTAATACCGAGGTGTCGGTTTCTGATTTTAATAGATCAAAGTTGAAAGCTCCTGTAATGTAGCAACGTTTCCTCTCTGAACTTATGATAGTGATAAGCTCCCTAAAATTTATCAAGAAAATTCCTCACATTTGTGTGAGGTCTTCTGTAGATTACTCCTACTCGGATATCTAGTGTGTCCTTTCGTAATTCATTGAAAACACTCTCCATGTACTCCTCCTGAACCTTTAAGTCATCTCTTATAGAAGTGTTATACTTGATATGAACATATAGGGCGACGCCACCACTGTGTCGTGACGTGTTGACGCAATGTCTATTATAAGTAGGAATGTTATACAAATGTTCAATATCGTTAGTGAGTTTGGTCTCACAGAACCCAAGTACATCAAATTTGTGGGCAATAGAAGATAAACACTAATCTAAAAAGGTATTTAGATGAAGGGGAATACTGCTGATGTTATGGCTAATCAAGGAGAAAGAATGAGGTAGTAGGAGACTAGAACTAAACTCGGGAGAGTCAGGAAAGTAATAGTTACAGTTTGGGTTGGTGTAACCCAGTGAGTTTTGTAGAGAGACATCAGGATCGATATGAGGGAGTATTGTGTCGACACCATGGGTAAAGGGGGTGAAACACATACGATCTAGCACATCACTTGTCAACCGTCAGTGAGACAAGACGTGTCCTAAAGGCGCTCCGGGTTTTGGCAGCCAGGCCGAGTCTCTTTGTCACTGCCTCCCCCACCCTCTCTCCCCTATATATCCCAACGCCCTACCAGCCTTACTACACCGGGAGTTATTCAACAGACCATGCAAGTGATCAGTGCAATGATTGATTACCAAACAGTGTTCTGATAGTGCATCCCAAAGAAAAGCCCCCAAAACACGGCAGCGTTTAAAACCAGATTGTAAAGGCCTGGGACTTTGGGATATAAATCACTTGCCAGCCTAATCAAGATCTTGTAAGACGAAAGTCAAGAACCATGGTTTTCCGAGGGATAACAAACAACCGTTAGTGATTGACATCTCTTTACTACGAAAATAACGAAAAAAAATGACACCACTCACAGAAATATCAAATAAACAATTACGGGAGTCAAACAATTACGGGAGTCAAACAATTACAGGAGTCAAACAATTATGGGAGTCAAACAGTTACGGGAGTCAAACAATTACGGAATCAAACAATTACGGGAGTCAAACAATTGATGGCTTTCCTATGGCGGCAGCCAGGTGGAATGTTCTGGTAAAGCGGTGACAGGCTCTCAGGGGGGAGAAGGTCCAGGGCAGCTTCCTCACTTGCTGCCGGCGTGGGTGGGCGATGTCTTGCCACACAGGAGAGACACCAGGGCACGGACGGTGGATAGGGCGTGGAGGAAGTGGCGATGACGTGGCAGCCGCGGTAGTAGCTGGAGCAAGTGTTCGGGGGTTGACAGCCGAATAGTGAAGGTCTGGGGAATCAGCCCACGCGCCCAGGAGCTTCAGATGAGCACACAACCAGAATTTGAACGAACAGCGGGTTGCAAGTACAGCTGTGTTGACAGCTGGGTAGTGTCTGATGTGTTATGAAGCAGCAACAACCTTCTCACCTCCCTCTACTCCCCCTAGTGGGGGCCGCGAACAAGCAAACGAGCGGCGGACAACCATCTTGCTCGTTACCGCCCTTACACAGATAGTGGGCCCTTTGTCTGTCACCTATAAAGTGCCACTGACAAGGACCACAATGGAGTTTACATATATGTCGGTGTTTACATATATCCCTCATTCACCAGAGACACTCTTATCAATCATCTCATTACCACCTCAGACCACCTCAGAGTTAGGTACCCAGGGGGCAAGTTAGTATTATGCAGAGATTATAATGAAATTGACACCACTGATATCCAGGACCAGTGGTCATTATCACAAGTTTTGAACTTCCCTACACACGGTCAAAATACCCTTGACCTTATCTTAACCGACTTAGTGGACCAGTACCAACCACCTCAACCAATGCCTCCTATCGGGTGTAGCACACACTTATCAGTGCTCTGGTCCCCAGCTGCCACTCCCACTCAAGTACAGAGACCCTACATCAAGACCTACAGGCCGATTATTGACTCTGCAGTGCGTCTCTTTGGGCAGTGGATAGTTCACCATCCCTGGACTGAAGTACTTAGTGTAGATGACGTGGACACCAAATGGATAAATTATACCAACACCACTACCACTTCTTTCCCGAGAAGTCCGTCAGATCTCACCCAGCAGATTTGCCCTGGATAACACCTCGGACCAAAGGACATATTCAACAGAGAGACAGAGCCTTTTATCTCAATGACCACAACCGCTACAGGTCCCTTCGCAACTGAGTCATCCGCAAAATACGCACTGCAGAGAAGCCTCACTACCCAACCAAATTGCAACACCTGAAGCAGACCAACATCAGTCAGTGGTATGGTAAGCTCAAAGGACTCTGTGGACTAAACAATAAGACACACCCCCTCCCCTTCCTTAGCCATCTCACTAATGTTGACGCAGCTGAGCGATCAAATAACCATTTCGCTACTATATGCCAGACGCTCCCCCGGCCTGACACAACCAATCTCCCTTCTTACCTCCCAGCCCCCTTTCCCACTGACTTAGTAGAAGAATTTGAAGTAGCAAAACGTCTGGACAAACTGAAGTTAAAACGCTCCACCATCCCCATTGACTTACCAATGAAACTCTTCAAGGAGTTCTCCCCGGAGCTTGCTAAACCCCTCTGCTCCATCATCAATGCTTCTCTCAGTCAAGCCAGATGCCCAGCTGACTGGAAAACTTCATGTGTGTCACCAGTGCCCAAGTTAACCAGCCCACAATCCTTAAATCAGCTACGACCCATTGCAATCACCCCAATACCCAGCTTAATCAGTGAAAGTTTTGTGTTTGACTGAGCCTATGCTGATATTGCAGGCGCCATAGATCCTCAGCAATTTGGTAATTTGAAAACTTCCTCTACCACTCACTGTCTTGTCAGCTTTCTCGACTACATACACCGCCATCTGGAGAAAAGAAGAACGTCTGTAGCTGTCTCTTTCATTGACTTCACTAAGGCATTCGACCTAGTCGACCACAATTTAATCATCAACAAAGCTATCGACCTCGGGTTTCGAAGAAGTTTTATACCATGGCTTACAGACTTCCTCAGTAACCGATGCTAAGCTGTACGCTTCCGAGGGGCTGTCTCCACCTTTCGGTCACTCACGTGTGGCGTTTCCCAAGGCACCAAGATGGGACCACTATGCTTCCTTATGCTTATCAATGATGCCCCAAGAGAAACCCCTGCTCGCTGGAAATATGTCGACGACTCCACCATTGGGATCAGTGTCAACAATTCGGCTCCAGACTATACCGCCCTTCAGGATTTATTGAACAGTCTCCAAAACTGGGCCACCAACAACCACGTCACCATCAACCATACCAAGACCATGGTTATGCACACCTACCTCTCCTCCGACGTTGTCCCACCCCCTTCTATTACTTTAGGTCCCAACACAATCCAGGCTGTAGATTCCACTAAGCTCCTCGGTATCACAATAGACAGTAAACTAAATTGGAAACCACACGTCAGTGAAGTTGTCAAATCCTCCAGCTTTCGTCTCCACCTACTCCGCCGACTCAAGTCTCTCGGAGTTCCTGCCCCGGAGCTCCTTAGTGTTTACTCAACATTCATACTTCTCAAGCTCACCTATGCCTCCCATGCCTGGTCTTCCTCCCTAAATGCCACACAATGTAAACACCTACAAAAAGTGCAAAAAAGGGCCTGCAAGATTATTCTCTCCCCTTCCTACTCCACAGATCAAGAAGCGCTCAACACACTGGCCCTGTCGGCTCTCACTGACCATCACCACGACCTTATCTGCAAATTTGGTGAGAAGCTTCTGCACCATCCTCGACACCGGCTCCTATTACCACCCAAGATCTCTCTTCCGAGATTTGCTGTCCGATACTACAACCGCATCCAACCCAGTCCCAACCATTGTAAAAATTATCAATAACTTGTAATCAACCAGTGTATTCACTCCCAGCCAATTTTACTTTTTCCACTGTCACTATGTTGAAATGCCCTGTAGTTTCAGCTTCTCCCCACCTAATTACTATACAAGTGATACTGGACCCTTCGTGCCCGGTGGCGAGTTCAGTGGTACAGTTTACCGAGGCGTGAAAGTTCGAACGCTCGTGCTTGGCTACCACGCAACCGCCGTCCTGCTGACAGCATACAGCGACATCGTTTTCCAGATGGTCGTGGTTGTTATAATCATGGTTCGTGGTTGTTATAACCATATTCATGGTTATGATCATTGTCGTGGTTGTTATAATCATAGTCGTGGTTGTTTTAATCATGGTCGTGAGTGTTATAATCATGGTAGTGGTTGTTATAATCATATTCGTGGTTGTTATAATCATGGTCGTGGTTGTTATAATCATAGTCGTGGTTGTTATAATCATGGTCGTGGTTGTTATAATCATGGTCGTGAGTGTTATAATCATGGTCGTGGTTGTTATAATCATATTCGTGGTTGTTATAATCATGGTCGTGGTTGCTATAATCATGGACGTGGTTGTTATAATCATGTCGTCGTTATGACCATAGTCGTGGTTGTTATAATCATAGTCGTGGGTGTTATAATCATGGTCGTGAGTGTTATAATCATGGTCGTGGTTGTTATAATCATAGTCGCGATTGTTATAATCATGGTCGTGGTTGTTATAGTCATGGTCGTGAGTGTTATAATCATGGTCGTGGTTGTTATAATCATGGTCGTGGTTGTTATAATCATGGTCGTGTTTGTTATAATCATGGTCGTGTTTGTTATAATCATGGTCGTGGTTGTTATAATCATTGTCGTGGTTTTTATAATCATGGTCGTGGTTGTTATAACACTGGTCTACAAAAAAATATTTTTTTTTCTGGCATGAAACCTTTTAACTGTTTTTTACTAACTTTAAGGTGCTGAATCCAAATCTGATCTCAGATTTGCTCCATCACGTAACGTGCCAGAATTTACTGAGCTACCAGAGATTGAGGATATAGACCGGAATTCACCTGTTTCTACTGATGAAGATGAAGAGACTGATCTTTTCAAGCCATCTGGTGAAGGTTGTGAAAAGCCAACGTTGTTTACTCAGTCAGAATTGAATGATCTGGTCAGAGATCTAAATTTGCCAAAACAGTCTGCTGAATTGTTAGCTTCCAGGCTTCAAGAGAAACGACTCATAAAACCTGGCACGAGTGCCTCCTTTTATCGCAACAGAGAAGAGCAACTGCGGAAGTACTTTCATTCATATGACCAGCTTGTTTTTTGTAATGATGTAGAAGGACTTCTTCTCTCCATGGGACTACCAGCATATGATAGTAAGGATTGGAGACTTTTTATTGACAGTTCTAAAAGGAGCTTGAAATGTGTTCTTCTTTATAGCGGAAACAAGTATGGTTCAATTCCAATCGGACATTCTGTACAAATTAAAGAAGAGTTTGAAAACATTAAGACTGTTCTAGAGAGGTTGCAATACCATGCTCATGAATGGTTAATTTGTGTGGACTTGAAAATGGTAAACTTTCTATTGGGCCAGCAAGGAGGGTACACAAAATACCCCTGTTTTCTGTGCTACTGGGACAGCAGGGCTACAGCAGACCATTGGGTGATAAAGAATTGGCCACCAAGACATAGTTTGACGCCTGGTGACAAGAATATCATTAACGATCCTCTGGTTGACAGGAAAAACATTGTCCTTCCTCCTCTGCACATAAAACTTGGTATCATGAAGCAATTCGTCAAGGCTCTTGATCATAGTGGAGAGTGTTTCAGATATATATGCTCAACCTTTCCAAGTCTTAGCGACGAGAAGAAAAAGGCAGGGATTTTTGATGGACCTCAAATAAGAGCACTACTCAGAGATCCACACTTCCTTGCAACAATGACTGAGGCACAGGCAAGAACTTGGAATGCTTTCTCTAATGTGGTGCGGAACTTCTTAGGGAATAAGAAAGCGGACAACTATCAAGAAATTGTGGAAGAGCTGCTCTTGAGTTTACAAGCACTTGGATGCAGAATGAGTATCAAGGTTCACTACTTACACAGTCACTTGGACGAGTTTCCAGAAAATCTGGGAGAAGTGAGCGAGGAGCAAGGGGAGCGCTTTCATCAAGACATTAAAGTAATGGAAGAACGTTACCAAGGTCGATGGGACTCGAACATGATGGCGGACTACTGCTGGAGTTTGATGAGAGACATTCCAGAAGCTGTACATAAGAGATCGGCCAAAAAGAGGAAGTTTATGTAACTGTAACTTGATCTTAATACTTGCACTATTTCTACCGTACATTAATTGTTTTTTTCACCCTTCAATGTTACATTTAAATATTATATGTGCATTAACTTTCCAATTTGATATTAACAATTTTTGGTTATAGAAAAATACAAATTACAATGCTGAAAAAATTTATGTATACATGTTTAAACCGTCAATTTTGATCCAAAAGTTTACCTTTCCCAGCAAAAGTGCAATATGGTATATCTCAAAAGCCTGATGTGATAGACAAAAACCAAAGTCATATTTGGATTCTGCACCCCAAATTTACTTAAAATCCGTTTAAAAACCTTGTGCCAGAAAAATTGTGTTGACCGGTGTAATCATTGTCGTGGTTGTTATAATCATGGTCGTGGTTGTTATAATCCTAGTCGTGATTGTTATAATCATAATCGTGGGACCACAACTAAGATTATAACAACCACGACTATGATTATTACAACCACGACCATGATTATAACAACCACGAATTTGATTATAACAACCACAACCATGATTATAACACTCACGACCATGATTATAACAACTACGACTATGATTATAACAACCACGACTATGATCATAATGACGACTATGGTTATAACAACCACGACCATGATTATAACAACCACGACCATGATTATATCAACTACGACCATGATTATAACAACCACGAATATGATTATAATAACTACGACCATGATTATAACACTCACGACCATGATTATAACAACCACGACTATGATTATAACAGCCACGACTATGATTATAACAGCCACGACTATGATCATAACCACTTCTATGATTATAACAACCACGACCATGATTATAACAACCATTACCATGATTATAACAACCACGACCATGATTATAACAACCACGAATATGATTATAACAACCACGACCATGATTCTAACAACCACGACCATGATTATAACACTCACTGCCATGATTATAACAACCACGAGTCGTGGTTGTTATAATCATTGTCGTGGTTGTTATAATCATGGTCCTGGTTGTTATAATCGTGGTCGTGATTGTTATAATCATGGTCGTGGTTGTTATAATCATGGTCGTGGTTGTTATAAACATGGTCGTGGTCGTGATACTTACAGTATCTAATATACTATAAGAAGGAATAGAATAAAGGTTAGAATAATTAGTTAAAGAAATATTCGCCATAAGGAGAGGTTAAAATAAAAAAATAAAAAAATTGTGAATCACCGATGATCATTCCGAGATAAATTATATTATGAAGAGAAGTGACCTTGATTCTGGTTAGATTAGTCACCATCTGCTTAAGTCATCACCTGTGTTAAGTCATCATAGTCATCATGTACGTTAGTCAGTTTTAGGCCCATCTCACATGACTGACCAACCATCGGTGTTCTTTCCGCGCGAGGGTGTTAGTTTTCAATGCGTCTTATTAGTTACGCTGGTGGATGTAAGACCTCCTACCCCCACTGACGCAGCTATGGTCAATTTGGTGTTATTCTTGTTTATAAATGCCTTTTAATCATTTTCAAGTCTATCCGTCCTGTCTATTGCCATCCCAACTGTTTGTTCGTCTGCGTGGTGTTTGAATGTAAGCCCGTCTGTACTCTTTCTGTCTGTCTGTCATGTTAGTTGCCATATTGTCTATCTGTGCATGTATGAATCTGTTTATTTTTGTCAACCTCCTGTCTGTTTTACTGTCTATATTCACCTTGTGTCTATTGTAGTCATCTTCTCCATTCATTCCTGTCATTATCTTTTTATCTCTTCTCTTTTTCCATGTATAGTCACCCACAGGAATAAGTATACACTGTAGCTGTAAGGTCGTCTGGTAACGTTGAAACTGCGTATAAGGGCCTGCCTCTTATAACATTTTTCTTTACTTTAATACCTACAACCATTGGTAACGTGACGAGAGGAGGCTCATGGGTATATGTAATGATAGTATCAAGTAATAGGGAAGAAATAACGGTAAATACTGTAGGTAAATAATAGACACAATATACAAATACAATATTTATTTAATTAAACATTAAAATGGAGGTAGGAGAAAGAATAAATGTACCAACAGACGAAACCTGGTACTATGACCTCAGGCTCAAAATACTCACACCACTAATGGGTGGACATACTCAATAACACAAACTCTTATAGTAACTTAGCACCATAAAGACCAGGGGCAACTGCCACTACAACACTCAGTCGTCAGGAGTGATACTCAAGCAACCGCCATGGGGTCCGGCCACCATGGGGTACTTTCCAACGTACTCTGAAGATCCCAGTTGAATAACGCAACCACACCATAGCCCTACTGAGTTAGACACTCATCCACGAATGATGGGGGCTGGTAGTTGTGTGTGGCTTGGTGATCCAGGGTCACCTCGAGGGCCGAGCGTTAGGGTCAGACTGGCCAGCTATGGGGGCCATAGGAAGTACTGAAGTGTCTGACGGTCGGGTCCCATGAAGGTAACTGAGCCTACTGGACCTCGGACATCTCTCCAGACATAGTGGATACAACATCCACGCTACAGACACGGCCTAGGATGCGTTAGGGACCTGTATGGGTGAAGGGGCGAGCACTTACTAACGGTGACAACGACATCACGTTTCAGGGACGTTAAAGACGTAAACATTACTTCACTCAGAGCATATCAACTACGTTACTGTAACACTTGCACAATCAACTATTAATTGGGTCAAATCACTTAAAGAAGGGCGAATTACAACACAGAGTGGAATGACCTACCTGTATGGGTGAGGGGGCGAGCACTTACTAACGGTTGAAATGCCCGCGGCTCCCTCACTCAAGATAGGCCAGGGAGTCCACCTACTTCTATTTCGATGAATTACTTTACTGTACACTCTGACGTTGAAACTGAGACTATGAACTTAGGTTCATTCCCTAATATTATCTTCACTAACTATGCTCTGACTGAGCTATCAAAAGCAAAAATTAAAGTGATTACAAAGGGTTGGATGGCAACAGGTCCCAACATACAGCGTCTTGCTACGAAATCCGCTGATTAGATTCAAAGTTCCCTTTAGACAAAGACCGCCTCTCGATGACGTCATCAAGGAAACAGAGAAAACGGGGGACGTTTCCACTGGAGGACTTCAAAGGTTTTGTGGACGTTTGAGCGTAATATGAATCCTTAAGGTTTTTAGGTTAGCCGTCATCACGATCATGACATGCGCATCCAGACTCATGATGAAATTCAGCTCCCCCCCATCTGTTATCTTTAACTATTTTCTAATCCAAATAACATTAAAAAAAGGTAGGCTAAGAAAAAAGTGGGGGGAGGAGGAGGGAGCCATACGATAACTGCAATCATGGGCTGACAGCGTGCAGCGAATGAGCGTGCGCCAAGTCCGTAGACTTGCATCGTTTTCCAGCGTAAATAAAATGGTTATGTAATGGCTTCCTAAGGAAACCATCGATATGGGACCAGGTTTGTTCCACTCTACGAATTTTTTGCGATTTTTCCACCAAGTTTGATGAAAAACGATTGTGCCGTTGCGGCTGCCCAGAACAGACACACACACACACGCCTAGTCCTATAGTATATTAGATATCATATTTGTATTACTTATGTTACTTGTATATTATTTATAAATCAAGTGACCCATTCCCCAATTATGCAACAGTATATTTTCAGCCTTCCAGCTGCCATGCTCTTTCAATAAACCATTAATTATTCTCATTATTTGTATTATTATCTAAGGGAATGACGCTAGCATCATCATTGAAGGAACATTGATACTGATTAAAGAACAGTAAAAACTCAGGATCACTGAGGTGTGAAAAAGGAAGATCTAAAAAGTTATAATAGTGGGGGGGGTGGGGTTAACGTACTCACAAGTGCTACAACCAACAGAATTAAGATGGCCGGTACTGTTGAGGGTGATTCCCAGATAGAGTGGGAGGTGCGCCTGTCACTCGGTTTTGAGGGTTGCTGGTTTCCACCACAGAGGGTAGACGTGTAGTACCCGAGTTGGCCGGCAGGGGGGGGGGGGGGGGAAGGGGGGGGAAACACCTCAGGTGATAGTGACAGTGGCTGGTTCCCCCTCAGGATTGGTCAATCCCATTCCTCCCAGTCTCGGTGGTAGTGCAAGGAGTGATCTTTCTGCTGGGTTTAAGTGAGGGTGTTTCACTAATTTGGGAATTAAATTGACACTGATAGCTTCTTCCAGAGGGTGGAGGAGGGGTCCGATATCAGGGATAGTGAGCATCAGGTACTACTACTACTACTACTACTTTTTTTTTAAATGTGGCCTCCAGCCTTCTTCAATAGCCACACCTTCGCCGCCATTTTATTACCTCAAAATTTAATATCGTAATACATAAGTAGCTATCCTAGCTGTGTTGAGTTAGTTGAGCAGCAGATCTATGCGGCATTCAGTGACTGTTGCCTCATAGTCAATATCGGTAACTGTTGTCGGCTTTGGGGCCGATGTTCTCGTTCCCCGGAGGCAGAGCAAAGCAGACCTAAGGAGAGAGAATGAGAGTCCACATTTCATTCAGGTATATAACACTTTTCTTCTTCTTCTTCTTCTTCTTCTTCTTCTTCTTCTTCTTCTTCTGCTTCTTCTTCTTCTTCTTCTTCTTCTTCTTCTTCTTCTCCTCCTCCTCCTCCTCCTCCTCCTCCTCCTCCTCCTCCTCCTCCTCCTTCTTCTTCTTCTTCTTCTTCTTCTTCTTCTTCTTCTTCTTCTTCTTCTTCTTCTCCTCCTCCTCCTCCTCCTCCTCCTCCTCCTCCTCCTCCTCCTCCTCCTTCTTCTTCTTCTTCTTCTTCTTCTTCTTCTTCTTCTTCTTCTCCTCCTCCCGTTACGCAGCTGCCCCCCCTTGGCCAATGTCGGCCCATTCCCCAAGTCCCTCTCCCCGACCCATGTTCACCACCGGGATATCTACATAATCAAAAGTGACAATTTCGTTTCGCAAAGAATTGGGATCACTGATAAATAGAGTTTAAGCCAGTGAATTCAGCACTAGTCAGTACCAGTGAAAGCCGTGACCCACCAGTGAGATAAGCACCCGTGTGAACTAGCCACCATCTTCTGACAAGGAGGTGCTAATCCATCCACCCTGGGAGCAAAAGAGAGCCGGCCGGCTCTGCACCTGACTACGGGATAACACAACATCACCGAGCAGTGAGGTACTATGACACCACCCCACACCACACTGTGTCCCCATGACTATGTGAGGTCCTTCATATCAACACCCGAGGACGAGTCACTGTACCACGTGAACACCACACCACCCGGTGTCTCTAAGACCACGTGAGGTCCTTCATATTAACACCTGAGGATGAGTTACTACACCACGTGAACACCACACCACCCGATGTCTCCATGACCACGTGAGGTCCTTCATATCAACACCCGAGGACGAGTTACCACACCACGTGAACATCACACCACCCAATGTCTCCATGACCACGAGGTCCCTCATATCAACACCCGAGGACGTGTTACTACACCACTTGAACACCTCACCACCTGGTGTCTCCATCACCAGTCCAGGCCCGGGCCATCAACTGTAAACTATAATAATTTGTATTTTAAATTCATGTTCCTTCTTCTTTCAGTAACGAAAGCTTTTGTTAAACGACCCACCCACCCCATGTCTTTTTGTATGAATAATTCATTTTTGTCCAATGTATATTTTTACCCTTCGGGCTGCCGACTTTTTCAATAAACCGTTAATTATTATTATTATTATTATTATTATCACACACACACACACACACACACACACACACACACACACACACACACACACATACATACACTGCCTCTTTATACTCAACTCCTCCTCACATAATAATCCCCTCTTCATCTTCAGTTCTTCACTCTCCCCCAACTTCTCCTCCCCTCCCCTCCCCTCCTTCACCCCCTCCCCCCACACTCCTCCACATAACAATCTCCTCCTCTTTCCTACTCTCACCAACTCCTCCCCACTCAAACAAGGATATTGAGAAAGGATGTGAATGAGTTTTAAATGCATCTTAATCTAAATATGCATAAACTTAGGGATGGAAACCGTGTTGAACAAACTGCCCGTGTTCTGTTGATGTTTCTTGGAGAAAACGTGGGGTGTTGGAGAGATACAGAGTGAATATTAAATGTGGGGTAAGAGGCGAGCGACGGGAGGTGCAGAGATGATGATGGTGAAGTTGAGGAGAGGATGATAACTAAGGCAAGGGGGAAATGAAGATTGAGAGAAATACGGGATTGATAAAGTTGGGGAGATTAATATGAATGCTACTGATGGGGAGAGTGTGATGAATGAGACACGGGGAGATAACGTAGGGGAGAGACAATTATGATAAAAATGGGATGAGACAGGAGTACTGAAGATAGGGAGATAAACAGGAATGGTAAAGTAGGGGAGAGGGAGAGATGATAAAGATGGGGAGGGGTGTGATAATTAAGACACGGGATGACAAGTTCATGTATTGGATCTAAAGGGTCGTACTAGGAAAGCAATCGTACTAGGGAAGGGATCGGTCTGAGACTCGAAATATGTGTCGGAGTAGGAGAGAGAAAGAAAAAAAATAAAAAAAAAGAGTTGTGAGTTACATGTGAGGAGAGTAGATGAAAGAGATGAAAGGGAATTGATAAATGAGAGACATCACAAAGAGGAAGAGGAGGATGAGGAGGTGGGTGGATAGAAAGAGGTGCACGACCACAAACAGAACCAAGTAAAGATGGATGTCAAAGAAGAAATGAAGGAAAAATTAAGTGTTGAATAATGGAGTAAATGATGGAATGTGAAGGGTACTGACCGTTTATGTCTAGACACACACACACACACACACATAGTCTCTCTCTCTCTCTCTCTCTCTCTCTCTCTCTCTCTCTCTCTCTCTCTCTCTCTCTCTCTCTCTCTCTCTCTCTCTCTCTCACTCTCTCTCTCTCATCATTCTGGTCCTTAACCAAAAAATCTGTAATAACTTCTGCACTCCTTCTTTTCCTCTTCTCTTCCGACCTGATAAATCTATAGCCAATTTTACCCTGACAAAGCCAATCGCTTTGGCACCTTATTCTCCTCTAATTCCACCTTAGACGATTCTTACTCTACCCCTCCTACCCCTCATCCTCCTACTGAACCTCTGCACTTTCTTATAGTCTCCACTCGCAGGTTTGCCGGTGTGTTATCCAGGTTGGATGTGAGTGAGGTGCATGGACCGGGCGGAATACCCCCTCGTGTTCTGAGGGAGTGTGCTGAAGCTCTGGCCCCTATGCTTGCTCGCCTCTTTCGCCTCTGCCTCAAAACCCAAACTTTCTCTTCTTCTTGGAAGCATGCCTTGGTAGGGTGTGTCATAGGAGGAAAGATCAGCTAAAACTAATGGCCCATCACTTTTTTGGTAGATTTTAGTGTATATAAACAGAAAATAATTTCAGTTTCAATATTTTGCAACCTTTTGCTAGGTAAATTTTAGCGTGAAATTTATCGAAAATCTAACGTACAGCTGCATTAGTGCATTACAATTAAATAGTGAACATTGCTTTGGGACTTCATTCTTTAACAACCCAACTAACAATATTTTTTCTGTTTCAGATTCTGATGCATTTATAAGTTGATAATATTTGCGATGGCTGCTTGTGTCAGGACAAGAAACCAAAAATCCAGCCATCTCAGTCACTATCTTGGGTCTGGGAGAGAGCTCCTGAAGTCGGAGTTGCCTACATTGAGAGATGCTTTGAGATACGGTGTTTTAATCAGGCAAATCAGTGAAAAGAACCAAAGAACTTACACAAACAAAGACATTGCCAGTGATATGACCAAAGCTGTCTTGGCACAGTACACTCTGGCTAACGCTCAGTTCAAGCCTCCAGTCATAACAAGTAAAGAAGAAGATTAGTGAGAGACTGCTAGCCAGTTGGGAAAAGGCAAGAGATATCTCTCTTGGGAGAGGAAAACTTGCAGTTAAGGACAGCTTTGCCAAGCAACTGGACCAGTTATTTGACATAATTACTTGCAAGTGCCCAATTGTTCTCTGTCCTGAGTTTGGATGCGATCGTGACTGTAAATCCGAGGCCCACATTTCCTGTATTTGCAAGCGTGAACTGAAGATTCCTGTGATCGAACTGGCATTTGTCAAAGCACAGAGAGAGAAGACTGGCAGTATAGGGGCTCTCATGATTTCTAGCCAAGATATTCCGGAGTCCAAGAGACAGGAGGCTGCCACAGAGAGACAGAAGAGGAGAAGAGTTGCCGAGGAAAAGAGACTTGAGAAGGCCCAGGGTGAGGTAAAAAAGGCCGATGATTGGAGTCAAGCTGATTCAGAGTTTAATGACTTCCCCATGGCTGATCCGAGTGCTGACCAGGAGAATGGTGACTCTGTCCCTAACCCAGAAAATAATGATCCCAAACCTTCCAGGCATAAGATTCGACATAGGAAAGATATCCCGAGCATAGCTCTGACCAGCATGCGACACCACACTGGTCTCAGAGAAACTGCAGAGATAGCAACAGCTGCCTGGGTTGACGGTGGTTTGATAACACCTGCTGATGTTCACCTGGTGATAGATCATAACAAAGTAAGGAGAGCTCAGGAGAAACTTGTCAGTAACCTAGAAGAGGAGTTTGATAAGGGGATAAGAGAAAATGGAATCAATTGTTTGTTCTTTGATGGGAGAAGGGATGACACTAAAGTGTTCATGAAAGTTGGAGATTCTGACAAGTTGTTCCCTGCCATGGTGAAGGAGGAACAATACTCCTGCTGCAGTGAACCAGGAGGGAAGTATTTGTGGCATTTCACTCCAGAGAAAGATGACATCAGGAAACCAGCTGAGATAGTGGCAGCTTTCATTGTGAACTGGCTCAGAGAGAGGAACGTAGACCAGACCCTGCAGGCCATTGGAGGGGACAGCACCAACACGAACACAGGGTGGCAAGGGGGGGTCATACAGTGGATAGAGCGGAAGATTGGGAGGAAGCTGGTCTGGATTGTTTGTGACCTCCACACCAACGAGTTGCCACTCAGACATCTGATCCAGGAGCTGGATGGCAAGACTCTTTCAAACAACAGATGGTCTGGTCCTCTTGGCAAGATGCTGGACTCTGCCACTGAGTTAGAAATAAATCCGAGCTTTGAAAAAATCACAGTTGGCCCTCCACTCGTTGAGCTTGCACATACTGTCATTGACGACCTGAGTACTGACCAGTACTATGGTTACATGATTTGCAGTGCCATCAAAACTGGGGTCATGCCTGATAAACTTGCTTACCTGCAGATAGGTCCAGTCTCACATTCTAGGTGGCTCACAACGGCTCTCAGGTTCTGCAGAATTTGGGTCGCTCATAAACTGAAAGGGAAAGTGTCTACTTGCCAAATTGGTTCAACACCAAGGTCAAGTCATCGTTCTCCGAAGGTCCGAGGCATGTTCTCTTCCAGCTTGAGCTCCTGAGGAGTCAGCCAAGGAAGGTTGTTCAGATTGTGGAGCAATCTGTGAGGAGATCTTCCTGGTATGCTCATCCCGAGGCAGTTCTGCAGACAATGCTCTGCAGTAAGGATGAGGAGGAGAGAAGAGTGGCAGTCAAAAAGATCTTGGATATGAGACTTATGAGAGGATCTGGGCATGACGAATCAGTTGGTGACGATTCCTTCAGGGTCAGGAAGACTCCTGAAGTCAATCTAGGTGCCAAGACCCTCACTGATCTCATAGATCTGGATAACATCCAGGCTGGCAGTGAGCCCCCTCTTACCTGCAGCCTCACCAATGTTCAAGTCAGAGCTTTCCTGGACAACCCCACGCATGTCCCTGCCTGGCCCTCGCACACCCAGAGTATAGAGCGTTGTGTACAGCAAGTGAGCGAGGCCAGCAGTCACGTGTACAGCCAGGAGAGGAGGGAAGGCTACATCCGAGCTCAGGTGGTCAGCAGGGAGGTGATGAGTAGAAACAAAAGCAAGAAAGACATGTTCTCTATGGTGTGCAGCAACACCGGGTCGTAGTAGTAAAACCCGTTTTTGTATTTGATGATTTTGTTTTCTAAAGGAATATTAAATTTAATAAATGTGTCAAGATCATTCGTTTCACTATTCTGGATCATTTTCATCCTAATAAATTAACCTGATACATTTACTTTACTTTAAATAAGCTATTTAGTGGTGTTGGTAAAAGGGTGTGAATACTGAATTTTCATAAGATTTCAAGTTATAATGTACCTAGCAAAAATTGAAAACTTTTCAAATCTGAAGATATCACATGATTCTGCACATAGAACTACATCATTAATACCATGGGCCGATTTTTCAAACTCAAAAAAAAAAAATCGCCTCCGTATGACACACCCTAATGCCTTGGTTCAGCCCATTCCGAAGAAGGGTGACCATTCTAATCTCTCTAACTATCGCCCCATTGCCCTAACTTTATCCCTCTCTAAGATTTTCGAAACTATCTTGAACTCCCATTTTCTCCGTTACCTTGAACGCCATTCTCTTTTGTCGGATCATCAGTATGGTTTTTGCCTGGCGAGATCTACTGGTGATCTGCTCTCTCCTATTGCACTCATTTTTGGTCATCCTCTTTTAGGGATTATGGGGAAACTTTCGTCGTGGCCCTCGACAACTCCAAAGCATTTGATAGGGTATAACACAAGTCTTTGCTTTCTAAACTTCCCTCTTATGGTTTCTCTGCCCCATTTTGTTCTCTAATCTCTATCTTTCTTTAGAACCGATCCATGGCAGTTTTTATCGAGGGATCGACCTCTCGCTCTTTCTCTACCAATAGTGGTGTCCCACAGGGTTCTGTTCTTTCACCTACTCTCTTCCTTCTTTTTATCAATGATTTACTTCACACTACAACTAATTCTATCCATTCTTACGCTGATGATTCTACTCTTCACTCTTCTGCCCATTTTCCCCTTCCTCCTGATATCATTACTTCTATCAATGCGGATCTGTGCAGCATCTCTGAATGGGGAGGTAGAAACTTGGTTAAATTCAATAGTAATAAAACTCAGTATTTACCAATTACACTTTCTAAATTAGATGATCTCCCACCAATTACATTTCAGGAGGCTATCATTCCGCCAAATTCTGAAATAGATCTGCAAGGCCTCACCATTTCCTCCGATATGTTCTGGAAATCACACACCCCTAACATAGCTAAGGCTGCCTCCCGAAAGTTGGGAATGCTGTACAGATGCCGTAGCTACTTCACTCCTGAGCAGTTGCTTCAAGTATATAAGGGATTCATTCGTCCTAACTTGGAGAACTGCTCTCATATCCGGGATTGCTCGTATTACGTACCACGCCATCAATTGTGTCATGATCTAACTACCCAGCACTACCTAGCAACGCCATCCAGGGACGAAACCCGAGTATGACTAGTCTTAGTCCCCACTCCGGGTTTCCTTTCTCCATATCCTGGTTCTTGCGTCACCTCCTCCAACTCTTCCTCATCAGCTCCGGTTCGAGGAGAGTTCAGTTCACTCTGGGAAGTGACCACACTTGGATTACCTATCCTGGAAACCTACGGCACAGTGACTACCTGCCATCTTCTTCAATACTCAGCCCTACTCGTCAGACACTTCAGCACCGCACTTGAGTATTGTAACCCTATATTACCTCCCACCTCCACTTGCTTCAGATTGTTTATGTTGTATAAATATGTATATACTGTTAAGCCAATGTTGCATATGTTTAAGTTGAGTATGGTTAAGGGTAAATTATAGAAAGCTGGATATTGTGTTAAGGAATTTATTGTACTTTATTATACACAACAAAAACTCGCATCCTTTGTCTACCCTTTTATAGTCCGATTGCCTTTGTTTGTTTAGTTTTTTTATTGTTGTTGCCTGTTGGGATCTGGGTAGACTTTTAACTATATTCTAAACCAGTTTCTAAATCCCCAACTCGTAGCACTCGTCTTCTGTCCAACTGTTAGATTGGGTGGACTCTCCTCCTTTAGTTGACAATCTTTCTTACCTTTCTCTTCGCCGCAATGTTGCTTCACTCTCTCTCTTTTACAGGTACTTTAACGGGCAATGTTCGGTGGATTTGGCATCCTGTGTACCGCCGGCAAGGCCGTGGGCTCGTAATACACGCCTTGCCCGTTTCGCTGTGGATGTCGGTCACATTAGAATAACCGGTTATAGTACATCCTTTTATCCTCACACAACCAAACTGTGGAATGCTCTGCCTTCTTTTGTGTTTCCATACTTATACAATCTGTCTCACTTTAAAAAAGCTGGATTTCCGGCATCTTCGTGGTGTAGATTGACACAGCATAACCTTTTCTTCTCTATTTTTAATTTCTTTCTGTTCTTATTTTACGCCCCCCAGGCCCCTTTGTGGGTTCGTTTGACCTGTGCCCGGGTGGGATAATTCCCCTAAAAAAAAAAAAAAAAAAAAAAAACCTCTTGGGCGTGGAGTGCTTGCTGGGACTCTGACCATCCGTCCCCCGCTACAGAACATATATACCCCCCCCCCCAACTTTCTATCACTTCTTCCCCTCCTCCCTATCCCCACCGCCCATTTTCAAAATGTCGTCGTAAAGTTAGTGTTATATTTACTTATTTCCCTAATTTACCTCTTTAATATTGATACTGTATTTATATTGAAACAGTTTATTTAGCCAGAAGAACACAGATACAGCGTCGATTAAAAATCATAATATTAACATGGCTGAGCCAGTTGAGAGCCTGAGCTCTCTTGAAGGCACCTGTTATATATTGTACATTTATCTCAAGGAAGCATTATGTATCATTTGGTATCATCTGGAATAGTACACATTGTATGGTGATAATAAGAACATATCAGAATGTTACCATGGTTATCACTTCAATATTTATTTATTTTGTTTACATTTATTTTATAAGTATATATATAATTTACAGTGGAATTGAAAATAAATATGATAAGGGAAGGAAGCGGTACAACATGAATTACTTTAAGGTGGAACAAGAGGACAGAGCTGTCTGGATTATGTCTAGTTGGTAATTTATATCTATATACATGATAATTTCTGATAAAACGGTTTTGATGGTACAATAAAAGCAGAAGCAGGTACTGTGAATACAGTAGGTATTACAAAAAAATATCAATACTTAGACAATAGATACTTTTTTAGAGATGATTTAAAGGAAGGGAGCATAGTCTTTGCTCGGATGGGTGGGGGCAAGGTGTTCCGCACCTTCACACCGTGATATTTTATGGAGGTCTGGGACTGAGAGGAGCACATGGGGGGTGGTCTTAGTAGCTCTGGGTGCCTTAAGTTGTATCTCTGATTATTCCGGAACTAGAAATAATTGTTGTTAAGCAACTATTGGCAGATTTGTAAACAAAGAGGGCACAGCAGTACGTGTTAATATCCTCGAATATTAACATTTTCAATTTAGCAAATTGTTCTTTTGTGTGATAAGTTTTTTTTTTTTTCAAGCAGGTCATTGTCCGTAAAACTTTCTTTCGTGCAGTAACCAGGTTCCCATAGTGTGTGACAGTGTATCGGGTGTTGGTAAACAAGATAGAACCTTTTAGGGACAGGTCCAAGCACACTGTGTGTGAAATGGCACAACACTTCATCTCTAATGGCAAGATAGCTGACATATTAAGATTGTATCCACTTTTTTGCACTTAGTAACTATATCAATTCTCATGTACAGAACCAAATACACAATGTGCTTGAATACTTCTCACGTAAATGTGAATAACAAAGTGTGAGGCCAGACATACTGCCTCACACGCCCGTACTCACGCAGTTGTGAATAAGTTACCCTGTATGTATAGAACTAAACAAATAATGTAATTGAAATACTGTGTAACATTCAGTGACAGAATATCCTGACAACGGGGGTTAATTATTATGACCCGTTGTAAACTCTACTCTGTAACCCTTTTGCGCTACTGCTCACAGGATGAGTGTGGGGTGCACAATAAAGTAGCCGCTGTAAGCGGCAAAATCAAAATCAAAATCATGGTAAACAAGATCATAATAGATTACTTTCATTGCTGTAAGAGTGAGTGACTGTCGAGTATGATACATGATACCACACTGTTTATTGACTTTACTGTGAATGGCTTGTATGTGGTTTCTCCAGCTAAGTTTCTCATCAACAATAACCCCAAGGAATTTAGTATTTTGTTCGCGTTTGAGGACTTTATTACCAAGGTACATGGGGTCCAAATCTGGGGGTAAGTTTTCCCTTCTTTGAAAGCTCGTGTAGTGGTTTTTTATCGAGGTTTAAGGTCAGTTTGTTACGTATTTCCCAAGTCCTGACTTTTGTCAATTCAGTGTTCATAGTTCTCATCAAGGAATGAAGGCCTGAGTTACTGGCATAGAGATTACTATCGTCTGCAAATAAGTTGTATTTGACGACTGTGCTGGTGTGGACTATACCCTTTATGTATAACAAAAGCAGCACTGGACCGACAATGGAACCTTGAGGGACTCCATACAAAATTGGTGAGGAGTCAGAATGACGATTATTATAACAGACATACTGCTTCCTGTTAGACAGATATGAGGTAAACCAATTGTGGGACAGGCCCCTAACGCCGTAATGTTCAAGCTTTGACAAGAGGATGGTATGGTCGACATTATCAAAGGCTTTGGAGAGGTCCAGGAATATTCCGACTGTGGACTGATTGTCATCAAAGAATTTTAAAATATCATTAGTAAAGGATAGCAGAGCACTTTCAGTTGACCTTATAGTTCTAAATACAAACTGAGAGTCTGTAAGGATATTATTGACGCTGCAGAAAGAATTTAGTCTACTACATGCTAGCTTCTCCAGTATCTTATTTAAGGCTGGGAGGACTGATATGGGGCGGTAATTCTTGAAAAGACCTTTATCCCCAGGATTTTTTATGCTGGGTGAACTTTAGCAATATTCAGTTTGTCCGGAAAGACACCACTAGTGAAGGAGGAGTTACAAATGTGTAGGAGAACAGGAAGTGGGCTACTTTCTTAAAAATGTTCTTTGGTATATTGTCATCGCCTGCTGCTGCATCTTTGGACATTTTTTATGATAGTCAATAATTCATCTGCCGTGACAGGGGAAAAGAACAGCTCATTTTGCTGTCTGTTTTACATGTAGGCTCTAAATTCCTCATGGTGATCAGGGTTGCTCTCTGCAAGATCTTTGCCGACATTATTGAAATAGTTATTGAAGTGGTTGGCAATGAGGGAGGGTTCTGTTACAACTGAATCAATTATCATAACAGCTGAGTGGGGGGCCGTGGGTTCCTGTTCTGAATAGAATTTATGATATTCCAGGTTTTTTACTGTTACCTAATGCTGACTGGAGCTTATTTGTATAATAGCTACGTCTGGCATTTCTAACTGCTTAAGTTACTCTATTTCTGATTCTTCGGTAAGTATCACCGAAAGTTATGGGTATTTTTGCACATTTCCTTTTGAGTTTGTGTTTTTCTTTTATCATTGCCTTGATTTCTCTTGTGATATGGGGTTTGGAAATGGATACATTTTCACTGACTTAGTCTTGAGGGGAAGCATTTATCAAAGCAGGCATTGAAGATGCGAAAGAAGTTGCAGAAGTTAACGTTAGGGTTGTCGGAGGCATAGACAAGATCCCTCTTAGCATTCATTAGGTTGTTTTCAAAAAGGAGCAAGTTGTCGGAGCAGTAGCTCTGTATTTTATTGGGACTCTATTAGACCTTTCAGATCTTGTGGCTGTTTTATACATGGCAAAAACTGGGAAGTGATCTGAGATATTGTTATAAATAATTCCACTTGCTAGGTTGTTAGGAGTGTTTTTAGTCCAGATATGATCTATCACAGTGGCAGAGGATGACGGTGCCTGGTGAGATTGTCCTTCAGGTGTCCAGTGTCAGTATAAGAGGAAACCAGTGATGTTTGGTAGTTACTGACTCGCTTGATAATACACCTTTCTCATATTCGAATCGGCCCACAATGGAGAAAGGCGAACGTCCTAGTGCTGCACCACCAAGGTGCTCTCTCTCTCTCTCTCTCTCTCTCTCTCTCTCTCTCTCTCTCTCTCTGTGTGTGTGTGTGTGTGTGTAAAAAATACCTATTTAGCTGTTTGTATATACTATATTAGAGTAAAAAAATAGAAAGACAAAAATAATAATAACAGGAACTCTTTTAACAGAAAAATTTACCCTAATGGAAATTACCAAGACGGTTGTTTACCAGCCTTATTTTATAGTTTGTTCAACACACTGTTTGGCACTTGTTCACACACACCACCTCCACACACCCACCATCACGATGTGTGGCTGACACGTCATGGTAAGTGACTACTTTCTCACTGAGACACACATACACACACAGGCCTCATCATCACTGACAGTTTCTTTGTGTTTGTTTCAGAAATTCTCAGTGATTCACGTCACTGAGCATCAAACGTGTGAGGCTCCTCCAGGACACCATTAGGAAAGTACATAATTTCATTTGAATGAATATATTTTCATAATAGGTTTAATTTGACCGGACAATATATTTTGAAAATATGAAGGACTCGTTCCTGCTCTGTTGTGTTGACATACAGTACACACAGCCAAGAAAATATTTTTACAATTCTGTGTTAGACAATATGACACACTGGACGAACGATTCACACAGCCCTACAGAGACAACAGGAGTCGCATTATTCATTTAGAAATTCGTGTTGCCCATCCGCAAAGATATTTTTATTTTTTTAATTGTGTACGTTCATTTTCATATTAATATACAGATTTTTCTTAAAAGTACGACTCTTTTCTCTTTTTGAAATTTATCTTGATTGTTTTACGACTGTACTGTACAGTCCCCTTCACTAGTGCGTTTACAGGGGCTCAAATCATTACATTGAGATATTTTATTTAATATTGTTTTACTTTGATTCCATAGTATGTTTACTTTTGTTAGTTTCCATCTGCCGAATGTAAACAAACACAACGCTGACACACTTCACAAAACCTGACGAGCCCCTGTAAACGCACTAGTGAGGGGGACTGTACCATTCTAGGAGTAATTTTGGCTGACTTAAGAGGACGAAACATAAATATAACTTAGTAAATATGAACACAAACTCTCGCACAGTCCCATACAACACACCGAGGAATTAACCTGGAAACCACATCGAGTTACAGAGGGTCACCACCACTGAGCTACCCAGTGCCCAAAACACCTGCCTATTCAATTAGAGACTGAATACTTATTCGTGCTATAACCCATTATGTTTTATGATATATACCTGTACTCGCTTCGGTACCCGGCGTTGCCCGAGTTTATTCTTGAGGGACAACTCATAGCCTGTGCCCCTAAATTACACAATCAACTTCATTACATCCACTACACTATTATCGACACCACATCAACTACACTATTATATACATCGAGGAGCTGCCTCACAATGGCGATGAATATTAGTGGGCAACCAAAGCGACTGAGGGTTCGCCAGAGGGATTCCTTGTTGACTGAGTAGAAAGCCTGAGTAAGATACATGAAGGCGATGCACAAATCACGACGCTGTTCTCTGCACCTTTCCTGTATCTGCTGGGCAGCAAAGATCATGTCAGTAGTGCCAAGTGATGGTCTAAAGCCACATTGAAATTCGGGGAGGAAGTTTTCCGCCCCAGGAAGAAGTCTGTTTAAGATGACTTGGACGATAATCTTGCCAGCTTCGGACAGTAGCGAGATCCCTCGGTAGTTGCCACAGTCTGACCGATCTTGGGGGATTTCCTCCTCCTTCCATATGTTCTCCAGAAGAGAGTGGAGACGGCTGCTGGTAAGCATAGGTACTTCTGCTTTATACACCTCGGCTGGGATTCCACCAGTCCCTGGGGCTTTAATATTTTCCATTTATTTAATGGTAATAGCTATCTCATCATGGGATGCAGGATAGCCCGGGTGGGTCAGCTCCTGGTGCTGAGGGACCTGGTGGGTAGTCAGGACATCCACATCAGTGTTTCAGTTGAGCAGGAAATAATAACTGCCCTTTCCAGCGCTGGCAGATGTCTTCTTCGTCTTCAATTAGGGAGTTACCATCGAATGAGTGGAGGAGGCCACGCCATGAATAGCTGGGCCACATAATGTTTTAACAGAATTGAAAAATTCACGCATCTTGAGTTGATCCGCAATTTTTTACGTTTCACACCTTTTATTTTTCCACCAATCGTCCGTTAGATCATGAAGTTTGCGCTGGGCCATCGTTTTCTTCTGGTGGAAGGTATCAGCTTTGGTCCGAGACTGAGGGTTTTTCTACTAGTACGTCGATTTCCTGAATATTTTCATCAAACCAATTCTAGTGTTTTCTTTCGCTCTGGCCGAGGGTCTCGCTACAGGTTTTTCTGATGACAGCATCGAGGATACCCCAATTCGGCACTCGGATTTAGGTGGTTTGTTTGTGTGTTCTTTATCAGCCCATCGTCAAGCTGCTCTCTGAAAGCATGTTTTGCCGCTTGATCCTCCAGTTGCTTGGTGTTAAAAACTCTTCTGGAGGCTTGTTGCCTTGGCCGTTTTGGGGCGACATGAAGAGAGAGTTTGGTTATGATGAGCCAATGAACTGTATCACAGTGGTCTGAGCCACACGTGGCTCGGGTGATGAAGACATTTCGGTGATCTTTTTCCCTGATAATGATGCAGTCAATGCGATGCCAATATTTGGAGCGTGGGTGTTGCCACGAACCCTTTGAACTTGTCGGCCTGCCTAAATAAGGTGTTGGTGATACTGAGGTTGTGTTCAACACACACACACACACACACACACACACACACACACATATATATATATATATATATATATATATATATATATATATATATATATATATATATATATATATATATACGCATGCATACATACATAATTATGTTATGTGCATGTATGAATATGTATATCCTCCCTACAGCCCTTCATCTCGTATCTGACGCGGCTGTCGTAACCAACCCCCAGTGTTACATATTTTAAACATTTAAATTTTAGTAAAAATTGCTTGTCTAAATTTGCATTTTGGAGGGACGATGTGTGTGTGTGTGTGTAAGAAAATAACAATAATAATTAACGGTTTATTGAAAGAGCATAGCAGCCAGAAGGCTGAAAATATACAGTTACATAATTGGGGAATGGGTTTCGATTTACAAATAATATACAAGTAACATGAGTGATACAAATGAGATATATAAAAACTAGGTGGGGAGAAGCTCAAACTACAGGACATTTCAACATAGTGACAGTGCAAAAAGTAGGATTTACTGGGAGTGAATACACTGGTTTATTACAAGTTATTGATAATTTTTACAATGGTTGGGACTGGGCTGTTCTTATAACGATCAGTTCGTGCTCGTATGGGCTGGATGCGGTTGTGGTGTCGAACAGCACTTCTCGGGCTAGGGATCTCAGGTGGTAGTAGGAGCCTGTGTCGAGGATGGTGCAGAAGCTTCTCACCAAATTTGCAGATGAGGTCGTGGTGATGGTCAGTGTGAGTAAGAGTGAGTGTGTGTGTGTGTGTGTGTGTGTGTGTGTGTGTTTGTGTGCGTGTGTCCACGCGTTATGGAGTTCCAGATAGCACATTACTCGTCATACAAAGTGGACTATTGTTCAGGTTGTCAGAAATTTACTCCCAGTCTGGTGCTAAGAGCCACCCTCTCCCGGTAGGTGTGTCCTAGGAGCCACCCTCTCCCGGTAGGTGTGTCCTAGGAGCCGCCCTCTCCCGGTAGGTATGTCCTAGGAGCCACCTTCTCCCGGTAGGTGTGTCCTAGGAGCTGCCCTCTCCCGGTAGGTATGTCCTAGGAGTCACCCTCTCCCGGTAGCAGTCCTAGGATCCACCCTCTCCCGGTAGGTATGTCCTAGGAGCCACCCTCTCCTGGTAGGTGTGTCCTAAGAGCCACCCTCTCCCGGTAGGTATGTCCTAGGATCCACCCTCTCCCGGTAGGTATGTCTTAGGAGCCGCCGTCTCTCGGTAGCAGTCCTAGGATCCACCCTCACCCGGTAGGTGTGTCCTAGGATCCACCCTCTCCCGGTAGGTGTGTCCTAGGAGCCCCCCTCTCCCGGTAGGTATGTCCTAGGAGTCACCCTCTCCCGGTAGGTATGTCTTAGGAGCCGCCCTCTCTCGGTAGCAGTCCTAGGATCCCCCCTCTCCCGGTAGGTGTGTCCTAGGATCCACCCTCTCCCGGTAGGTGTGTCCTAGGAGCCGCCCTCTCCCGGTAGGTATGTCCTAGGAGTCACCCTCTCCCGGTAGCAGTCCTAGGATCCACCCTCTCCCGGTAGGTATGTCCTAGGAGCCACCCTCTCCTGGTAGATGTGTCCTAAGAGCCACCCTCTCCCGGCAGGTATGTCCTAGGATCCACCCTCTCCCGGTAGGTATGTCTTAGGAGCCGCCGTCTCTCGGTAGCAGTCCTAGGATCCACCCTCTCCCGGTAGGTGTGTCCTAGGATCCACCCTCTCCCGGTAGGTATGTCCTAGGAGCCACCCTCTCCTGGTAGGTGTGTCCTAAGAGCCACCCTCTCCCGGTAGGTATGTCCTAGGATCCACCCTCTCCCGGTAGGTATGTCTTAGGAGCCGCCGTCTCTCGGTAGCAGTCCTAGGATCCACCCTCACCCGGTAGGTGTGTCCTAGGATCCACCCTCTCCCGGTAGGTGTGTCCTAGGAGCCCCCCTCTCCCGGTAGGTATGTCCTAGGAGTCACCCTCTCCCGGTAGGTATGTCTTAGGAGCCGCCCTCTCTCGGTAGCAGTCCTAGGATCCACCCTCTCCCGGTAGGTGTGTCCTAGGATCCACCCTCTCCCGGTAGGTGTGTCCTAGGAGCCGCCCTCTCCCGGTAGGTATGTCCTAGGAGTCACCCTCTCCCGGTAGCAGAACTAGGATCCACCCTCTCCCGGTAGGTATGTCCTAGGAGCCACCCTCTCCTGGTAGATGTGTCCTAAGAGCCACCCTCTCCCGGCAGGTATGCCCTAGGATCCACCCTCTCCCGGTAGGTATGTCTTAGGAGCCGCCGTCTCTCGGTAGCAGTCCTAGGATCCACCCTCTCCCGGTAGGTGTGTCCTAGGATCCACCCTCTCCCGGTAGGTGTGTCCTAGGAGCCGCCCTCTCCCGGTAGGTATGTCCTAGGAGTCACCCTCTCCCGGTAGCAGTCCTAGGATCCACCCTCTCCCGGAAGATATGTCCAAGGAGCCACCCTCTCCCGGTAGATGTGTCCTAAGAGCCAACCTCTCCCGGTAGGTATGTCCTAGGATCCACCCTCTCCCGTTAGGTATGTCTTAGGAGCCGCCCTCTCTCGGTAGCAGTCCTAGGATCCACCCTCTCCCGGTAGGTGTGTCCTAGGAGCCACCCTCTCCCGGTAGGTGTGTCCTAGGAGCCACCCTCTCCTGGTAGGTATGTCTTAGGAGCCACCCCCTTCCGGTAGGTGTATCCTAGGAGCCACCCTCTCCCGGTAGGTATGTCTTAGGAGCCACCCCCTTCCGGTAGGTATGTCTTAGGAGCCACCCTTTCACGGTAGGTGTGTCGTAAGAGCCATTCATTCCCGGTAATGTGTCCTAGGAGCCACATCCTCCAGGTGGGTATAACCTAGGGGCCAACCCTCCCTGTACGTTTGTCCTAGGAATCATCCCCCCCCCCAGTAGGTATGGCCTAGGAATTAGCTCCTCCCGGTAGGTGTGCCCTAGGATCCACCCCTTCCGGGATGGGTGTCCTAGGAGTCACTCCCTCTCAGTAGTTATGTTCTAGGAGCCACCCCCTCCCGGTAGATGTGTCCTAGGAGCCACCCCCTCCCGGTAGGTGTGTCGTAGGAGAACACCCCCTCCCAGTAGGTGTGTCCTAAGAGCCGTCCCTGCTCTCCGTACTTGGTGTGGCTGGAGGGGGAAGTACCCCTGTTTTGCAGAACGTCACTCCCCGCTGTCTCGCCCGAAGAGCCGTTAATTACAGGTCATGACCGGACCGCCAGAGTGCTAACTATCAGTTACAGTGTGGAGAACTGGCGGTGGTTAGGGAGATCAATCTAATACGTCGTGTTCATTGCCTGGCCTCACGACAATCTCCTACCCCGGCGTGTGTCCATAGGTCTGACGCACGATACTCTCCCTCCCCTCTCTGTGACTTGTTCATAGCTGTGGTTCACGCTACTTAGCTCGTCTATAGATGGATAGCCTTTTGTTGCACGCTATACAACGCTCGCCTAAAGAGGACAATTAGCTGTAGTTACGCTACTTACCGACCATAGCTGTGGTTCCATAGCTCGTCTTTAGACCATTGTTGTGGTTCATGATACGTAGCTCACCTAAAGACCATGGTTGTGGTTCATGTTACATAAGTCACCTAAAACCATGGTTGTGGTTCATGTTACATAACTCACCTAAAGACCATGGTTGTGGTTCATGTTACATAAGTCACCTAAAGACCATGGTTGTTGTTCATGTTACATAGCTCACCTAAAGACCATGGTTGTGGTTCATGTTACATAACTCACCTAAAGACCATGGTTGTGGTTCATGTTACATAAGTCACCTAAAGACCATGGTTGTGGTTCATGTTACATAGCTCACCTAAAGACCATGGTTGTTGTTCATGTTACATAGCTCACCTAAAGACCATGGTTGTGGTTCATGTTACATAACTCACCTAAAGACCATGGTTGTGGTTCATGTTACATAAGTCACCTAAAGACCATGGTTGTGGTTCATGTTACATAAGTCACCTGAAGACCATGGTTGTGGTTCATGTTACATAGCTCACCTAAAGACCATGGTTGTGGTTCATGTTACATAACTCACCTAAAGACCATGGTTGTGGTTCATGTTACATAGCTCACCTAAAGAGGACAAAAACTGTGGTCGACGAGGCACAGATCAACCAGCGTCCATGGTGGTAGTAGTGACAAGAGAGGTGCGAGTGCTGGTGATGGGGACGATGATGAAAATTATGAAGAATGATATTGACGACGCTGATGTTGATTATAATGATTAAGACGACAACGATGATGGTGATTTAATGATTGCAAATATAATAATAATAATAATAATAATAATAATAATAATAATAATAATAATAATAATAATAATAATAATGACGACAAGAACACCCTTTCTCCCCTCTCCATGGACTAACTTCAAGATCAAAATAATTAGCGCGTCTTTAAAGAACAAGGGACGGGGACCACACCTCCATGACAACATCCAACTCAAGACAAAAGAGATAGAGGGGGAGAGGGAGGTAGAAAGAGATAGACATAGAGAAAGAGATACAGAGACAAAGAGACGAAACAGATACAGTATTGCACTATAGAGCACAGCACGACAACGCCACTAGAAAAAAAACATCAATTCAAGACAGACTGACAGAGAAGAAGTATTGTAGGTGTTTTGAGAATGCAGTACAACCACCGCCACTACGAGAACACCTCATTTAGGGTGAGATAGATAGAGGTAGAGATAGATAGGTAGACATATATATATATATATATATATATATATATGTATATATATATATATATATATATATATATATATATGTATATATATATATATACAGAGAGAGAGAGAGCGTAACATAGAAGGGTCGCACTTCCATGTACATACACTGCATTGTCACCTTTATTTACACGGCTTACTTCACACTACCCCTACAGCCTACTAATAAGCACACGAGTCATGAGATGACTCCTGAATGGTGGAAAACCATCGCCGGCTGCTGGGGCGCCATCCTGTGCGGTCTACCAGAGGTACACAAGGATGAGTGTCCCTTACGCCTTATATTGTCTGCCCTCGGCACCTTCAACTATAATGTCAAAATTCCTTGTTCCCACATTGTCACCAATAACCGATAATCAATATTATTTAAAAGACTCCTTTAGTTTTGTTAAGGAACTCACCAGCATCCTTCTCAACAACTGTGTTATGGCTAGCTTTGGTATACGTACAGTCTCTATTTACCAACATTCCTCTTGCCGAAACTGTTGACGTATGTACATATGATTTGTTCTCAAATGCTGATATAGTTGATGGATTCAATAGACCACAATTTAAGGATTTTTAAAACTGGCTGTAAATGATTTTTTTGTTTTTATTTAATAACAAAGCTTATAAACAATGTGATAGTGCTGCTATGGGTTCACCCTCAGGTCCCACGTTGGCCAAAGCTTTCCTCTGTCACCATGATAAGTTTTGGCTAACCGAATGTCCCGCCCAATGTAAGCCTTTAGTCTATCGACGTTATGTTGATGACACACATTTTTAATTTTAAGATCACTTGATCACGTCCCTATGTTCCTAAATTATTTAAATTCGAAACATGGCAACATCAAACTTACTTGTGAATTAGAAGAGGACAATATTCTACCATTCCTTTGATGTTAATATCCACCGCCTGCATAATAGTTTCGAGACAGCCTTATACAGAAAACAAACATTCACAGGTTTGAGTACAAAATTTTCATATTTCATTCCTCTTAATACAAACGCAATCTAGCATGTACTCTTACCGCCAGAGCCTTTAATATATGTTCAAGCTATTTTCATCCGGACATTGAGCTGAAATACTTAAAGTAGCTACTCCTTAACAATGGTTTATATATGAGATTTACAAATACTTATATTGGCAAAACCCTTAATAGGATTTTTGGTCCCACACAGCCTCAAATCCACACCGTTCCTAAATATTCTATCTAGTTCACCATCCCTTACACAGGCCCACTCAGTTTCACCCTTAGAAACAAGGTTAAGAAACTTCTCAATGAATTCTATACAGAAATTTCTCTTAGACTAGTCTTCAAAGCCCAGAGTTCATTTTAAAAAATTCTTTAAAACTATAGACACCATACCCACACACTTGCAATCCTCAGTTGTTTATCAATTTACGTGTATTAGCTGTAGGGCAGCATATATAGGTAAAACAAAAAGACACTTGATAACTCGTATCCATGAGAACTTGCGCCGTTCCGTACGAACAGGTCAGTTAATCACACAACCACCACATTTAGCTATTCGTAACCACGCCCACCCACATGACCACCCGTTTTCACAGTCTGATTTCTCAGTTCTTGGCAGGAGCAACTGTGAGACGGACCTCCTCATTATGGAGACCTTGTATCAATATAAAGCCATCCATTTGTGATGTGGCTTCTTGTGAATTGTTGTGTTTTTCTCACTATGGCTCGACTCAATTAAGGTAATGCATCTTGTATGTTTTAGATTTTTCTGATTTTAGCTTTGTACGTAGGTCTCCCGACATTTTTATTGGTTTAAATTATAACCTGGCACAACAACAAGCAATAAAACACCCAACGATGCATCACGAGGAGGTGGGGTCACGTGATGGTATAGATCAGGTGAATGAGGTTTATGGAGTGTGAGACGAGGCCATACACTCGTAAACATCATCTCCCGCACTCCAACTCCCTCACTACCCCCACGTCTCTTCCCCCCACCTCTCCAATCCTGCCTCTCTACCCCCCATCTCTTCACCCACCCCCTGGAGAGTAATGTCGCGTGTTAGAGCTGGTCGGAGTCTCGCCCTTCTGTGATTCCTCATTAAATAGTCACGCGTGCTGAGCATTATGAAAAATGGTCCTGCTGGCTAACACGAGATCAATATTCAATTATCAAAGCTCTTATTATTAGACTGTGTTGTGCTCCGCTGATGGTGGTGTCGGTGACGGCGGCGGCTTCCTAGCAGTAGGAGGTTGTAGCCCCTTCCCTTCCCCTCCCCTAGGCAGTAGTAGTAGTAGTGATGAGGTGCGAGGTTGTGCCCGTTGTGGTAGAAGTGGGGAAGATCAGATGGTTATAATGGGTGGTGGTGAAGAGCGGCGGCGGCGCCGGTGAAAATAACAGTAGCAACGACACAGGAGGCAGTTGTGGTGACGATGAAGACGAGACTAACGATGGTGTAGGTGACAATGGCCATGAGGGGGAGGACATGGTCAAGGAAAAACAACAACAACAACAACCACCTCCCTGTTTGAAGAACTATCACTCACTAGGTAATAATTAGCCCCATTTACCACCCTTCCCCCGCTCTCCTCCCACCAGTAGTACGTACAGGTAAACCCCCCCCCCTTCTATCTCTACCCTTTCATACCCTTTAATTCGAGACAATCAACTCGCTCGGCTGGATCACAATCGCACGCATTACGCTCGCTCAGTCGGTGGCTTAGTGCTGCAAACCCGCCTTCCCGGTCTCACCCACCCCTCACACGCTCCTCGATACTGTAAACAGTATGTAATCTGTGTACATGCACGAGTGTTTCCTAACTATTATGCCAAATGTACACAAAGGATTAAGCTTGTCGCGATCAATCTCGCTGAGGCAGGTAGCCATATCAGGTTAAACACACCTTGCGATTACCCTTGCCGCGTCAAGTAACCATAAAGAGGGCCACACAATTCAAGATTACTCTTGACGGGTTACGTAACTGTTGCAAGGTTCACTGGGTAAACACACCTTGCGATTATCCTTGCCGTGTTAAAGGGTTAAATAAGCATAACAAGAGCTCGTGGGGTTGACATACCGCACAGTTACTCGCTCGTGTTTGTTCAAGTAACCATAGTAGTGTTCACAGGAAAATATACTAAGATTACTCTCGCCCGGTTAGGAAACATAACAAGACTCAGAGAAAACACACTTACTCTCGCCGGCTCAGGTAACCAAAACAAGGCACACAGTGCGAGTATTCTAGCCGGATCATATAATCATAAAAGTACTTACAGGAAAATCACACGTTGTGTTGACTCTTGTCAGATCAGTTCAATATTTATACTCTCTCTCTCTCTCTCTCTCTCTCTCTCTCTAAAATCATAGTTTATGTCCATAATACGAAATCCGTGTGATATATTTTCAATTCGTCCACAGTCAGATGAAAGGATTATTAGTTATGCTTGAATACATTTTGTAGAGACTAAAACAAAGATAAATAAATAAACAGACAGACAGACAGATATATTAGCCTAACTTCGACTAGTTACAAAGCTTATGGTCACACTAAGGTACACTGCCAATGTTGTCAAGTGGTCTGTACAGTGTCTCAGTGACCACTCGTTCTCGCCTGCTGAGCCACACTCGACCTGCTTCAACAGCTTATGATAAAGGTCGAGTGGTGACTCGTATTTTCCCCCTTGATGCTCATGATAGCCACACCTGTTCACCCTGCCACACCTAGTCATTCAGCCACGCCTGTTCACCCAGACACACCTGTTTACTCTGTTGCACCTTTTCATCCAGCCACACTTGTTCACCCAAACACACCTGTTAACCCGGTCAAGCCTTATCGTCTTGCCAGACTTGTTCATCAGCAAAACAGGTTCACCCACATTCGTTTACTCAATCACACCTGCTCACCCAGCCACACCTGTTCACCCAGCAACACCTGTTCACCCAGCCACACCTCTTCACCCATTCACACGTGTTCACCCAGCCACACCTGTTCACCCAGCCACACCTGTTCACCTAGCCACACCAGTTAACCCAGTCACACCTCTAAACCCAGCCCGCACTTTTTCTCCCATCCACACCTGTTCATCAGCGACACCTGTTCACTCGGCCACACCAGTTAACCCAGCCACACCAGTTCACCCAGCCACACCAGTTCACCCAGCCACACCTGTTCACCCAGCCACACCTGTTCACCCAGCCACACCAGTTAACCCAGTCACACCTCTAAACCCAGCCACACCAGTTAACCCAGCCACACCAGTTAACCCATCCACACCTGTTCATCAGCGACACCTGTTCACACAGCCACACCTGCTCGCCCAGCCACACCAGTTAACCCAGTCACACCTGTTCACCCAGCCACACCAGTTAACCCATCCACACCTGTTCACCCAGCCACACCTGTTCACCCAGCCACGCCTGTTCACCCAGCCACACCAGTTAACCCAGTCACACCTCTAAACCCAGCCACACCAGTTAACCCAGCCACACCAGTTAACCCATCCACACCTGTTCATCAGCGACACCTGTTCACCCAGCCACACCTGTTCACCCAGCCACACCTGTTCACCCAGCCACACCTCTAAACCCAGCCCGCACTTTTTCTCCCATCCACACCTGTTCATCAGCGACACATGATGACTCGGCCACACCTGTTCAGCCAGCCACACCTGTTCAGCCAGCCACACCTGTTCACCCAGCCACACCTGTTCACCCAAGCACACCTGTTCACCCAGCCACACCAGTTAACTCAGTCACACCTCTAAACCCAGCCCGCACTTTTTCTCCCATCCACACCTGTTCATCAGCGACACATGATGACTCGGCCACACCTGTTCAGCCAGCCACACCTGTTCAGCCAGCCACACCTGTTCACCCAGCCACGCCTGTTCACCCAGCCACACCAGTTAACCCAGTCACACCTGTTCACCCAGCCACACCTGTTCACCCAGCCCGCACTTTTTCTCCCATCCACACTTGTTCATCAGCGACGCCTGTTCACTCGGCCACACCTGTTCATCTATCCACACCAGTTAACCCAGCCACACCAGTTAACCCAGCCACACCAGTTAACCCAGCCATACCTGTTCACCCAGCCACACCAGTTAACCCAGTCACACCTCTAAACCCAGCCCGTACTTTTCCTTCCATCCACACCAGTTCACCCAGCCACACCAGTTCACCCAGCCACACCAGTTCACCCAGCCACACCTGTTCACCCAGCCACACCTGTTCATCCCTCCTCATCTGTTCATCCATCGCCACCTGTTCATCCATCGCCACCTGTTCATCCATCCACTTCTGTTCATACAGCGACACCAGTTCACCCATCCAGACCTGTTCACTTAGCCTCACCTGTTCACTCGGCCTCACCTGTTCACTCGGCCACACCTGTTCACTCGGCCACACCTGTTTACGCAGCCACACCTGTTTACGCAGCCACACCTGTTCGCCCTAAACAAGGTCAATCATTCAGTCATACAGATCTAGATAATTATAACATACAGTACATTTGACAAAGCAGTGACTATCGCTGAAAATTATCAGCTTCCTGCTTTGATTGCAACAATGTTTTTTTTTCGAAAATTAAATACCATTTACAGTATTTTTAGATTGTAAGCCAAACATGAATTAGTAAAAGGCAGTAAATAATTACTTTTCTCTATAAGTGCAGAGTTTCCGTTAAATTCTTTAATATGATTAAATTTGATTGTGATTATTGTTGAATTTTATTTCACATATACCAATAATTAGGTCACGTCTCCCACACATATTACAGTTTACGTATTTTGAAACTCCGCTTCAGTGATTATGACATATTATACATGGAGGTACTCTGAATCTACTGTAATACATACGGCTTATATACTCTTGACGAATAAATGAGACTTACATTAAGCTAATGAGTTTCTCATGAGAGAACGATATTGCCGAGTCTAAACTGGTATTTGATCAGGTCAGTATGGTAGTTCACAATACCCTGAGCGAAATTGCAAAGGGTCTCTTTAACATCTTGTTCCACTAAGAATATAACAAGTAACACCAAAGTGCTGACGACGCTGCAGGCTCCACCTACCATGCAAACCAAAGTGCTGACGGCGCTGCCGACTTCAGCTAACATAATCATCAGCCAGAAGAGCGTGGCACCACTTTACTCGGGACGACCGACCCTGCCAGCGGCGCTTGTACTTTGTGATCCCTAATGACTGGACGAAAGTTTCCTATCACAAGGCGCCCGGGTAGCGTCGCCCTCTCCCTAATTGGGTAATCTCCTTGCTGAAGTTTGGGCAAATGCTTTGGCTAAGTTGTACCAGATGGCCTCAGGACCCATGCAGTGTCTTGATCCAGCGCTGACTGCGGTAGGGTGGCGGTGGGTGGGTGCAGAGGCCTGTGTTCAGATCCTTCCAGCGGATTAAAGACTGTCGTCAGAGTAGAATATGCACTGGAGGTCAGGAGGATCGCAGGCGTGATAATGTACTATTGTATGCGAAATATGTAATTAATTATTTTTCTTACGATAACTGATTCCTTTAATTGTGAGTCCATTTGTGCATCTCTTGAAAATCTTCAGAGGAAAATTACAAACTTTTCCCGGGCATTAAAAACCTTCTATAGAGAGACAGAATAAGGAAACGGAATAAGCATTCCCCTGAGAGTCGTAGAGTGAGGAGGCGATATGACAGAAGTGTACAAATGAAACATCGGGGGATAATAAGGGTGAAATAAGTAAGTTTAATAAACTATTAAGAGAATATGTAACAGTGGGTTTAGTTTAGAACAAAAATAGATATAAGAATGAAATAGACGAGGAGATCAAGTTACAAAATAAAATGATTAACACAATCACGCTGGAAATGTTCAAATTCAGTATGAACAGATACATGTTACAAATTATTCCATACCGATAGGCAGATTAGGAAAGGAGGCGGAGTAGCAATCTAAGTCAGCGATAATCTGAAGTGTGAAATAAATAAGGAAATAAAAACTGAACTCGATACAGAAACAATTTGGATAGCATTAACCGATGGTAGGGAAAAATTAATCATAGGAGTAATTTATAAACCTCCTAATCTCGATAGTTAATCCGCAACTTATTTGGGATGAAATGCGCAGGACATGCAGACATAGCAAAGCCTGTATAGTAGGCGACTTTAACTTTATTAAAATAGATTGGACAGACCTTACGGGTAACTTAGAATCGGAGGACTTTCTTGAAACAGATCAGGACTGTTTCCTAAGTCAACATATAGCCAAACCCACCTGGGTTAAAAATATACTCGATTTAGTTCTGTCAAAGAAAGAAAACCTCATTAGTAATGTCGAAGTAGCGAACACAATGAAGTGAGATTAAAGGTTGAACTTAATATCAGTCGCAAGGAAAATTCCATTAAAGTCCCAGAATTCAGAAGGGCAAACTTTGATTGGTAGAAAAGGCAGCTGTGCGAAGGGTTTGTACGTTTGGGGGTGAATTACATGACCTCACACAGGGATTCACAGAGGGCAACCTCACTTTACCTGGTGACCTGACAACGATAACCTCACAAAATATGACGGTTGAGGATGACCTGATCACGAGATCTGAGGTTGACGAGTTCCACAACAATTTAAAATTAATAATTAGTTACTTAATGCACAAAGGTAGAATATTCAACACAGAAAACTCAGATCAAATAATAATGACCCCAAATGGATAATTAATTATTTAAAGAATTTTATTGGACAGAACATGGCTATAGGTAGGAGAATTAATTCGTGGTGTAGTTTACCTCCGAGACTATTATAAGGTATTGGCCAGTAGGCTTAAGACCGAGGTAAAAAAAACAGGAATAATGAACTGAAGGTAGGAAGGAAGGCGAAGTCAAACCCCAATGGGATTCTTCCAAATGTATCAAATTAAAACACGAGACATGATTGGACCAATACAGTCAGGTACTACCCCCTGGGAAGAAATTGGAAGCATAATGTGTTGTCTATTGGCAGACCCTGCTGCCATATGGCATCACAAAAATTGTGACCAGGTTCCAGGTTGCACATCTGACTTTCTGCCTCATTTACACACAATTGCAGGGTCTCAATTGTTTTCTAACTTTAAAATAAGAACATAAGAATGGAGGACACTGCAGCGGGGCTATTGGCCCATACTGGGCAGTCCCATTTACACCCAGTCCCTATTGGTCATATATCCATCCAGCCTAAGTTTGAAGCTATCCAGCGTATTCGAGTTATTAATGATATTTGGTAACTTGTTCCAGTCGTCCACTACTCTATTTCCAAACCAATGTTTACCTATTTCGCGCCTACTGTAAATCTAAATTTGTCTAATTTAAAGCCATTGTTACGAGTTCCCTCCTGGTTGGAAAATTTGAGTACCTTTGTAATGCCCCTTTGTTTACCCCTGGCTTCCATTTATACACCTCGATCATGTCGCCCCTCACTCTACGTCTCTCGAGGGAGTGCAAATTAAGATGCTTTAACCTGTATCTGTACTCAAGGTTCCTAATGCCCGGGATTAGTCTTGTCATTCTCCTCTGAATTCTTTCCAAGGATTCTATATCCATTTTGTAATACGGTGTACAGAATTGAACTGCGTAATCCAAGTGAGGTCTCACAAGCGCAAGATATAGTTTTCAGATGACCTCGCGAGTTTTGTAACTAACACTCCTTTTTATGAACCCAAGTACTTTATTAACTTTGTTTCGAGCAAATACACATTGATTATTTGGCTTAAGATTCCTACTTATCATTACTCCTAAATCTCTCTCCCACTCGGATTTCTCAATAACATCGTTGTTCATCTGGTATCTGGTTTCTCTGTTTACATCTTCTATACTGAGTACTTTACATTTGTCCACATTGAATTTCATCTGCCATTTTTCAGACCATTCGAAAAATTTGTTTAGATCTTCCTGTAGTTTTGCGGAGTCCTCGGCTTATTTAATAACACGTCCTATTTTAGTGTCATCAGCAAATTTACTTATGTTGCTGTCTACGTCGATATCTATGTCGTTTATGTATATAATAAATAATAATGGTCCAAGAACTGAGCCGTTAATGCTCACTAGCTGTTTTCTGTCCTATAACCACGCCCTAATCCATTTTAGAATATCACCTTTAATGCCATGAGCCTCCAATTTTCTTATTAGTCTTTCGTGGGGGACTCTTTCGAAGGCTTTGCTAAAGTCGAGATTATACCACATCATAATTGTGCCACTCGTCCACTGATTCGAAAACTGACGAAAAGAATGTTTATAGATTAGTTAGACATGAACGCCCGCTTGTGAAGCCTTGTTGGGAATCATTGATCAACTTGTGTTTCTCCAGGTGATTTCGAATAGAGTTTGAAGTGATTGCTACCAGTACTTTGCCTACAATTGATGTTAGACTGATTGGATGGTAGTTAGAGGATAGTGATCTATCTCCCTTCTTGAAAATCGGTATTACATTTGCTATTCTTCAGGATTCTGGTACTACACCTGCTTTTAAGGACATGTTAAACAACTTTGCTAAGGGCATACTAAGCTCTTCCTTACATTTTTTTAATACTCTGGCAAATATCTCATCGGGACCTTGTGACTTATTAGGCTTTAGTTTGTCTATTTGCTTACTAACATCGTTACTAGTCACTACTATCTCGTTTAATTTATTTTATTCACTATCTCTGTATAGAGTCGGAGCTTCGGGTACCATGTTTAAATTTTCGGTGGTGAAAACTGTTGAAAAATATTTTTTCAGATTATTGCTCATTTCTCTGTCGTTATTAGTTAGCTCGCCGGTATCTGACTGTATTGGTCCAATCTTTTCTCGTGTTTTAGTTTGATACATTTGATAGAATCCCTTGGGGTTTGACTTCGCCTCCCTTGCTATCTTCGGCTCATTAATCCTCTTGGCATTTCTTTTCTCGGTCTTAGGGTCAATTGCAAGAACAGTCATGGGGTGTACGACGCCATTTACAATGACCTTCTTGCCCTGATCTTGTTTCAGTTATACCACCCTTTTGAAGCTCTGGAGAGATCTCGAAGTTTCGATATTTTGAGTACAGCACAAGCTAATAATTCCCACCAGGAAACTTGTTTCGAGACTCCTCCAAAGCTTCGAAAAGTGCAGAATTCCATGTGTTAAGGCGATATTGCTGAAAAAAGACGAGGGCAAGAAGGTCATCGTAAATGGCGCCATACACCCCATAACCGTTCTCTTACCTATAGCCTTCCTTTTTTCCAATAATGTTCTTTAAATAATTATTTATCCATTTAGGGTCATTGTTGTTTGATCTGAGTTTTTTGTATGGTATGTTCTGCCTTTGTGCACTAAGTAACTCATTTCAAATTGTCGTGGAACTCGGCAACCTCAGATCTCGATATCAGGTCAATCTCAACCGTCAGGTCTCCGGGTAGGGTGAGGTCGCCCTCTGTGGCTACATTGAGTGAAGTCACCTCATGTGAGGTCATATAGTTCACCCCCAAGTGTGATACCCCCTCTCTTAAATGCCTCTTCAAGCTATCAGAGTTTGCCCTTCTGAAATCTGGGACTTTAGTGGAATTTTCCTTACGGCTGTCCTGAAATTCTAACTGGAATCTAGTTTCTTTGTGATCGCTGTTTGTAAGTTCGTTCCCTACCTCGACATTACTAATGAGGTTTTCTCTGTTTGACAGAACTAAATAGAGTATATTATTACCCCGGGTGAGTTCGGTTATATGTTGACTTAGGAAACAGTCCTGGATCATTTCAAGAAAATCCTCTGATTCTGAGTTACCCATAAAGTCGGTCCAATCTATTTGGCTAAACTTAAAGTCGCCTACTATACAGACTTTGCAATGTATGGAAGCCCTGTGCATTTCGTCCCAAATAAGTAGCTCATTAACTATCAAGATTAGGAGGTCTATATATTACTACTGTGATTAATATTTCCCTACCATCGATTAATTCTATCCAAATTGTTTCTGTATTCCTCTCAGTTTTGATTTCCTTATTTATTTCACACTTCAGATTATCCCTGACATAGATTGCTACTCCGCCTCCTTTTCTAATCTGCCTATCTGTGTGGAATAATTTGTAACCTGCAATTTGGTATTCGACAGTAACTCATGTGAGTCTAGGTTTATCCATGTTTCGGTGAATACTATTCTATCGATTTTTCCGGTACATACCAAGGCCCTAATATCATCCATTTTGTTTCTCATACTTCTACTGTTTGCATAGTAGACATCTAAGTTAATCGTGTTCTGAGTCCTCTTTTTGTCGCGTTTAGGTTTTAACTCCCTGCCTAATTTAGTTTTGTCATAATTCCCAGCACTATTTCCCCGTAACCTTTCACTTTGTTTTCCCGCTCCCACTGCAGTCTCCACCCCTGTGCTCATATATTCCCCTAGCAGTTTAAGGACTTCGACATCTTTTGAACTACCCTCTCGAGAGACCCGGCCAGGGTTGCCACCTCATCCCGAGACAGATGCACCCCATCCCTAGCATATAGGTCCCTTCTGCCGTAAAAGTTGTCCCAGTTGTCAATGAATGGAACTGATATGGACTTGCAATATCTGTCAAGACGGCCGTTGACACCAACTGCCCTTGACAACCATTCATTGCCAACTCTCCTTTTAGGCAGGACACCACATATGATAGGGATCCCTCCCTTAGACCTAATACATTCTATAGCTGTCTTGAACTTATCAAGAAGCTCCTCACTCCTACACCGGCCAATATCATTGCCTCCTGCTCTAAGGCAGATAATGGGTTTGTTCCCATTACCAGACAAGATGTTGTCCATCCTGTCAACTATATCCCCCACCCCAGCTTCTGGCAAACACACCCTCATCCTATTTTTATCTTTACTACAAAAAGCTCTGTCCTTGTACAGTACCTGGGAGTCGCCAACAATCAAGATTTTCGTACTTACCTTGTCAGCCCTGTCCCTGACTATATACTAACGTCCAATTCATCTATCAAGGGAGTGAAAGAGTTGGTACACTTAGCTGTTGTTGTTGTATCCTTGGTGTGTGTTTTCACCACAAGTTTAGTCGTCCCTCTCCTCACAACCTTCCATTCGCCTGAGTTTTCGTCAGACACCTGCTTTCCTTGCCTCGTTTCTTCCTTTATCCTTGCTATCTCTTCCTTTAATTTCAAGATATCTTCCTTGGCCCTCTCTAACTCTGCTCTCAGAAGGGCACAGCCCTGTTCACAAGTAGCACTAGCCATTACTGTCAATTGATCCCTGGGAGCTAAGCCGCTGTGACCTTTCCTCTAGTGATCTTTTTTTTAATATTTGTATTTCTTTGTTTTTTTAATATTAATATTATCAGTGATGTTGCTTTTATTATTTTTTTTTATTATAAATTTCATTTACTATGAACTTATTAGTTTTTTTTATTATTATTATTATTATTATTATGATTATGATTATGATTATGCTTATGATTATGATTATGATTATGATTATGATTATTACATTTTCGCCCCCCAGGCCCCGATGTGGGTCAGTGACCTTTGCCCTGGTGGGCTAATCCTGGAAAAAAAAAATGATAATAATATATACAGGAGAACTAACGTATAATGACGGAGAAATGAGCAATAATCTGAACAGATATTTTTCAACAGTTTTCACTACCAAAATTTTAAACAATACCCGAGGCACCGATTATATAGAGATATTGAAGAAAATAGATTAAGCGAGATAGTAGTGACTAGTAACGATGTTAGTACGCAAATAGACACGCTAAAGCTCAATAAGTCACCAGGTCCCAATGAGATATTTGCCAGAGTATTAAAGGAATGTAAGAAAGCGCTTAATATGCCTTTAGCAAATTTGTTTAACATGTCATTAAAAACAGGTGTAGTACCAGAATCCTGGAGGATAGCGAATGTGATGAAGATTTTCAAGAAGGGAGATAGATCACTATCCTCTAATCAGTTTAACATCAATTGTAGGCAAATTGCTGGAAGCAATAATTTCAAACTCTATTCGAAATCCCCTGCAGAAGCACAAGTTGATCAATGATTCCCAACATGGCCTCACAAGTTGGCGTTCATGTCCAAGCCTTCGACAGAGTCGCAAACGAAAGGCTAATACGAAAAGTGGAGGTTCGTGGAATTGAAGAATATATTCTGAAATGGATTAGGGCATGGTTACAGGACAGGAAACAGCGAGTAAGTGTTACCGGCATTAGTGGAGTTCCCCAAGGCTCAGTACTTGGACCATTACTATTTATTATATACATAAACGACATTGATATAGGCATATACAGTAGGGTGTGTCATAGGAGGGAAGATCAGCTAAAACTAATGGCCCATCACTTTTTTGGTAGATTTTAGTTTATATAAACAGAAAATAATTTCAGTTTCAATATTTTGCAACCTTTTGCTAGGTAAATTTTAGCGTGAAATTTATCGAAAATCTAACGTACAGCTGCATTAGTGCATTACAATTAAATAGTGAACATTGCTTTCTGACTTCATTCTTTAACAACCCAACTAACAATATTTTTTTCTGTTTCAGATTCTGATGCATTTATAAGTTGATAATATTTGCGATGGCTGCTTGTGTCAGGACGAGGAACCAAAAATCCAGCTATCTCAGTCACTATCTTGGGTCTGGGAGAGAGCTCCTGAAGTCGGAGTTGCCTACATTGAGAGATGCTTTGAGATACAGTGTTTTAATCAGGCAAATCAGTGAAAAGAACCAAAGAACTTACACAAACAAAGACATTTCCAGTGATATGACCAAAGCTGTCTTGGCATAGTACACTCTGGCTAGCGCTCAGTTCAAGCCTCCAGTCATAACAAGTCAGAAGAAGATTAGTGAGAGACTGCTAGCCAGTTAGGAAAAGGCAAGAGATATCTCTCTTGGGAGAGGAAAACTTGCAGTTAAGGACAGCTTTGCCAAGCAACTGGACCAGTTATTTGACATAATTACTTGCAAGTGCCCAATTGTTCTCTGTCCTGAGTTTGGATGCGATCGTGACTGTAAATCCGAGGCCCACATCTCCTGTATTTGCAAGCGTGAACTGAAGATTCCTGTGATCGAACTGGCATTTGTCAAAGCACAGAGAGAGACGACTGGCAGTATAGGCGCTCTCATGATTTCTAGCCAAGATATTCCGGAGTCCAAGAGACAGGAGGCTGCCACAGAAAGACAGAAGAGGAGAAGAGTTGCCGAGGAAAAGAGACTTGAGAAGGCCCAGGGTGAGGTAAAAAAGGCCGATGATTGGAGTCAAGCTGATTCAGAGTTTAATGACTTCCCCATGGCTGATCCGAGTGCTGACCAGGAGAATGGTGACTTTTCCCTAACCCAGAAAATAATGATCCCAAACCTTCCAGGATATAAGATTCGAAATAGGAAAGATATCCCGAGCATAGCTCTGGCCAGCATGCGACACCACACTGGTCTCAGAGAAACTGCAGAGATAGCAACAGCTGCCTGGATTGACGGTGGTTTGATAACACCTGATGATGTTCACCTGGTGATAGATCATAACAAAGTAAGGAGAGCTCAGGAGAAACTTGTCAGTAACGTAGAAGAGGAGTTTGATAAGGGGACAAGAGAAAATGGAATCAATTGTTTGTTCTTTGATGGGAGAAGGGATGACACTAAAGTGTTCATGAAAGTTGGAGATTCTGACAAGTTGTTCCCTGCCATGGTGAAGGAGGAACACTACTCCTGCTGCAGTGAACCAGGAGGGAAGTATTTGTGGCATTTCACTCCAGAGAAAGATGACATCAGGAAACCAGCTGAGATAGTGGCAGCTTACATTGTGAACTGGCTCAGAGAGAGGAACGTAGACCAGACCCTGCAGGCCATTGGAGGGGACAGCACCAACACGAACACAGGGTGGCAAGGGGAGGGTCATACAGTGGATAGAGCGGAAGATTGGGAGGAAGCTGGTCTGGATTGTTTGTGACCTCCACACCAACGAGTTGCCACTCAGACATCTGATCCAGGAGCTGGATGGCAAGGCTCTTTCAAACAACAGATGGTCTGGTCCTCTTGGCAAGATGCTGGACTCTGCCACTGAGTTAGAAATAAATCCGAGCTTTGAAAAAATCACAGTTGGCCCTCCACTCGTTGAGCTTGCACATACTGTCATTGACGACCTGAGTACTGACCAGTACTATGGTTACATGATTTGCAGTGCCATCAAAACTGGGGTCATGCCTGATAGACTTGCTTACCTGCAGATAGGTCCAGTCTCACATTCTAGGTGGCTCACAACGGCTCTCAGGTTCTGCAGAATTTGGGTCGCTCATAAACTGAAAGGGAAAGTGTCTACTTGCCAAATTGGTTCAACACCAAGGTCAAGTCATCGTTCTCCGAAGGTCCGAGGCATGTTCTCTTCCAGCTTGAGCTCCTGAGGAGTCAGCCAAGGGAGGTTGTTCAGATTGTGGAGCAATCTGTGAGGAGATCTTCCTGGTATGCTCATCCCGAGGCAGTTCTGCAGACAATGCTCTGCAGTAAGGATGAGGAGGAGAGAAGAGTGGCAGTCAAAAAGATCTTGGATATGAGACTTATGAGAGGATCTGGGCATGACGAATCATTTGGTGACGATTCCTTCAGGGTCAGGAAGACTCCTGAAGTCAATCTAGGTGCCAAGACCCTCACTGATCTCATAGATCTGGATAACATCCAGGCTGGCAGTGAGCCCCCTCTTCTGCAGCCTCACCAATGTTCAAGTCAGAGCTTTCCTGGACAACCCCATGCATGTCCCTGCCTGGCCCTCGCACATCCAGAGTATAGAGCGTTGTGTACAGCAAGTGAGCGAGGCCAGCAGTCACGTGTACAGCCAGGAGAGGAGGGAAGGCTACATCCGAGATCAGGTGGTCAGCAGGGAGGTGATGAGTAGAAACAGAAGCAAGAAAGACATGTTCTCTATGGTGTGCAGCAACACCGGGTCGTAGTAGTAAAACCGGTTTTTGTATTTGATGATATTGTTTTCTAAAGGAATATTAAATTTAATAAATGTGTCAAGATCATTCGTTTCACTATTCTGGATCATTTTCATCCTAATAAATTAACCTGATACATTTACTTTACTATAAATAAGTTATTTAGTGGTGTTGGTAAAAGGGTGGGAATACTGAATTTTCATAAGATTTCAAGTTAAAATTTACCTAGCAAAAAATAAAAACTTTTCAAATCTGAAGATATCATATGATTCTGCACATAGAACTATATCATTAATACCATGGGCCGATTTTTCAAACTCAAAAAAAAAAAAAAATCGCCTCCGTATGACACACCCTAATATACAGTAACGCAAGTAAATTTGCTGTTGACACTAAAATAGGGCGTGTAATTAAATTTGACGAGGAGTCTGCAAAACTACAGGAAGATCTAAAAAAAAATTTTCGCATGATCTGAAAATTGGCAGATAATTTAATGTGGACAAATGGAAAGTACTTCGTCTAAGATATGTAAACAGAGAAACCGGATATCGGATGAACAACTGATGTTATAGAGAATTCCGACTGTGAAAAAGATTTAGGAAAAATGATAAGTGGGAATGTTAAACCAAGGTCAGCAATGTGTACAAAACTAGCGAGGTTATCCTAAAACTATATCTTGCCCTTGTGAGACCTCACTTGGACTACAGTACACAGTTCAGTTCTGGTCATCGTACTACAGAATGGATATAGAATCCCAAGAAAGAATTCAGAGGAGAATGACAAGACTAATCATGGGCATTAGGAGCCTTGAGTACAGAGACATGTTAAAGCATCAAAATTTGCACTCCCTGGAGAGATGTAGAGTGAGGGGCGATATGATCGACGTGTATAAATGGGAAGTTAGGGCAAAAAAAGTTGGCATTACAAAGGTACTCAATCTATCCAACCAGGAGCGAACTCGTAACAATGGTTTTAAATAAGATAAATTTAGTTTTAGGCGTGATATAGGGAAACATTGGTTTAAAAATAGAGTAGAGGATGAGTGGAACAAGTTACCAATCATCATCATTAACTCGAATACACTGGATAGCTTCAAACATAGGCTGGATGAATATATGAGCAATAGGGGTTGGGTGTAAACGGAACTGTCCAGTATGGGCCAATAGGCCCACTGCAGTTTCCTCTATTCTTATGTTCTCTCTGTTGTATATATATAATGATAATGAATAAAGGTGTAATACCTCTTCATGCTTCCGGCTCACTCGGTAATTAAGTAGGAAAAGGCTTCAAAGAAAATCAAATAAGCACCTTGATATTTTAGTTTTGAGTTTTTCCCTACTATAACGCTGGTGAAAGTGTTGGTTCTTAATCTGTCAGAGCTCTAGAACACCCGACCCGTTTCTGGTGTATGTCTTCCCTCCCCTTGTTTTGTTTTAGTGTTTATGCATTTGTCCCTGGTGTCCCGGTTCTCTTACGACTTGTTGGTGCAGCTCTTGCGGGTCTTCGAGAATTATGGTTATCGTGAGCTCCATGAAGTTTGTTAAAAAACAAATTATCTGCTCCTTTATGATTATATATATACGTGCATACATACATTCATACACACTAAAAATATAGTGACGGGAGCCTGTAATGTTATCTTTGTAGTGACGGTTGGTTAAGTTAGGCTAGGTTAGACGAGGTTAGGTCAGGTTGGGTTAGGCGAGATAAGTTGTACGTAAGATGACGGCAAGAAAATATTTTAGAAAATAATATATCACATTGACTTATTACAATATTATATTTAGCATGAGCACTACTACTACAAGCATTATATTAGAAAGATCGATAAGAGAGCCCAGGACTCCTCTTCCTGCGCACAAGATGGCTGCTGTGAGGTAAGACTCTGAGGGCGTGTGGTCTGTGGGCCGAGAGCTGACCTCGACCCTCACCTCGTCTCCACTGGCAGTATTGTCATCCACCCACGATGTAGTAACTGACTCGTCAACATCTTATCGATCTTTTCACGGGTGTAGAACATCGTCTTGTTTGGTTTCCTTTTAGGCTGAGGTCAATGAACTGCACCGAAGTTTTTGCTCTCTGGCTCCAGATATTGAGAACTGGTCTCGTGCACCAGACAAAACCACCAATAGCATCACATTCTCTTACGTGACAGACATTTTATATTTTCATAGACCTTTAGTATGTATTTGTAATCGTATTTGGATAAATGTAATGAAAACCTATTGAAGAGATATAAGGTTTGAGAATGTTTGTTGACGATAAACAAATGTTGGATCTCTTACAGCCTCCCTCACTCTACTCCTGGGTGTATGGTTGGAGAGAGAGAGAGAGAGAGAGAGAGAGAGAGAGGACATGACTAGCAGGGGAGAAAGCCGTAAAGTTGTAGGCAAAGTCTAATTATACCAAGTCAACCCATGTTTAGGAGTCGGAGCTAATTATATGACGTCATTGGTCGTAGTCTAAGAAAACAGCAATAAGGGAAGAGTCGTACATTATCACGGATGAGACCACCCCACCATATAAGAAGATATTTCCTGATTTTCTAAACCCCTAACATACTATCTTTCAATTAGCCACTTGAACTTCTCGTGTAATCATTATTTTTTTATGATATCCCTATTCTTATTATTAAAAATTTATTATTAATATTATTTATCCTTTGCTTCCTCTCCTTATTATTATGTTATACTTTTATGATGTTGCTGCCAGCATCAGTGTAAAAGCAATTGGGTAATCAAAGGCATATGGGCTGGCTATTTACTGGGGCGGGAGGCAGAAGGAATACAAGAATTAAATAAAATAGTTAAAGAAAATAATACAAATTATTAATGATTATAATTATCATAATTCTCTCCGCCAAAGCTATTACAGTAAATCAGTGAATAGAAGTATATACAGTATGTGTAGCGGTTTTCAATGTATCAATATTATGGCCGCTAGATATATTACAGACGAGTAAGCTATACAACAGTTTCAAGCAACAAATAGGTACTGGTCTCTCCACATACGGTGTCCTAGCTGAACGCTAGACACAGGGAATTTAAATTTAAACCTGCTAACTGCTCTCAAGTATTGCCCTTCTTCCGGTTGCGCCATACATACACGTGAGTCAAAAGTCTCCATACATAGGCAAAATGATCACTTTATTATACAATCACTTGTAAGTCACAAAATATGATCTATGTTGGAACCATTACACTGAATGCACATATGAATGCGTTCTTCCCACTCATGGTGAACGCCCGTTAACAAGTCTGGTGTTATGCGCGCACACGCATCACGAATGCGTTCCTTTAGGTAGTCCTTGTTTTGTATCTTCACCTGGTACACTATGGCCTTCAAGTGCCGCCACAAGTAAAAATCAAGGGGAGTGAGGTCTGGAGACCTCTGAGGCCACTCCACGAGACCACGGCGTCCAATCCAGTGAGCCGGAAACTGCTGATCCAGCCACTGGCGCATGCATCTTGTTGAAACGTAATGGTTCCCATATAGAGCATATTTTGTGACTTACAAGTGATTGTATAATAAAGTGATAATTTTGCCGATGTATGGAGACTTTTGACTCTCCCTGTATTTGCTGCATATACAAAATATAATCTTTTTTTTTCTGTTTTTCATCTTTTGGAAATCGATGAAATATCAACTTTTTATCTTGTTGTCTGTAATTTGATATGCACCCAGATACGGCACATTTATCAGGCATTGTCACAGACCCTCACACAACGAAGGCTAGCTGGTAACTGAGGTCCCCCCTACCCCCCGGGTTGTTGACCATACGACGTCATGCCCGGCAAAGGACGAATTTTCGACTCGGAAGTGGGTTGACTTGGTATAATTAGACTTTGGTTGTAGGGGTACGGGAGCTTCAAGGTGGATGACGGATGCCGCTTGGAATGGAGATACGATAGAGGTTGTACAAGAGGTTGACATGGAGCATGGTAATGTTGGAAGAAATTTATGGTGGTGTATGGGATGTACGGCACTGTTTGGTTGAGGGTCTGCATATGGATGTTGAATTAGGTTAGATTTAGTTAGATTTGACGAAAAGACGTTAGAATTGGTGAGATTTAGTTAGTTTAGATTAGGCTGAGTGATGTTACGTCAAGTGAGGTTAAAATAAATTAAGTGACTTTAGATTATATTGCTCGGCTAGGATAGAATTATTCAGCGATGTTAGGTTAAGAAAGTTGAATAATGGTCGGTTTAGTTTTGTTACATTACGATAGAATTGGTCAAATCGGGTTACATTAGGTCAGGGAACGTCAAGGTAGGTTTGGTTAGGTTCGTTTGAATTAGGATGAGTTGCGTTTGCTTAGTTGAATTGAGCTTAGGTTACACCAGGTTAAGTTAATTATGATAGTTTATGTTAAGGCAAATTAAGTTAAATTAGTTAGGTTAGATTTGCTTAAAGTACGTAAAGTGGAATTAGGTTAGCTTAGGTTAAGTTAATTAAAGTTACTTTAGGTTCCGCCCCCATAAGATTTAAAGGCCAAGTTAGTGTATCTACCATATAATCGGTCAACATGACATTATAAGTCGACACCACCAGCAGACTCTCATAAGTTAAGCCTCACGCGGCCGAGAGTCGAGGTATATTATGCATCTGCCGTGTGTACCTGCCCAGGTGAAGGAGACCTAACATAAACAAGGGGGTTTTGTCTAGTACCCCCTGCCGCTCCCTATACCCCCTCCCTGCCGCTCCCTACACACCACCCTCCCTGCCGCTCCCCGCGCACCACCCTCCCTGCCGCTCCCCGCGCACCACCCTCCCTGCCGCTCCCCGCGCACCACCCTCCCTGCCGCTCCCCGCGCACCACCCTCCCTGCCGCTCCCCGCGCACCACCCTCCCTGCCGCTCCCCGCGCACCACCCTCCCTGCCGCTCCCCGCGCACCACCCTCCCTGCCGCTCCCCGCGCACCACCCTCCCTGCCGCTCCCCGCGCACCACCCGCCCTGCCGCTCCCCGCGCACCACCCGCCCAGCCGCTCCCCGCGCACCACCCGCTCTGCCGCTCCCCGCGCACCACCCGCTCTGCCGCTCCCCGCGCACCACCCGCCCTGCCGCTCCCCGCGCACCACCCGCCCTGCCGCTCCCCGCGCACCACCCGCCCTGCCGCTCCCCGCGCACCACCCGCCCTGCCGCTCCCCGCGCACCACCCTCCCTGCCACTCCTTATACCTCTTCCTCCCTGCCGCTCGCCCCAGCCGTCCTTTGTTGTGAATGAGTACACTCAGACAAGCTTCAAAAGACCTAGTAAATATTTACCCTGGGTGTTGTACATGTAATTCAGTCGTCTTGGGAATAACATTAACTGTGGCAGCTAAGAATAATAATTGGGTGCTTTTGTATCTGCATCATGTTGTGTAGGCGCGGAGGTGTTCACACACACACACACACACACATAGAACTCTTTCAATAAACCGTTAATTATTATTATTACACTCTACTACACTTTGTTGTCCCTTGGAATCGCTTATGACGATCATCCAGCTATGGTACAATATGAATTATTTAGGATGTCACCTTCGTTGGTGAGCTCTGAGGTTAGTCAAGAGGCCGGTACGGGACCGGCAGCAACCATAAGAGGTTCTCTAGTTTATTTTTGCTTTGATCTGTGATTATGATAACGTTTTCGACCTTACTGGGTTCGGATGCCTAGTCAGGTTGGTTGTTTTAGGCAGGCTATGTTTAGGGCATCTCTTCTAACCCCCTCCCCATGAAGGGTGAGCAGAGTGGCTCCTCGAAAGGGCTGCTTAGTAGCACAGACAGGACCTGATTGCACTACTGCCTAGATCCCATTGTATAAACAACCATCTGTGCTACTATACTGTAGTTTGCGGTCTACAGAGCTAGAGTTGGTCTACCGGGATATTTACACTAGCGTTTATTAACTAACCTAACCTAACCTAACTTAATCTAATATATCTTAACCTAACCTAACTTAATCTCATACATCTTAACCTAACCTGACCTAAATTAACCTAACCAAACCTAACCTAACCTAACCTAAATTAACCTAACCTAACCTAAATTAACCTAACCTAACCTAAATTAACTTAACCTAACTTAACCTAACCTAACTTAACCTAACCTAACCTAACCTACCCTAACTTAACCTAACCTAACTTAATCTAATATATCTTAACCTAACCTAACTTAATCTAATACATCTTAACCTAACCTAACCTAAATTAACCTAACCTAAATTAACCTAACCTAACCTAAATTAACCTAACCTAACCTAAATTAACCTAACCTAAGTTAACCTAACCTAACTTAACTTAACCTAACTTAACCTAACCTAATATATCTTAACCTAACCTAACTTAACTTAACCTAACCTAACGTAACTTAACCTAACCTAACTTAACCTAACCTAACTTTACTTAACTTAACCTAACCTAACTTTACTTAACTTAACTTAACCTAACTTAACTCAACCTAACTTAACTCAACCTAACCTAACCTAACCTAACCTAATATATCATAACCTAACCTAACACACAGACACACAGTAATTCTACCATCATCTTTGAGAATCAAGCCTGTATCTTCTTTCACGTTTTCTCACTACGCAGAATAATAACGAGGACTGAATATTTACATTTATTTTGTTAACTCCGTGTACTGTAATTTAAGCTCAGTGTTGGGGTAATAGGGTTAATATAGACGACACATATCATACACGGCGAACAACGGATTTTCCCTCCAAGTCACTAGTTCTATTATTATATTGATGAAACTAATTGTTATATCAATATTTCTTGATTCTTGTTATATATCCTGCCTACTATTTTCTTCCTCTTCTTTCTAATGATTGTTTCTGTTCTTTTATCTACTGTAGCTGTGGTTTATCTGTTTAATGTATTATAGATCCTCCTTCCTTCTGCCTTCCACCGCCTTTTTCTTTTCTTCCTCTTTAACTTCTAAGGTACCTCTCATCCTCATACTTAATTCTAATATTTTCTTTACAGTATTTCTCTTTACATTAATTCTCTCCTCTCCTCTCCTCCAGCACAACCATCATCATTCTCTTTTAATCTTATCCAGTCTTTTATTTTCTCCTTTTTCTCCTCCCTCTCTCTCCTCTTCCTCTAAGTGTGTGTGTGTGTGTGTGTGTACCGATGACGGGCGATCTTCGGAAATTTACAGCCAAACTTTGGTGTGATTAATCTTGTTGTATCTGAGTTATGACGGAGACGAGAGCCATCACTAGACCGCCTTAGATACCAACCAGCCAAGAGTAACACTCAGGAGAGTTGGAGATGTCCCCTTGTAACGTTGAGTACAGGTGGAGATGCCCCCTTGTATCGTTGAGTACAGGTGGAGATGCCCCCTTGTATTGTTGAGTACAGGTGGAGATGCCCCCTTGTAACGCGATGCCCCCTTGTAACGCTGAGTACAGGCGGAGAGGCTCCCTTGTAACGCTGAGTGCAGGTGGAGATGCTCCCTTGTAATGCTGAGTACAGGCAGAGAGGCTCCCTTGTAACGCTGAATACAGGTGGAGATGCCCCCTTGTAATGCTGAGTACAGGTGGAGAGGCTCCCTTGTAATGCTGAGTACAGGTGGATAGGATCCCTTGTAATGCCGAGTACAGGTGGAGATGCCCCCTTGTAATACCGAGTACAGGTGGAGATGCCCCATTGTAATGCTGAGTACAGGTGAAGATGCCCCATTTTAATGCTGAGTTTATATATTTTTTTAGAGTTTTTGCATAGCTATTTTTTTGATAAATAAATAAAATAAAATAAAATAATGAATTAAATGGAGGAATATAAATAACGATATCCTTGTTTTCGCCTTCGTTTATTTATTGTATAATTATAATGCACTGTATATAACATCCCTCAGGCACGGCCTCAGTGGACTACCATAATGCTGCATAGTGTCTAGGTAATACAACACCTGATATTGGTGAATAATTAATAAAAAATTATGATGAAAATAATGAATAAAATAAAATTAGGAAGGTAAATTGTTACTACAAGTAACCTTTTTCAGTGTACAGGGAAAGTCAAAACTTACCCCAAGAACAATCAGCTTAACCCTTAACAGGACAACGGTGCACTTTGATAGTTTATTCTGACTAACGTCAGGCGATTTTACCCAGCTGAGAGAAACCCATGACTCCAAAGGGTTAAAATAAGTTAGCTTACCTCAAAGTCTTGCTGGAACTTAGAATATCAAGTAAATATCCATTTACATGCAAGTTAATACAGGTCTGTTTTCAGTGGTGCCCATCACCATTTACATGACATTATTCAGATTATTGTTCGTGCTTGTATATTCAGTCGCGGTCAAAAGTAATCATCCACCCCTGCTACTACCATACCCGCGAGCTCAAGGCCTTTGTACAAGACAGGGGGTGGGGGAGGTATTGATGGAGGGAGAGCTAAGGATGGTAGACCCGGGTATAGTAGAAGGGCACAAGTCAAGGGCCACACACGTAGTAACTCTATGTGGTCTTAGAATGATCTTTAACACCTGCAGAAGGTTATTGGTCATTGGACGGGCTATGAGATTCTGTATGACCTGTGTTGGTAAATATTAAAAGTAAATATGATTTCCACCCTTGTATTCAATATTTCTCCTCATATCAACGTTATTATAAATATCTAATTACTGTTGGTTAAAACCTCATCCACCACCAGAAAAATTTTTAATAAGGAAATGGATGACACATTATAATAGTTATATATTAAAGGGCCTCATCTATTACTCTTTCAAGCTTGTAAACCTAAGATAATATAGTGCAAATATGACATCCATCCATCCTTCCCTTCCTTCTTTCAATAATTTCCCTGCTTTCTTCAATCCCTCCCCTTTCTGAGGAGCAACCTGCTTCGCATACCCCCCCCCCCCCCCCAATAAAAAAGCCTTCCCCCAATCCAACCACTCCCCTTTCCACCGCTCGTCACTTACCGTGCAGAAAGGACCCGACCAGGCGCAGGAGATAGGTGGTGGAGTGGATGTTTACTTTTGACTGCTAGTGTGTGTGTGTGTGTGGAATTAGGCAAAGAACGCTCGATTGTGAGTTCCAGTATTACTTAAGAGAAGAGTGAAACAATTTACTGGTGAGTCGTCGGGTAACGTCATCAGCCGTGAAGGTTATCTACTATGTGAACACTTGTCAAGAAATGCTTTAATTGAAACCTAAAATAGGAGAGGAATTGTAATATCCTGAAAAACCCTGTATTCAGTAAATTTATGTTGAATGGCATACAGTATATTGCGTGGTTTAATTACAGTATGGAAATTACTCCAAGATATTTTTTTCGACAAATGAATTCACGAGTTTCTTGTTTTTTGCTTCTTTTATTTATTATATATAATGCACAATATATAACGTTCCTTCAGTGGACTACCAGAGTGTGGAGGTAATACAACACGCGACAATGATGATATTTATAAAACCAAGCGAACACAACACTGTGTATCTCCCCTCAGGGCTTCTGGAATTCTAGCTAATTTTATCAACATTTTTCAACCCAGGCATTTTCAGGCACATTATTCAGTATGTCTAGGGGCCAGGTCAGTCAGCCTCGGAGAGAGAGAGAGAGAGAGAGAGAGAGAGAGAGAGAGAGAGAGAGAGAGAGAGAGATCGCCCATCACTAACAAGATACGATGGTAGTTATGAAAACGTATTCAAAAGGTCCAATTATGATACATCGCATTGTTACATCAGCGACAATTAGCTAAAACACTTTAGTTATAAATAATATTGATATAGTTACTGAGTGATATAGTCACTGATATAGCTACTGAATGCATGGTACAGTGACCGAGTTACTAATATAGTTACTGAGTGCATAGTATAGTGAGTGAGTTACTAATATAATTACTTAGTGCATATTATAATGACTAGGTTAATGATATAGTTACTGAGAGCAAGGTATAGTGATTAAGTTACTGACATAGTTACTGAGTGATATAGTGAATAAGTTACTGATATAGTGAGTTACTGATATAGTGAGTTACTGATATAGATAGTGAGTGATATAGTGAGTGATATAGTGAGTGAGTTACTGATATAGATAGTGGGTGATATAGTGAGTTACCGATAGTTAGTGATTGATATAGTGAGTGAGTTACTGATTGATATAATGAGTGATATAGTGAGTGAGTTACTGATATAGATAGTGATTGATATAGTGAGTGATATAGTGAGTGAGTTACTGAATAGTTAGTGAGCCTTATAGTGAGCGATTTACTGATATAGTTGTTGAGTGATAAAATGAATGAGTGACTGATATAGTTAGTGAGTGATATGGTGAGTGAGTTAGTTATAGATATTGATTGATATAGTGAGTGCGAGTGAGTGACTTACTGATATAGTCACTGAGTGATATAGCGACTGAGTGATATAGCGACTGGGTTATTGGTATAGTGACAGTTATTGATATAGTTACTGAGTGCATGGTATAGTGACTAAGTTACTGATATAGTTACGGAGTGATAGTCACCGAGTGATATAGTGACAGGGTTACTGAAATAATTACTGCTTGTTATAGTGAATGACTGAAATAGTGAGTAAGTTACTGATATAGTTAGTGAGTGATATAGTGACTGCGTTACTGATATAGTCAGTGAGTAATGTAGTTAAAGATTGATATTAAGAGTAAGTGATATAGTGAGTGAGTTACTGATATAGATAGTGAGTGATATAGTGAGTGAGTTACTGATATAGATAGTGAGTGATATAGTGAGTGAGTTTCTGATATAGATAGTGAGTGATATAGTGAGTGAGTTACTGATATAGATAGTGAGTGGTATAGTGAGTGATTTACTGATATAGTTAGTGAGTGATATAGTGACTGCGTTACTGATATAGTCAGTGAGTAATGTAGTTAAAGATTGATATTAAGAGTAAGTGATATAGTGAGTGAGTTACTGATATAGATAGTGAGTGATATAGTGAGTGAGTTACTGATATAGATAGTGAGTGATATAGTGAGTGAGTTACTGATATAGATAGTGAGTGATATAGTGAGTGATTTACTGATATAGTTAGTGAGTGATATAGTGACTGCGTTACTGATTTAGATAGTGAGTGATATAGTGAGTTACTGATATAGATAGTGAGTGATATAGTGAGTGAGTTACTGATATAGATAGTGAGTGATATAGTGAGTGATTTACTGATATAGATAGTGAGTGATATAGTGGGTGAGTTACTGATATAGATAGTGAGTGATATAGTGGGTGAGTTACTGATATAGTGAGTGATTTAATGATATAGATAGTGAGTGATATAGTGAGTGAGTTACTGATATAGATAGTGGGTGATATAGTAACTGATAAAGTTAGTGAGTGATATAGTGAGAGTTAATAAATAGCTAGTGAGTCTTATAGTGAGTGATTTACTGATAAAGTTGGTGATTGATATAATGAAAGAGCTACTGATATAGATAGTGAGTGATATAGTAATTGAGTTACTGAATGAGTGAGTCTTACAGTGAGTGATTTACTGATATAGTTGGTTAGTGATATAATGAATGAATTACTTATATAGATAGTGAGTTACTGATATAGTTAGCGAGTGATATAGTGTTTGAGTTAGTTATAGATAGTAAATGATGTATTGTGTGAGAGTGAGTGGCTTACTGATATAGTCAGTGAATGAGTTACTCGTATAGCGAGTGAGTGATATAGTGAGTGAGTTACTGATATAGTTACTGAGTGATACAGTGAGTTACTGATATAGAGAGCAAATGAAATAATGAGTGATATAGTGAGTGCGTTAGTTATAGATAGTGGGTGATGTATTGTGTGAGTGAGTGGCTTACTGATATAGTCAGTGAGTGAGTTACTCATATAGCAAGTGAGTGATATAGTGAGTGGCTTACTGATATAGTCAGTGAATGAGTTACTCGTATAGCGAGTGAGTGATATAGTGAGTGAGTGATATAGTGAGTGATATAATGAGTGAGTTACTGATATAGTGATTAAGTGATATATTGAATAAGTGATATAGTGAGTGAGTTACTGAGGGTACTGAGTAAGTGATATAATGAGTGAGTGAGTAATATAATGAGTGAGTTACTGATATAGTTAGTGAGTGATATAGTGACCATTATATAGTGAATGAGTGGTATAGTGAATGAGTGATGTAGTGAGTGAGTGATGTAGTGAGTGAGTGATGTAGTGAGTGAGTGATGTAGTGAGTGAGTTACTGATATTGTGATGGAGTTACTGATACAGTTAGTGAGTGATATAGTGAGGCGTTACTATATCAGGTAGGACGGTGTGGTGGCAGGAGAGGAAAGGGCAGTTGGTCGTGGTAGTTGGGGACAGCCAGGTGAGGTTTTTAGATAAAAATTTTTGCGAAAGTGATAGGAAATGTTGGACTGGGTGTGTTTTTCTGGGGCTGGGATAGGGCATGTAGCTGAGAGGTTGGATAGGGTCTTGTCAGGGGAGGGCACCAAGCCAGTTGTGTGTTTTAGTGTAGGAGGCAACGACTTAGGAAAGGTTAGGAATGATGAACTTTTCAGGAGGTATAGGGAGGCGCTAGGCAAGGTTAGAGATAGGGGAGGGATCCCGATAGCATGTGGTGTCTTGCCTAGAAAAGGGATTGGCAGTGAGTGGCTGTCCAGGGCAATTGCTTTAAATTGCCGACTGGAAAAACATTGTGCAAGCAATGGTTGGGCATTCACTGATAACTGGCGACCGTTCTATGGCAACGACTACCTGTATATTCGTGACGGGGTTACACTTGTCTCGCGCAGGGGTAAAGACGTTGTCTGCATCCCTGGAGCGTGAAATTGTCACTCCAAAGGGGGGTGGGGGGTTTCACCAGCAGAGAGAGGTCAGGGTTACTGGGAGTAAAAAAATAATCAGGTCTTAGGGAGTAAAATTTGTCACTCAGGACAAGGGGTAAAACAGGACCAGGGAATGGAATGTTTAAATGTATACTATACAAACAGTAGGAGCGTTAGAAATAAAATAGACTTGCTGAGAGCGGTTGTATGTACCGAGAATGTAGACGTCATAGCAATCACCGAAACTTGGATGAATCTGGCAAGCAAGAACTTTTTATCTGAGTATCACATAGAAGGGTAAAGCCTTTTTCACAAGGACAGGGAAGGTAGGAAGGGGGCAGAGGTCGCACTCTTCGTCAAGGATACATTAAAATATTGTATGAATAATACAATAAAGGCTTTTATAGGAACCGAGTCTGTATGGGTAGAAATTGCGAAAGGAAGAGAAAAACTAATTATGGGAGTGATTTACAGGCCTCCACATCTTGGGAAAGAAGCAGCTCATCCCATATGGCAGGAAATGAATAGGGCAGCAGGATACAACAACCTGTGCATTATGGGGGATTTCTACTTCAGAAATATTGACTGGGACAACATTATAGGAATCTTAAGACTTCCTAGACAGGTAGTAGACAGCTATCAAACAGGGAGGTACTACCGTCCGGAAAGATATTGGAAGCTTAATGTGTTGTCTAATTGTAGAACCTGCTGCCATTTGGCATCATAAAAATTGTGACCATGTCCCAGGTTGCTCATTTGACTTTCTGCCCCATTTACACAGAATTGCAGGGGTTTCAATTGTTTTTCTTACATTTGACAACTTAACTTATATCGATCGTCTATCAGTATTGACTTTTTTTTAAATCTTGCATTTATTTATGGTTCTTTGTTATTATTATTATATTATATATTTATTTTTGGATTCTATTATTATTATTAGTATTGTTATTATTATTATTATTATATTATATATTTATTTTTGGATTTTATTATTATTATTATTATTGTTATTATTATTATTATTATTATTATTATTATTATTATTATTTTTATTATTTTTTTCATTTTTTTTATTTTTTTTTATTTTTTTTAATTTAATTTATTTTAATTTAATTTAATTTAGTTTAATTTTTTTTATTTAAATTAATTTAATTTAATTTAATTTTTTATTTTATTTTGTTTTATTTTTTTTTTATTTTTTTTTTTATTTTGTTTTTTATTGTTTTTTTATTTTGTTTTTTATTTTATTTTATTTTATTTTATTTTATTTTATTTTATTTTATTTTTTTTATATTATATTATATTATATTATATTATATTATATTATATAATATAATATTGTATTGTTTTGTTTTGTTTTGTTTTGTTTTGTGTAGTGTAGTGTAGTGTAGTGTTTTTGTTTTTGTTTTTGTGTTTGTGTTTGTGTTTGTGTTTGTTTTCGTTTTCGTTGCTTAGCTTTTATATTTAATTTAATTTTACTCTAATCTAATTTTGCTTTACTTTACTTTACTTATTATATTATAATTTTTATTTTTTTTTATTTTTTTTTTTATTTATTTTTTTTTATTTTTTTTATCATCATTATCATTATTACTACTATTACTATTATTATTACTATTATTATTGTTATTACTATTGTTATTATTACTATTACCATTACTATTACTATTATTATTCTTATTACTATTGTTATTATTACTATTGTTATTATTATTACTATTAATATTATTACTATTATTATTACTATTATTAATATTATTAATATTATTAATATTAATAATGTTAATAATATTAATAATATTAATATTAATATTAATAATATTAATATTAATAATATTATTATTAATAATATTAATATTAATATTAATAATATTAATATTTCTACTATTAATATTTCTACTATTAATATTTATAATATTAATATTAATAATATTAATATTATTAATAATATTAATATTATTAATAATATTAATATTATTAATAATTATAATATTAATATTAACATTAATATTAATTTTAATATTATTATTATTATTATTATTATTATTATTATTATTAATATTAATATTAATATTAATATTATTATTATTATTATTATTATTATTAATATTATTAATATTAATATTAATATTAATAATATAAATATTAATAATATTAATATTATTATTAATATTAATATTAATAATAGTAATATTATTAATAATATTAATATTATTAATATTAATATTAATATTAATATTAATATTATTAATATTAATATTAATATTAATATTAATAATATTAATATTAATATTAATATTAATAATATTAATATTAATATTAATAATATTAATATTAATATTAATATTATTAATATTAATATTATTAATATTAATATTAATATTATTAAAATTAATATTAATATTATTAATATTAATATTCATATTATTAAAATTAATATTATTAATATTAATATTAATATTATTAATAGTAATATTAATATTATTAATATTAATATTAATATTATTAATATTATTAATATTATTAATATTAATATTAATATTAATATTATTAATATTAATATTAATATTATTTATATTAATATTAATATTAATATTATTAATATTAAGTGCTGGAACGTTGGAAAGTTTAAAAATGAGACTAGATAAGAACATAAGAACATAAGAATGGAGGAAACTGCAGCGGGCCTATTGGCCCATACTGGGCAGTCCCGTTTACACCCAACCCCTATTGCTCATATGAGCATCCAACCTATGTTTGAAGCAATTCAGCGTATTCGAGTTAATGATGATATTTGGTAACTTGTTCCATTCATCCACTACTCTGTTTCCAAACCAGTGTTTACCTATTTCACGCCTAAATCTAAATTTGTCCAATTTAAAACCATTGTTACGAGTTCGCTCCTGGTTGGATAATTTGAGTACCTTTGTAATGTCCCCTTTGTTTAGCCCTGCCTTCCATTTATACACCTCTATCAGGTCGCCCCTCGCTCTACGTCTCTCAAGGGAGTGCAAATTAAGATGCTTTAACCTGTCTCTATACTCAAGGTTCCTGATACCCGGGATTAGTCTTGTCATTCTCCTCTGGATTCTTTCCAAGGATTCTATATCCATTCTGTAATACGGTGACCAGAACTGGACTGCGTAATCCAGGTGTGGTCTCACAAGAGCAAGATACAGTTTTAGGATGACCTCGCTAGTCTTGTAACTAACACTCCTTTGTATGAACCCAAGTACTTTATTAGCCTTGTTACGAGCAAAAACACATTGTTTACTTGGCTTAAGGTTCCTACTTATCATTACTCCTAAATCTCTCTCGCAGTCGGATTTCTCTATGGCATCGTTGTTCATCTGGTATCTGGTTTCCCTGTTTACATTCCCTATACTGAGTACTTTACATTTGTCAATGTTGAATTTCATCTGCCATTTTTCAGACCATTCGAAAAATTTGTTTAGATCCTCCTGTAGTTTTGCCGAGTCCTCGTCAGATTTGATAACACGTCCTATTTTAGTATCATCAGCAAATTTACTTATGTTGCTGTCTATGCCGATATCTATGTCGTTTATGTATATAATAAACAATAATGGTCCAAGTACTGAGCCTTGGGGAACTCCACTTGTGACGTTGCTCCAATGGGACTTAGTGCCGTTAGTGCTCACTCGCTGTTTCCTGTCCTGTAACCACGCCCTAATCCATTTAAGGATGTCACCTTTGATGCCATGAGCTTCTACCTTTCTAATTAGTCTTTCGTGGGGTACTCTGTCGAAGGCTTTGCTAAAGTCGAGATATACCACATCATAATTGTGCCCCTCGTCCACTGATTCGAAAACTGATGAAAAGAATGTTAATAGATTAGTTAGGCAAGAACGTCCGCTTGTGAAGCCATGCTGGGAATCATTGATCAATCTGTGCTTCTCCAGGTGATTTCGAATAGAGTTTGAAATGATTGCTTCCAGTAATTTGCCTACTATTGATGTTAGACTGATTGGGCGGTAGTTAGAGGATAGTGATCTATCCCCCTTCTTGAAGATCGGTATTACATTCGCTATCCTCCAGGATTCTGGTACTACACCTGTTTTTAAGGACATGTTAAACAACTTTGCTAAGGGCATACTAAGCTCTTCCTTACATTCCTTTAATACTCTGGCAAATATCTCATCGGGACCAGGTGACTTATTAGGCTTTAGTTTGTCTATTTGCTTACTAACATCGTTACTAGTCACTACTATCTCACTTAATTTGTTTTCTTCACTATCTCTGAATAGAGTCGGTGCCTCGGGTATCATGTTTAAATTTTCGCTGGTGAAAACTGTTGAAAAATATTTATTCAAATTATTGCTCATTTCTCCGTCGTTATCAGTGAGCTCGCCGGAGTCTGACCGTATTGGTCCAATCTTTTCTCGTGTTTTAGTTTGGTACATTTGGTAGAATCCTTTGGGGTTTGTCTTTGCCTCCCTTGCTATCCTTACCTCATTATTCCTCTTTGCTTTCCTTATCTCGGTTTTAACCCTACTCGCCAATACCCTATAATAGTCCCGGAGGTGAATTTCGCCACGATTTATCCTTCTACCTATAGCCTTCCTTTGGCCAATGATGTTCTTTAAATAATTATTTATCCATTTAGGGTCATTGTTGTTTGATCTGAGTTTTTTGTATGGTATGTTCTGCCTTTGTGCATTAAGTAACTCACTATTTAAATTGTCGTGGAACTCGGCAATCTCAGATCTCGTTATCAGGTCGGTGTCATCTGTCAGGTTCACGGCCAAGCGCGACACCCCCTCTCTTAGCTGCCTCTTTAAACTGTCAAAGTTTGCCCTTCTGAAATCTGGTACTTTAGTGGAATTTTCCTTACGTCTGCCCTGAAAATCTAACTGGAATCGAATTTCTTTGTGATCGCTGTTTGCAAGTTCGTTCCCTACCTCGACATTGCTAATGAGGTTTTCTCTGTTTGACAAAACTAAATCCAATATATTATTACCCCGTGTGGGTTCGGTTATATGTTGACTTAGGAAACAGTCCTGGATCGTCTCGAGAAAATCCTCTGATTCTGAGTTTCCCGTAAGGTCGGTCCAATCTATTTGGCCAAGGTTAAAGTCGCCTACTATACAGACTTTGTTGTGTATGGAAGCCCTGCGCATTTCATCCCAGATAAGTCGCTCATTGACTCTGTCAAGATTGGGGGGTCTATATATTACTCCTGTGATTAATTTTTCCCGACCGTCGCTTAATTCTATCCAAATTGTTTCTGTATTCCTCTCAGTTTTTATTTCCTTATTTATTTCACACTTCAGATTATCCCTAACATAGATTGCTACTCCGCCTCCTTTCCTGGTCTGCCTATCGGTATGGAACAGTTTGTAACCCGCAATTTGGTATTCGACTGGTAATTCACGTGTGTCTAGGTTGATCCATGTTTCAGTGAATGCAATTATATCGATTTCTTCTGTACATACCAAGGCCCTAATATCATCCATTTTGTTTCTCATACTTCTACTGTTCGCGTAATATACATTTAAGTTAGTCGTGTTCTGAGTCCTTCCCTTACCGCGTTTAGTTTTAAACTCCCTGTCTAATTTAGTTATGTCATCATTCCTAACGCTATTTCCCTGTAATCTTTCGCCTTGTTTACCCGCTCCCACTGCAGTCTCCTCCACCCCCGTGCCCCTATGTTCTCTTAGCAGTTTAAAGACTTCGATATCTTTTGAACTGCCCCCTCTAGAGCCCCAGCCAGGGTTGCTACTCCATCCCTAGACAGGTGCACCCCATCCCTAGCATAAAGGTCCCTTCTGCCATAGAAGTTGTCCCAGTTGTCAATGAATGGGACTGATATTGACTTGCAATATCTGTCAAGACGGTCGTTAACACCAACTGCCCTTGACAACCATTCACTGCCAACTCTCCTTCTAGGCAGGACACCGCAAATGATAGGGATCCCTCCCTTAGTCCTAATACGATCTATGGCTGCCTTGAACTTATCAAGAAGCTCCTCGCTCCTACACCGGCCAATATCATTGCCTCCTGCACTGAGGCAGATAATGGGTTTGTTCCCATTACCAGACAAGATATTGTCCATCCTGTCAATTATATCCCCCACCCCAGCTCCTGGCAAACACACCCTCATCCTATTTTTGTTTTTACCACAAAAGGCCCTGTCCATGTACCTTACCTGTGAGTCACCAACAATTAAAGTTTTTATACCTTCCTTGTCATCCCTGTCCCTGACTGTACTAACGTCCAATTCGTCTATCAAGGGACTGAACGGGTTGGTACACTTAGCTGTTGTTGTCGTTGTTGTCGTATCCTTGGTGTGCTTCTTCACCAAAAGCTTTGTCTTCCCACTACTCACAATTTTCCACTCGCTTGATTTTTCGTCAGCCACTGGCTTTACTCGTCCAGCCTCTCCTTTTAACATCGCCAGCTCTTCCCTTAATTTCAAGTTCTCCAACTTGACCTTCGCCAATTCTTCAGTGGACCACTCCAGTTTGGTCACCAAACTCTCATACCCAAGACCGCACCTTGCTCTGGCCATATCTGATAATTATCCCTCCGGAGCTAACCCTGCCGTGACCTTTCCCCTAGTGAGGTCAGAACACAACTGAGTGAGGTCAGAACACAACTGATAGATTCATGGACGACAGAGAGTGGTTGTAACTCTCGACAGGAGCTGCCATGCACAGGCCAACCGGCCTATTGCAGACTCCTTTTGTTCTTTTATTGAGTGAGTTATTCATATAGATTGTAAGCGATACAGTGAGTTAGTTATTGATGTAGTTTGTAGGTGATATAGTGACTGAGTTACTGATATATTTAGTGATTAATATAGGAGTGAGTTACTGATACAGTTAGTGAGTGATATAGTGAGTGAGTGGTATAGTGAGTGAGTGATATAGTGAGTAAGTGATATGGTGAGTGAGTAATATAGTGAGTGATATAGTGAGTGAGTAATATAGTGAGTGATATAGTAAGTGAGTGAGTGATATAGTCAGTGAGTGAGTGATATAGTGAGTGAGTGATATAGTGAGTGAGTGAGTGAGTGATATAATAAGTGAGTGAGTGATATAGTAAGTGAGTGAGTGATATAATAAGTGGGTGAATGATATAATAAGTGAGTGAGTGATATAGTGGGTGAGTGATATATTGATAGTGAAATAGTGAGAGAGTGAAATAGTGAGTGAGTGATATAGTGAGTGAGTTACTGATATAGTTAGTGAGTGATATATTGACCATGATAAGGTGACTGAGTGATATAGTGAGTGAGTGATATACAGTAGTGAGTGATATAGTGAGTGAGTGAAATAGTGAGTGAGTTATATAGGGAGTTATTAATATAGTTTGTTTGTGGTAAAGTGAGTTATTGATTTAGTGTGTGATATAGTGACTGAGTTACTGACAGAGATAGTGAGTGATATAGTGAGCTAATGTTTTATATAGCTTTTGAGTGATATATTGAGTTACTGATATAGTGAGTTACTAATATAGTGAAGGAGTTACTGATATAGTTAGTAAGTGATATAGTGAGTGAGTTACTGATATATTTCGTGAGTGATATAATGAGTGCGTTACTGATATAGTTAGTGAGGATATAGTGAGTGAGTTACTAATATAGTTATTGAGTGATATAGTGAATGGTTTACAGATATAGTGAATGATTGATATAGTGAATGGTTTACTGATATAGGTAGTGAGTGATGTTGTGAATGAGTGACATAATGAGTGAGTTACTGATATAGTTAGTGAGTGATGCATTGAGCAAGTTATTGATATAGTTTGCGAGTGATAAAGTGAGTGAGTTATTGAATTTTTTTTAAGTGGTTCAGTGACTGGGTTACTGATATATTTAGTGCTTAATATAGTGAGTGAGATACTGATATAGTTAGTGAGTTACTAATTTATTTTGAGTGATATAGTTAATGAGTGATATAGTTAATGAGTGATATAGTTAATGAGTGATATAGTTTACTGTGTGCTAGAGTGACCGAGTGATATAATTAGTAAGTTACTGATATAGTGAATAAGTGATATAGTGACTGGTTTACTGATATAGTGAGTGAGTAACTGTTATAGTGAGTGAGGGATATTGTGAGTGATTGAAATAATGAGTGAGTTGCTGATATAGTTAGTAAGTGATATAGTGATCGTGATATAGAGACTGGGTGATATAGTGAGTGACATAGTGACTGAGTGATATACTAAGGGCGTTACTGATAGTGAGTGAGTTACTGATATAGTGAGTGAGTGATATAGCGACTGAGTTACTGATATAATTAGCGAGTAATATAGTGAGTGATATAGTGTGTGAGTTACTTATATAATTAATGAGTGATATAGTGAGTGAGTTACTGATATAATTCATAAGTGATATAGTTAGTGAGTGATATCAAGATTAAGTGATATAGTGAGTGAGTTACTCGTATAGTTAATGAGTGATATAATTAGTGAGTGCTTATATGAGCAATAGGGGTTGGGTGTAAACGGGACTGCCCAGTATGGGCCAATAGGCCCGCTGCAGTTTCCTCCATTCTTATGTTCTTATGTTCTTATAGTGAATGAGTTACTGATACAGTTAATGAGTGATATAATGAGTGAGTTATTGATATAGTGAGTTACTGATATAGTTAGTGAGATATTGATCTGTTGAATAAGTGATTTAGTGATTGAGTTACATATATAGTGAGTAATATTCTGAGCGAGGTACTGATATAGTTCGAGAGTGATATAGTGAGTGAGTTAGTGATATAGTTAGTGATTGATATAGTGAATTATTTATTGATATAATTAGTGAGTGATATAGCGAGTGAGTAATGATATAGCTAGTGAGTGTTATAGTGAGTGAATTACGGATATAATGAATGAGTGATATAGTGAGTGAGCTACTGGTATAGTGAATGAGTGTTATAGTGAGTGATTTACTGACAACAGTTGTGAGTGATATAGTGAATGAGTTATTGATGTAATCTGATAATGATATAGTGAGTGAGTGATACAGTGAGTGAGTGAGTGATATAGTGACTGAGTTATATAGGGAGTGAGTGAAATAGTGACTCGAGTTATTGATAAAGTTTGTGAGTGAAATAGTGAGTTATAGATATAGTTAGAGATTGATATATTGTGTGAATTACTGATATAGTGACTGAGTGATAGGGTGACCGAGTTACTGATATAGTTATCGAGTGATATAGTGATTGGGTGATATAGTGACTAAGTGATATCGTGACTAAGTGATATAGTGACTCGGTGATTTAGTGAGTGAGTGATATAGCTTATGGGTGATATACGGAGTTCATTACTGATATAGTGAATTTCTAATATAGTGATTGTGTGATACAGTCAGTGAGTGATATAGAGATTGAATAGTGAATGAGTGATATAGTGAGTGAATTACTGATATAGTCAGTGAGTGATGCAGTGAGTGAGTGATTTAGTGAGTTACTGATATGGTTAGCGAGTGATATAGTGAGTGAGTGATATAGTGTTAGTGATATAGTGAGTGAGTGATAATGATTGAGTTACTGATATAGCTAGTGAGTGATACAGTGACTGAGTGATATAGGGAGTGAGTTATTTATATAGTCAGTGAGTTTTATAGTGAGTGAGTTACTGATATATCTATTGAGTGATAGGGTGCCTGAGTGATATATTGAGTGAATTGCTAATATGGTTATTCAGTAAATTAGTGAGAGAAATACAGTGAGTGATTTACTGATAGTTATTGAGTGATATAGTTTGTGAGTGATATAATGAGTGGTTTATTGATATAGTTAGTCAGTGTTATAGTGAGTGAGTTACTTGTATAGTGGGTGAGCGATATAATGAGTCCGTGATATAGTGAGTGAGTGACTGATATAGTTAGTGAGTGATATAGTCACTCAGTGATATAGTTAGGAGTCATATAGTGAATGAGTTACTGATATAGATTGTGAGTGATATAATGAGTGGTTTATTGATATAGTTAGTCGGTGATAGAGTGAGTGAGTAACTTATATAGTGACTGAGCGATATAGTGACTGAATGATATAGTGAGTGGGTTACTGATATAGATTAGTGGGTGACATAATTAGTGAGCGATATAGTGAGTTAGTGATATTGTGAGTGAGTTACTGAAATACTTAGTGAGTTACTGATATAGTAAGATTGATATAGTGACATATATAGTGAGTGAGTTATTGATATAGTGAGTGAGTGATATAGTGAGTTACTGCTTTAGTTAGTGAGTGACATAGTGACAGTGATATAGTTAGTGAGTGATCTAGATAGTTTGTGATTTAGTGATTGAGTGATATAGTTAGTTGAGTGATATAGTGACTGAGTGATATAATGAGTGAGTTACTGATATACTTAGTGAGTGATATAGTGAGTTACTGATAGCGTGATTGAGTGATATAGTGCTTAAGTGATATAGTGACTCAGTGATTTAGTGAGTGATATAGTGAATTACTGATATAGATAGTGAGGGATACAGTGAGAGTTATTGATATCGTGATTGAGTGATAGTGACTAAGTGATATGGTAACTAAGTGATATAGTGACTCAGTGACGGAGTTATTTAGTTTGTGAATGATATCCTGAGTGCATTATTGATATAGTGAGTTTCTAATATAGTGATTGTGTGATATCGTGAGTGAGAGATATAATGAGTAAGTTACTTATATAGTTAGTGAGTGAGAGTGAGTGAGCCACTGATATAGTGAGTGAGTTACTGATATAGTTACTGAGTCTTATAGTGAGTTTCTAATATTGTGAGTTACTATTATGGTGTGTGAGTGATATGTTGAGTGAGTTACTGATATAGTGAGTGAGTGGAATGGTTAGCGAGTTACTAATATAGTGAGTTTCTAATATAGTAATTGTGTGATATAGTGAGTGAATGAGTGAAGTGGTGAGTGAATTACTGATATTGTTATTGAGTGATACAGTGAGTAAGTTAATAATATAATTAGTGAGTGACATAGTGACTGTGTTAAAATGAGTGAGTTACCGATATAGTTTGAGTGATATAGTGAGTGAGTTACTGATATAGTTTAAGTGATATAGTAAGTGGTTTACTGATTTAGTTTGTAAGTGATATAGTGAGTGGTTTACTGATAGTTAGTCAGTGCTATAGTGAGTGAGCGATATATTTAGCGACTGATATAGTGAGTCTGGGATCTAGTGGGTGAGTTATTGATACAGTGAGTGACTGATATAATGAGTTACGGATATAGTTAGTGAGTGATATAGTGACTTGAGTTACTGATATAGTTTGTGAGTGACATAGTGCGTGATTTACTGATATAGTGAGTGAGTTACGGATATAGTTAGCGATATAGTGAGTGAGCTACTGATAGTATGAGTGACATAGTGAGTTACTGATATAGTGAATGGGTGATATAGTGAGTGAGTTACTGATATAGTTAGTGATATAGTAAGTGATTTAGTGATATAGTTAGCGAGTAATATAGTGAGTGAGTGAGTGAGTGATATAGTGGGTGAGTGAGTTATTGACATAGCGAGTTACTGATACAGTGAGCTACTGATATAGTTAGTGAGTGATATAGTGAGTGAGTGATATAGTGAGTGAGCTAATGATATAGTTTGTCAGTGATATAGTGAGTGGGTGAGTTACTGATATACAGTAGTTAGCAAGTGATACAGTGAGTGAGTTACTGAAATAGCTATTGAGTGAGTTACTGATATTCAGGGGTATAGTTAGTGAGCGATATAGCGAGTGAGTTACTGATATCGTGATTGAGTGATATGATGAGTGAGTTACTGATATTGTGATCGATTAATATACTGACTGAGTGATGTAGCGACTGAGTGATGTAGCGACTGGGTGATGAAGCGACTGGGTGATGAAGCGACTAGGTGATGAAGCGACTGGGTGATGTAATTACAGAGTGATAGTGAGTGAGTTACTGATATAGTGACGTAGTGATTGTGCCCGAGTGTGATTGTGCCCGAGTGTGATTGTGCCCGAGTGATATAGTGCCGGAGTGATATGATGTAGCGAGCAGGGGGGGGGGGGGGGTTCAGCGAGTAGGGGAGGGTAATGTAGCGAGCGCGTTTTTTTTTTTTTTTTTTTGTAGGGAAAGGAGGAATGAAGGAAGATTAGAGGTGGGGGAAGGAAGTTATAGTTCGGAAATTGAAGAAATTCAGGAGGAGGTAAGAGAGGGCGGGCTGACCGCCTAGCTAAGCTAATAGTGTGTTAGGGTTGTGTCATGGGTTAGTTATTGTCTGCCGGTACAGGCACTAGACAGCCTACCCTGTCCCATTTGTGGGTGATTTAAGGGCCTTATTTCATATTCCGCCGACCCTACTGGCGGATGCTGGTCTAGGGAGGTTGTCTATTGTCTGGCCGTATAGATCAGGGGTGGTAGTGGACCTTTTGAGATTTCGTAGCTTTTTGGGAACCATGTATGGTTGTTGTCGTTATCCGGTGGGAGTATTTGAAGGAGTTCTTGCTATGATCGTTCTATCTTTTGCCAGATTCTGCTGGCCAGGGTGTGCAGCTGCTGGTTGATGGGTTTCATTCTCAGGTCTCTATGTATCTCGGCTGTGGTTCTGGTGAAGGGATATCTTTCACCTGTGACGAATCTTAGGGCTTCATTTTGGACCACCTGTAATTTTAATATTTGAGTGGTGCTCATAGTATGAAGAGGTATTGCTGGGTAAGTTAATATCGGTGTGATAAATGATGTCACCAGGCGGAGTTTAATTTTCTCAGGAAGCGCTTTAAAGCGGTATAGTTTTCTTAGCTCTCTTCTTGCTTTTTCCTTCCTACTGTGGACATGATGGGAGTAACCTGTCGTGGATATATGTAGGCCCAGGAGGGTGCCTCTGCTTTTGTATTCTATCTGGGCATCATTGGTTACTAATGGATGGGTTTTCCTTCTGCATAAGGGTATCACTGTGAATTTCGGGAGACTGGTTTGGATTTTCCATTGTTTTTCGTAGTTATTTACCCTTTCTAATTCCCGCCTGGTGTTTTCGGCCTGTAACGCTGGCGATTTTCCTTGATGTGTTGTTATTTGAGTGATGTCGTCTGCATACATAATATCTTCGTTACCTATTCTAGTGGGAGGCGGGGTGTCACTTGTGTAGATAATATATAGGGTGGGGGAGAGGACGCTTCCCTGAGCGACTCCACTCATGAGTGGGAAGGTCTCTCCTGTGTGTTGTCCTACCCTCAGTCTAGCATTTCTGCCATCAAGAAAGTTGCAAAGCAACTTTTCAATGTTGGCGGGAAGTCCGAGTCGGAGGATCTTATATTTTAGACCATCGTGCCAGACTTTGTCAAATGCCTTCACTACATCCCGGAGAGTTAGATTACATTGTCTACCACTCGCCGCGGCTCTGGCTATGTTTTCGCATGCCAGGGCTATCGCTGTTGTGGTGGACTTCCCTTTCCTGAACCCGAATTGTCTGCAGTTGACTCTGTTTGTTGTTTCCAGGTGACTTCTCAGACGGTTATTGATGATTTTTTCTAGGATTTTTCCAGGTACTTCGAGGAGGGAGATCGATCTGTAGTTTAGTGGGACGGCGGGGTTCTTTCCTTGTTTTGGTGTTAGGGTAATGGTGTATCAAGCGGGGGAGGGGGTGGTGGTAGTGGTGTAGCGAGAGGGGAGACGCAGCGAGCGGGGGGGGGGGGGGCTGTGGTGTATAGCGAGCAGTGGGAGGGGCGGTGTAGCGAGCGGGGGTGAGGTGGGTGTAGTGAGCGGGGGATGTAGCGACTGAATGATATAGTAAGTGAGTTATATAGTGAATGAGTGAAATTGAACTGGCCCTTTGATTGACCGTTGATTCTTGGTGAGTTAATGGGGCTGGAACATACTCTCCTTTCTGTATATATTAAGAAAATATATTATATACAGTTCCAAGTGTACAGTATATCACAGTAACTTAATCACTGTAGCAATGAGTGTTAAAATAAGGACGGCGGCTATGTTTAATAGCTCTTCTAAAATACGTCCTGTTGGGGTGAGGGGTTGTGTCCCAGTAGCTGGCTTCTATGTGCTGACCTAACATTCTTAGGGTCACTCATTCAAGGAACTTGTCCATCACGTGATTTGACCATGTCACTTCATAGCCAGTGGAAAGTTACAGGGGGTGATATGATTATATAAACTCAATGTACTGCCCTGACATTTATATACAAACTATGGGGCTAATACATCGCTCAGTGACCACCTTCCGAGCTTCCACAAGGAATTAACTAGTCTCGTAGAATACATCCTACACATAATTCTAATCATGTTGCAAACATGTGTCGACACTAAACTGGGGATTCTGGAACCATAGGTTCACTAATTACTGGGGCCCTAGACTTAAATGTCTTACCTGATAGTATATTATGTAAAATATTCAATTTGGAAGACACTGACTTATAATAACAAAACAAAAATATCACTGCCAGAATCAACACAATAGTGGGAATGGTTAAACTTAGAATTGCAAATCCCCGTGCAAATAAAATGGCAAATGATCTTCTAAATTAGCAAACTGTGAATCTTTCAAGTAAGAAATAACTTAACTTTTCTGAGACAATATTGAGTTTACTAATAGGTAATTAAGGACTTGAAACAACGGAATTAAATCTGAAGTAAGATTTAAATTCAATGCAAAATGCTGATGAGAAGGCAAGGCATTCAACGAACTACAAGTTATTTCACAGTAATCCGGAGCCTTATAATAACCTTTCACAACTAACTGTTTACTACCATCTTGGCACTTTAAAATGACGTTAGTTTCACCAAGAAAGAAAAAACATTGCACTTTATGCAGATGTGCATGAAACCCATTTTTTCTAGAAATAGGCCTATAACTACATTGTGTTAGTGCTGTGTATACGTTAGTTTTTATGACTGCCTATTCACATATCCCTTCTGCAGCAGAAACAAATGTGAATACATAGGTTGGACACACGTGTAAATGTAAACAAGACGATTTGCACAGTGATAAAAACCTAGGATCATCCAATGCTAGCCAAGTATATTCTTCATCAATTAGCAGAAGTTCCTTTGGTCTATCCAGAGTATAGAGTGTCATTAAAATACAAAGGGAAGGGTTCCAAATGTCATGCATTAAATTTATGTTGCCCTAGCATAGGTATGTGGATAAAAATAGCATTGTGAGTGAGAGTTGACTCCAACAGAGGTAATAATATTCTACCTCATGATCTGGGAAAATTGGAACATAAGAACATACGAACATAAGAATGGAGGAAACTGCAGCGGGCCTATTGGCCCATACTGGACAGTCCCATTTACACCCAACCCCTATTGCTCATATGAGCATCCAACCTATATTTGAAGCAATTCAGCGTATTCGAGTTAATGATGATATTTGGTAACTTGTTCCATTCATCCACTACTGTTTCCAAACCAGTGTTTACCTATTTTACGCCTAAATCTATATTTGTCTAATTTAAAACCATTGTTACGAGTTCGCTCCTGGTTGGATAGTTTGAGTACCTTTGTAATGTCCCCTTTGTTTAACCCTGCCTTCCACTTATACACCTCTATCAGGTCGCCCCTCGCTCTACGTCTCTCAAGGGAGTGCAAATTAAGATGCTTTAACCTGTCTCTATACTCAAGGTTCCTAATGCCCGGGATTAGTCTTGTCATTCTCCTCTGAATTCTTTCCAAGGATTCTATATCCATTCTGTAATACGGTGACCAGAACTGAACTGCGTAATCCAGGTGTGGTCTCACAAGAGCAAGATACAGTTTTAGGATGACCTCGCTAGTCTTGTAACTAACACTCCTTTGTATGAACCCAAGTACTTTATTAGCCTTGTTACGAGCAAAAACACATTGTTTACTTGGCTTAAGGTTCCTACTTATCATTACTCCTAAATCTCTCTCGCAGTCGGATTTCTCTATGGCATCGTTGTTCATCTGGTATCTGGTTTCCCTGTTTACATCTCCTATACTGAGTACTTTACATTTGTCGACGTTGAATTTCATCTGCCATTTTTGAGACCATTCGAAAAATTTGTTTAGATCTTCCTGTAGTTTTGCCGAGTCCTCGTCAGATTTGATAACACGTCCTATTTTAGTGTCATCAGCAAATTTACTTATGTTGCTGTTAAATGATAAGTCAACTAGGCTATTTGCAATGCTTCAAGAAGAGTCTTCAGAGGTACAAGCCTTGCATCTACTCGTCCTAACCCTGCATCCACGATGCTTGCGATTAGTTCATTTTTTTTAGTAATTATATCTTGAACAGAACTTTCTCCAGCACACAAATACTCAGAAAAATAAAGGAGCCATTCCAACGTAGGGACTGAATTCGTTAACTTATAAACAACCCTTGATGAATGGTTAGACTCAGAAATGATCGCATTAACTTTTGATTCCAAGGCACAGATTGCATGAAATGATTGACTTATAACACGATTTTTTTTAAGAACAAGTTTCATTGTATTTTAATATGGATTAGTGCTTGGGACAGGACAGAAAATAGCGAGTGAGTATTAACGGCACTAAATCCAATTGGATTGTGTCACAAGTGGAGTACCCCAAGGCTCAGTACTTGGACCATTGTTATTTATTATATACATAAACGACATAGATATAGGCGTAGACAGCAACATAAGTTTATTTGCTGATGACACAAAAATTGGGTGTGTAATTAAATGTGACGAGGACTCCGCAAAACTACAGGAAGATCTAAACAAATTTTTCGAATGATTTGAAAAATGGCAGATGAAATTCAATGTGGACAAATGTAAAGTACTTAGTCTAGGAGATGTAAACAGAGAAACCAGATATCAGATGAACAACGATGTTATAGAGAATCCGAATGTGAGAAAGATTTAGTAGTAATGATAAGTAGGAATCTTAAGCCAAGCAAACATTGCATATTTGCTCGAAACAAGGCTAATAAAGTGCTTGGGTTCATACAAAGTAGTGTTAGTTGCAAAACTATAGAGGTTATCCTGAAACTATATCTTGCGCTTGTGATACCTCACTTGGATTCAATTCTGGTCACCGTACTACAGAATGGATATAGAATCGAATCCCGTGAAAGAATTCAGAGGAGAATGACCAGACTAATCCCGGGCATTAGGAACCTCGAGTGCAGAGACAGGTTAAAGCATCTTAATTTGCACTCCATCGAGAGACGTAGAGTGAGGGGCGATATGATAGAGGTGTATGAATGGAAGTCAAGGCTAAAAAAAGGGGACATAACACAGTTACTTAAACTATCCAACCAGGAGCGAACTCGTAACAATAGTTTAAAATTAGACAAATTTAGATTAGGCGCGAAATAGGTAAACATTGGTTTAGAAATAGAGTAGTGGGTGAATGGAACCAGTTACCAAACATCATTATGGACTCGAATACAATGGATAGCTTCAAACATAGGTTGGATGTACTGTATATATGAGCAATAGGGGTTGGGTGGAAATGGGACTGCCCAGTATGGGCCAATAGGCCCGCTGCAGTGTCCTCCATTCTTATGTTCTTATGTTGTAGCAAGTCTATCGCGACTGTGTCAAACGAACGTTCTGGTGTAGGATATTATAAAATTGGAGCCGGTGACCTTGTAGTACCCTGATGTTGAGCACCTGACAAACATTTAGAAATATGCAATTCTATGTCTTTCTTCATTGCATTCCAAAAATATATTTTGTTTAATGCCCGCAAGGCATTTGCCACGTCCTTGGTGACTTGCCTGAGGAACATCGTGGAGCAATGTTTGTAATCGTTTCACGCAACGTGTCAGGTACGACTATTTGTTTAACTATCTCCTCAGACATCTTTTGAGCGGAAGAATTATTTTGGAAGCTTAATTTCCTCTCCAGACTTTAAAGCAAAAATTACTGCAGACCTCAATGGATCGCGTCGTCGTTCATCCTCTAATTGTTAAAGAGTAAACGTAGATACAGGCATCACTGGTGCAATGTTACTAGGCACAGCGTCGGCGACCATATTCACTCTTCCCTGTAAATACTGAACTCTGGATTGAATTCTTGAATGGTCATATACCAGCGTGCTAATCTGCCTGATAGATTTCTGTCATGGAACAGTTCTGTTACTGCCGCATGATCAGTAAAAACAGTTAGTTTATAACCAAAAATTATGTCTTTAAACTTTTTCAATGCCCAAACAACAGCTAACGTCTCTAAATGCGTTACTGAATAACGTGTTTCGGCATCATTAAGTTTACGACTTGCAAAAGCAATTGCTTTAAATTTTCCTCTGGAATCCAACTGGATGAGTACAGCTCCGATTCCTTGTCCAGAGGCGTCGGTACACAGAGTGAAATTTTGAGAGTAATCAGGAAATGCTAAAACGGGGGCATTGGTAAGTGCTGTCGTCAGTGCAACAAAGCTATCTTCGTGTTCATCATGCCATAAAAAATTGCATCTTTCCTCAGTAACTTAGTTAAGGGTGACGCTAATGTCGCATAGTTTTTAATAAAAGAACGATAATATCCAGGTAAACCAAGAAAACTACGCACCTTGTCAACAGATGTAGGACGTGGGAACTGAGGAACAGCCTTAACTTTATCATCAACTGTATGAATACCTTCGCCGTCAACTACATAACCAAGGAAATGGATTCTTGTTTTTAAAAACTCACACTTAGAAAGTTTAATTTTAAGACCTGCTGTAGAAAGTTTTTTAACACTTCACTCAGTTTGACAAGATGGGTATTGACATCCTTACTGACTACTATGAGATCATTCAAGTAAGCACACGCTGTGGTACCTATCAATCCGGCAAACAGGGTGTTGATCATCTTTTGAAAGTCAGTGGGGCATTTCTGAGACCAAAAGGCATCCGCAGAAATTCAAAATGGCCCGAAGGAGTACTAAAAGCAATAACTTCTCTGGATTTTTCATCGAACGGTATTTGCTAAGCTAAGCTTAGCTAAGCAAATCTTAATTGCTAAGAACAGCATTATCCTTGCCTAGGGACTTTAAAATATTGCTCAAGACAGGCATAGGGTACCTATCTGGGATAGTATTTTCATTAACGCGCCTAAAATCAATAACTGGGCGCCAACCGCCAACCGCCATCCTTCTTTGGAACTAAAAACAAAGGTCTGTTGAAAGGAGATTTAGAATGTGTGATAACCTTCTCACTCAACTTAACCTGAACCATATCCTGAACTACAGCGAACTGGCTATGTGGTAGTCGGTAAGCTGATATGTAGATTGGATTCATGCCCTCTTTTAAGGATATGTGATGTGAGGTTAAACCTGTGTGCCCCAACTGTTCCCCTGGCAAAGCTACAATGTTTCTGCAGTCGGCAAGCAGCTCTAAGAGTCTTGCCTTGCCTTGAGGATGATCAATCACCTTAACATGTGGTGATGTGTGATCTATCCTCTCCTGTCTAGTTTTTTCAGGTGGAGAAGAAATACTACCAATTGGAAATTGCGTAGGCTGTGGCGCAACGTTATGATAAACTAGAAAATAACACAAATAACATCCCTCTTTTAATATTCTAAGAGCGCCTGTTCTGTTAAGAACTAGAAAGTCTGTTAAGCCACTAGCTCGAATCATGCTCAATGTTGATTCACACGATAAGCCTTTAACCGTGCACGTTTCCGGAAGACATACTACATCAGTCCCCGTGTACACGTCAGGTAAAGCAACAGTGGCCGTGGTGAGTTCCTCATTCTAATCCTGGAGAGTACCCGTTTATACTGCAGGTACAATATTCCATCTTTTGCTGCTATAATCACGCTGGGAAAGTGAGTCTGTGAGGTATTGAGCTCGCTGTGACTTGTTATCCGCCTTCCTCCTAATGGGCATGGTGGATGTCACTTTCAACCTTGCGGAAAGCAACGGTGCAGAATTGCGCATAGCATTGTAGGAAACGCCATTAATTGTAATCGAATTATTACTTGGACAAACGTCTAAAGAATTTGTTCTAAGAGTTGGTAGACCTATCAACCAGTCAGCTGGTAAATTAAATTCTTGGACGACATAAAAATCTGCATAAAAGGAAATACCACGTCTAGAAAAGCGTAGCGGTAAAGTTACCATCCCTGCAATGTTCAGCTGCGTCCCGAAAACTCCTTCGAGATCGGTGTCAGTAGGTCGAAATGAAAAATCTCGGTGAGGGAATCTACGTTGTAACTCTTGATAGGATGCCAAAGCTAATACATTTGCGCACGCACCCGTATCAATATCCAGAGCCAACTTGATAGACCCAACTCTCGCCGGAATGGACAACACTTCCGCTTTGTTGAGCGCCGCTATAACGAGGCTGCCACAAAAGTGCTGTTGGGCGTTGGTACTGATGTACTTATCCTTCTTCGTTCTGGTACCGGCGCTGGTCTTAACCCGACTTCATGTAATGATAACGATGCGCTGTACGCTGCTGTTTTACCTGGGGTGATCCTGCGTCTGTGCTCCGAGCACTGTGCATAGCGGCACAGTCATCTGTATTGTGAGAGTCAGACTAATGGTACTCACACCACATATCAGCTTTATGGTGTGTCATAGACAAAGTTTATGCAGCTGCTGCATATGTTTTGGGTGGTCCATGTCTCTGACGTGGGTTGGTGGTTGGATGTCTTTTTCTTTATTCTTCACTCCACCACGCTGGAGCTGGTAACAAAAGTCCACTGTATGACCTTTTTTCTTATAATGGGTACATACTAAAGTTTGCCTAGCTTTGTTACTTGGGTTGTTAGGAACTCGTTGTTACATTGGTTCTACAGGCGTAGTTGTCCTGGCTAGTGGAGTATGAGCTGACTTGGGAGCAAGTTTATTTGTTTAGTCTATGATCAAATCAGTTGGTGCATACTCATTATCCTGTGCACAATATATAGGGTCGCAAACTGTCACAAGAAAACTAATTAGTTGAATGTATTTATCAACATTTTCTTTAGACATTTTATCATCGTCAAACCAGGGCGACCCACCAAAATTAGCACGAATGTCCTGACACATCACCGGCAATGGCGACACTCTTCATCGGAGTTTCTGCGCGAACCGCACTTGTCAAACGGTCAAGCCACCTAAACAGACAATGTAAATGTCCTTGCTGTGTACCAGACTCAAAAATACCAATTAGAGCCTTTTTGAAATATTCATACCTCGGGTCAGCAAGACCACTGGCGTCCAAATGTTCACCTGCAAAACTACATTTTGATATGAGAGCGAACAAATGATTTCTTCTCATCTTCTCCTGTAATCTGAACATTTTTCTATCCTCACATGCTACTGACACCACATACGAGGCACGGGCAGTTTCCCAATGAGGTTCACGGCGCCATCAGCTCGATGAACAGGCTTTGTGTGAAATATAACAGTTTAGAACTGCTTTTAGTGTCCTTGTGGGCTAGCCGGTAAGCGTTCCCTAGTCACACCCAGTAGGTCGAGGGTTCGATTCCTTGCTGGTGAGGTCGTTGATTGTATGTTCAAAGTCCGCGTGTTAAATGGACTAAAAATGAAGTATATATATGTACCTCGCGTTTCATACCAGCTGGATTCGGTAAAATGCTACTGACACCACATACGAGGCACGGGCAGTTTCCCAATGAGGTTCACGGCGCCATCAGCTCGATGAACAGGCTTTGTGTGAAATATAACAGAGTCTAGAACTGCTTTTAGTGTCCTTGTGGCCTAGCCGGTAAGCGTTCCCTAGTCACACCCAGTAGGTCGAGGGTTCGATTCCTTGCTGGTGAGGTCGTTGATTATATATATATATATATATACACTAGGGTGACAATAAAAGGTGAAAGTTTTTATTTTTAGATGGCCATTTGTCCAATACTGCGTACCCATGAAAAAAGAACACAGGCGAAATCCTGAGTCATTTGGACAATATTTAGAGGTGGCTCAAGCCATTTGAAGTTAACACTACTGAAATTGTTATTGATTTTTTCTAATTTCTTTATTTATGAACCGATTACTATGAAACTTTGCAGGTATATGTAGAATGCAAATTCAAACTAAAGTTGTTCCTAACATTTTTTCTAAAAATGAGTAATGAGTATTTTGGCTGGTGCAGCTATTGGCAATGCAGAGGGGAGGGAGAGGCGGGTGTCAGTCCGGGTAGGGGGAAGAGGTTGTGTGCCAGTGTCTGACTGGTACAGTAGCATCAGTTGTGTGTGAGACGTGACGGTGGGTGTGTGTGCGTCGCTCTTGTTGCAGTATTACGGTTAGTACCATTGTCTTTGTCTAAAATCAATGCATCAATTTAGGTATATAACACTTTAAAAACTGTATACAAGTGATCTTGCATGCCGTATGCTTTATGGGTGCTGTTGTTTGCATAACAGTAACAACATAAGTTACATAAATGTTTTTGTTTGTTTCAGGTTCAATGGCGAGTACACGTTCAAAAACTGAAGTTTGGCTCATTGGTCAACACATAACCGAAATCACGGGTGCACAACTTCCTTCAAGAGGAGATGTTCTACGTCTGTTTTTCCACGGTCACAATGAACATAAGAAAACAGTGAATGATTCTGCGAGTGAAGTTGCAGCATCGGTTATTAGTTTCTGGAATAAAGCACGGATTGCTACCATAACTGAGAAGAGTATTGGACGAAAGGTAGTGGATCTTTTTTTAATGTGGAAGGGACTTAAGAAAAACTGCACTCGCACTACAGACACACAACGTAAGAAAGAGGAAACTTTTTGTGATGAGTTAGAGGACCTCTTCGATGTTGCCCACCCCAAGGCAATGCAGCTCTTGACCATCAAAGAAGACCGAGCATTCCTGGCAGCGCAACGAGAAAAAGGGAGAAGAGGTGTAATGGCAGGAGTAGACAAAAAGATTGCTTGTTCCATGAAGCGTCGGGAAGAAAGCAAGAGTAAGCAATCTCTACAACAGAATCAAGCCAGTTCTGCTCTTGAATATGATGAGTTGGGTTCTTCGTCTGAAACAGAATCACAATCAAGCTCGTCATCATCTACAAGTTCCCTAGCGATATCACCAGTGGTATCTTCTTCCAATCGTAAACGTGCTACTCTCAAAGTTATCACCCCTGAATTGTCAAGTACATTGGACCGCACTGGGATCAGTCACCGCTCTGCTCTCCGGATCGTCAGTGCCACGGCTGCTAGTCTAGGTCATGACCCAATGGAACTAGTTTTAAACTATGAGACAGTGCGTACTTCGCGAGCGACCCACCGTTCTGGGATTGCCAACGAAATTAAAGAAAAATTTCAACCTAGTGAAGTGCTCACTGTGCACTGGGATGGAAAAATTATTCCTGATGAACAAGGAGCGAGTGTTGACCGAATCGCCATTCTTGTCTCCGGAATCAATACTGAAAAGCTGCTTGGTGTCCCGAAACTATTGTCAGGGACTGGACAGGCCATTGCTACAGCAGTCAGTGCAGCGCTGGAAGAGTGGAAAATATCAGAGAATGTTTCAGCACTCAGTTTTGACACAACAGCTTCAAACACTGGGCACTTGTCGGGGGCATGTGTCATTCTGGAGCAGAAACTCGGCCGCCGTCTTCTGCATCTCGCGTGTCGTCACCACATCCTTGAGCTTGTTGCCGAGAAAGCGTATGTGGAATGCATGGGGCCTTCCTCTGGACCAGATATTACTCTCTTCTCTCGCTTCAAGCATAAGTGGAAGGACATCAGTCAAGATGACTACAGCCCTCTCTCAGACCTCCCTCCAAGTTTGTACGAGAAACGAGATGACCTCATCTGTTGCTGGAAACATCATCTGGGCAAGAAGCAGCAGCCACGTGATGATTACCGTGAGGTACTGGAGCTAGCAATCAGGTGTCTCGATGGAGCTCTACCCAAGTTTAATCTCCGACGGCCCGGAGCACTTCACCGAGCACGGTGGATGGCTAAGCTCATTTATGTCATGAAGATCCTGATTTTTGCTAATCAGTTTAAACTAACTGCTCGTGAGACATTAGGCTTGAAACGATTCACATTCTTTGTGCTAGAGGTGTATGTCAGTGCATGGTTCACGGCCTCCGTTCCATCCTCCGCTCCTGCTAATGATTTGCGGCTCCTCCAAGACCTGTCAGAGTACCACGACGTCAAAATATCAAGAACATGTCTCACAGTCTTCGGTCGTCACCTGTGGTACCTCAGTGAAGGCTTGGTGGGTCTTGCACTCTTCGATCCACAAGTTAATGCAACAATGAAGACAAACATAGTTCGGGCAATCGTTGAGAGGAAGGCGACCGAGGATTCACCAAAACGTGCTGCTCTTCCTGCCACATCTTCCCTTCCCACAAAGCAGCTCTCAGACTTTGCTTCTAGAGGATCAAACTTTCTATTTGAAAGTCTCAAAATGAAGACTTCTTTTTTGTCCAAGGAACCTGACACATGGTCTGATGATGAAGACTTCAAAACTGGCGTCGCAGTTGTGGGTGGTCTCAGAGTCATCAACGACACTGCAGAGAGAGGGATTGCCTTGATACAGGCATTCAACAGCAAGATCACGAAGAGTGAAGACCAGCGTCAACATCTGCTGCAGGTTGTTGAAGAGCAGAGGCGGTCACAACCAGGGACATCAAAACAGGACCTTACAAGCAAAAAGCGAAAACAATGAATGGGTTGTCCACACCTCTCCCACCCATTGATGTAAGCGTGTTCACTGCAGTTTCATTTTAAAAAGGAATTAATCATTTATATGTACAGTGTACACATAAACTTGCTCAATATGTAAATTTTAAAATAAACCGGCATATTATGAATATTCGTATTTTTTGCCTATAAGGATAAAACTTCAATTGACTTGAGCTACCTCTAAATATTGTCCAAATGACCCAGGATTTCGCCTGTGTTCTTTTTTCATGGGTACGCAGTATTGGACCAATGGCCATTCCATTTAATCAATTTTAGAAATTCACCCCTATGCGCTATTGTCACCCTAATATACACACACACTAGCGGAATCGCCGACCTCCGGGCGGCTCTTTCGCTAGGCCACCATAGGACGCCACCCTCCGGGAGGCTCCACATTGTCTCACTGTAGTGCATTAAGGTAGACCACATTTTTGGTTTTGCCATTTGCAGCAAGTATGTACCGATTTTTGCCAGTTCCCACTCTGGAGCATCCAACATAGAACTGCCCATGAGAGAAGCAAGGAAACACCAGGTTTAGGCCAACCATCTTTAGGGACTGTCCCTGGCTTTTATAGATGGTCATGGCAAAGCTCACTTTAACCGGGAACTGAAGTCGCTTGAACTCAAATGACAGGTCAGTGGTGATGAGAGGTATCCTTGGTATAAAAACGTCCTCTCCTTTAGCTTTTCCTGTCAGTATTGTAGCTTCCAGTACATGTGGCATCATGTTCTTCACAACCAGCCTCGTGCCATTGCAGAGAATTGATGGTTCAAGATTTCTTAAGAGCATTATAGGAGTTCCAATCTTGAGAGAGGGTGGTGAGGAGACATTCCAGCGGGCTCCAAAGAATTAAGGAATTCTGCAAAGTACTGGACTGCTTGGTCCTGGTCGATTACTGTATCAACAGATTTGAATGAGGTCTCACTGCCTGGAAGCTGTCTGAGTAGTCATGTTGATTTCAGCCACTGTTTCATTCTTTGGTGCCAGAATTGCGAGTGGATAATGTTTGGGTAGACCATGTTAGTGAGCTCAGTTGAGGACTTTACAACATTTCCACATCCTTGAGGAATGATTATTTGTCCTTCTGAATCAACAGGGAAAGTTCCATTCTCAATCTGTAGTAGAAGGTTTGCAAACCGTCCAGCATCCTCATCTCCTTGTAGATGTACTCTCATATTTGTGGATAGGATGAGTGTCTGAAAACTTCTCCAAAGGTATAATAAGAACATAAGAACATAAGAAAGTGGGATACTGCAGGAGGCCTAAGGCCCATACAGGGCAGATCCCTTTCACACACATCCCAGCACTTCCATGTGCCTATCCAACTTCGTATTGAAGCTCCCTAGCATCCCCGATCCTACTATAGCACTCGGTAGCCTATTCCACATATCCACAACTCTATTACCAAACAAGTGCTTGCCTATATCCTTTCTGAATCGGAATTTATCTAATTTAAAGCCATTTGTTCTAGTTATTTCGTTATTACTGAGCTTCAGAACATCTTCCATTTTACCCTTGTTAATCCCACTTACCCACTTGAACACCTCTATCATATCTCCCCTAACTCTACGCCTCTCTAATGAATGCAAGCCTAAGCTTTTCAGTCTTTCTTCATATGGAAAGTTTCTAATATTATGGATCATTTTTGTCATTCTTCTTTGTACTCTCTCCAAAGAATCTATGTCCATTCTATAATAAGGACACCAGAACTGAACCGCATAATCCATGTGTGGCCTCACTAATGCTAGGTAAAGTTTCAAGATAACGTCAGCAGTTCTGTTACTCACACTCCTAGATATGAACCCAAGAATCCTGTTTGCCTTGTTGCGAACGCTAATACATTGTTTTCTAGGTTTCAAGTCATTGCTAACAAATACACCTAGATCTTTTTCACAATCTGAGTTTTCTATTTCCGTGTTACCTAGTTTATACTTAACGTTTGTATTCGTCTTCCCTATCTGTAGTACCTTGCATTTATCAGTATTAAAATTCATTTGCCAGTCTACTGACCACTCCTGTAAGGTATCTAGATCTCTTTGAAGGTGTTCAAAGTCACTGTCTGAATTTGTCACTCTCACCATTTTGGTATCATCTGCAAATTTACAAATCCTACTAGTTATACCTAAATCAAGATCATTAATGAATATAACAAACAGCAGAGGGCCTAATACAGATCCCTGGGGAACTCTGCTTTTGACCGCACCCCAGTCTGACTTAAATCCATTTATGCTGACTCTGGTTCCTACTAGTTAACCATGACCTAATCCATTTTAATAATGATCCACCTATTCCATGTGCTTCTACCTTCCTTATCAATCTCTCATGAGGGACTCTATCGAATGCTTTACTGAAATCTAAATAAATTATATCATATGACTTATCATTATCTACCGCTTCATATACTTCCGAGAAAAAGCTAAGCAAATTTGTGAGACAAGAGCGTCACTGGGTGAACCCGTGCTGAGAAGAATGAATTATGTTGAATGTTTCAAGGTGGCTTCTGATTTTTGTAGCAATAATTGACTCGAGCAACTTGCCTATGATTGACGTGAGACTAATGGGACGGTAATTTGATGCAATTGATTTATCACCTTTTTTGAAAATCGGAACTACATTTGCAAGTTTCCAAGCTTCTGGCACTAGGGCCGATTCTAATGACTTATTAAATAAAACTGCTAATGGATTACTCAACTCATCTCTACATTCTTTTAATATTCTAGCATTTACCTCGTCTGGACCAGGCGATTTATGAGGCTTCAGTTTGTTAATTACTTTAAGCACATCGTTACTAGTAATATTGATATTCATCAACATATTTTCTATACTGTCGTTATATACCTTATGAACTTCTGGAAACTGTGCTAGGTTTTCATTTGTGAATACGGAGCGAAAATGACTATTTAACGTACTACACATTTCTAACTCATCATCAGTCATTTCTCCTGTCGTAGTTTTAAGGGGACCTATTGTATTTCTATCCTTTGATTTATACAGTTGATAAAAAGCTTTGGGGTTATTTATCGATTCGTTTGCTACCTTGATTTCATAATTTCTCTTTGTTTTCCTAATTTCTGTTTTTACCTGTCTTGTTAGGTTCTGATAGTAACCTAGTAAGTGATTTTCGCCTTTCTTAACATTCCTATATACTCCTTTCTTTTTCCCTAGAAGATCTAAGAGTCTATTATTCATCCATTTTGGTTGGTTCCGTATCGATCTGAATTTTCTTTTAGGGATGTGTTTATTTTGAGCATTATGGATTGTCGCAATAAATTGTTCATAAGTAGCTTCTAAATTAAATTCGGGGTTCTCCCGTCCTAAGTTGACAGTTTCCGGAGGTGTGGGGGGGATTAATCTTTTGACCATAGGGTCATCCCTTAGGTCTCTCCTTAAGCTACCGTAATTAGCCTTGAGGCACGCATTCAGTTCATCAGCTGGAGTGCTTCGAGGAATGACAGGTACATAAGAAAATAAGGAGTCTGCAATAGGCCGGTTGGGCTGTGCATGGCAGCTCCTGTCGAGAGTTACTACCACTCTCTATCATCCATGAATCTATCCAGCCTCCTTTTGAAACTTTCCAGAGTTCCTGCACTTACTACAAACTTGCTAAGCTTGTTCCACTCGTCCACCATCCTATTTGTGAACTAGTTTCTTCCTATTTCCCTCCTAAACCTAAACTTATCCAACTTGAATCCATTGCTCCGAGTCCTATCCTGCTCGGATATTATAAGAACTTTATCTATATCCCCTTTATTGATTCCTTTCACCCACTTAAATACTTCTATCATATCTCCCCGCACTCTTCGTCTTTCTAGGGAATGCAAGCTAAGTTTCTTTAACCTATCCTGATATGGAAGGTTTCTAAGTCCCTGAATCATTTTTGTCATTCTTCGCTGCACCGACTCTAGTGAATTTATATCCGTTCTATAATAGGGGCACCAGAACTGAACCGCATAATCGAGGTGCGGCCTAACTAGCGCAAGATATAGTTGCAATAAGACCTCTGCACTCTTGTTACTTACACGTCTAGATATGAAACCCAATACTCTGTTTGCCTTATTTCGAACATTAACGCACTGTTTTCTAGGCCGTAGGTCCGGGCTTACAAGTACCCCTAGGTCTCTTTCGCAAGTCGACTTCTCTAGGTTGATGTTGTTAAGGCTGTATACATTATAAGTATTTGTTCTTCCAATATTAAGTACGCTGCACTTGCTGGTGTTGAATTTCATTTGCCATTTTTCAGACCACCCCTGCAGTTTATTTAGATCCTCCTGTCATGCATTTGCATCCTGCCCTGAATTAATTTGCCGCCCTATTTTGGTGTCATCCGCAAACTTGCTTATGTCACTGCTGATCCCATTATCTAAATCGTTTATGTAGATTATGAACAAGAGTGGGCCTAGTACTGACCCCGGGGAACCCCAGTGGTTACACGGCCCCACTCAGATTTAACACCATCCACGCTGACCCTCTGCGTTCTATCGGTGAGCCATGATTTTATCCAATTTAAAACTTTCCCCTCGATACCATGAGCCTTAATTTTTCTCAGAAGCCTCTGATGCGGTACTCTGTCAAATGCTTTGCTAAAGTCTAAGTAAATAGCATCGTAATTTTCGTCATTATCTACTACCTCGAAGACTTTCCTAAAAAACATTAGCAGATTTATTAGACAAGATTTTCCCTTTGTAAACCCATGTTGAGAGTCGTAGATTAATTTGCTTTTCTCTAGATGCGATCGGATGCTATCTGCTATAATTGATTCAAGAAATGTCCCCACTACTGACGTCAAACTGATCGGCCGGTAATTTGACGCTGATGCTCTGTCTCCCTTTTTAAATATGGGTACTACATTCGCCAGTTTCCACAACTCTGGCACAACTCCAGTGTCTAATGATTTTGTAAATAAGTTTACGAGGGGTCCGCTAATCTGTTCCCTACACTCTTTTAAGACTCGAGGAAAAATTTCATCCGGCGCTGGGGATTTTGTGTTCGTTAGTTTATTTATCTTCCTACGAACATCCTCTTTTCTGATAGTGATATTCTTTAATTTCTCTTCTTCCTTTCCCTTAAATATCAGTTCCACCTCCGGAATTTCATCGCAAATTTCTTCTGTGAAAACTGATAAGAAGTAGCTGTTTAATGCTTTGCTCATGTCTTCACTGCCATTTATCAATTCTCCCCTCCCTGACTTTAAAGGCCCACTTTGTCCTTGACCTTTGTCCTATATACCTGGAAAAATCCCTTGGGATTCGCCTTGGATTCTCTTGCTATTTTGATTTCATAGTCTCTCTTTGCTTTCCTTACGTTTATCTTAGCATTCCTAGATAGTTCATTATACCTGTTTCTGAGCTGCTCCTCCCCTCCCTTTAATTTCTTATATATTCCTTTCTTTATTCCTTTGTCATGTTTAAGTTTTCTGGTCATCCACCTTGGCTCATTCTTATTTGACCTAATTTTTCTGTGTGGTATATTTTGTTCTTGTGCTTTATGTAGTATACTGGTGAATATATTATAGTCGTGATCAATTTTTGTGTCATCTATGACCTCACCACTTCCTACTGGGAACTGACGTGACTGTTCACAGGTGACCTCACCTAGGTACCTTCTTAACCCCTGATAATCCGCCAACCGAAAGTTTGGGACTCTGACCATATTGTCATTGTTTTTCGTTTCCCAATTTAGGGTGACCCTGATTTCTCTGTGTTCACTGTTACCCAGTTCTTCCCCTACTGTGATATCTCTGATAATATTTTCTTTATTTGTTAATACTAGGTCTAATATATTGTCACCTCCAGTAGGTTCTGTAATTAGTTGTTTCAAAAAATTGTCCTGTACTGCGTCTAGGAAGTCTTCAGATTCATAGTCGCCTACAATGTTGTCCCAGTCAATATTTCTGAAGTTGAAATCCCCCATAATGCATAGGTTGTTATATTTTGCTGCCCTACTCATTTCCTGCCATATGGGCTGAGCTGCTTCTTTGCTAAGACTTGGGGGCCTGTAAATCACTCCCATAATTAGTTTTTCTCTTCCTTCCGTGATTTCTACCCACACAGACTCGGTTCCTATTTCACCCTTTATTGAATTACACTGGTCAACAAAGTTTTTGTTGCATTGCTATAAACACTTGATTCTACCTAATTTGGGTGTGCTGATCTCATATCTGAAGTTAGTTTCTTTCTGTAAGCTCTAGTTTTTTTGCAATCAAGGTATTTTGAAATTTCAAAATTTCGTCTTCGTCTTATTGACCTCGTCGTCTATCTTGAAAAATATGTCATTAAACTGTCATTAAATTAGCTGGGTAATAAATAATGAAATATTACATATTCTAAATTTATTCAACAACACAATTTGAAACATGTTCCATCTAAAACAAAGGTTGAAATTTGTATAAAACTCATTGTTAGGTAAGAAATTTGTTACTATGAGGAGACAAAGCCCAATCACATTTTAGCCAGGTAGGAATTTGCGCTTGAAGCTCTTGCGTTTGTGAAATGTCTCAGGGCACTCTCGTTTAATGCTCCAGCAGTAGTCTGCCATCATATGTTTGTCCCATCTCCCTTGGTAGCGGTCTTCCATGGTCTTGAGATCCTGATGAAACCGCTCGCCTTGCTCGTCACTTACTGCCCCTAGGTTCTCAGGGAATCTATCAAGATGACTATATAGGAAATGGAGTTTGACACTCATATTGCATCCAAGGTCATGAAAGGCTGACAACATGGTTGCTACAAGGGTTTCATAGTTGTCAGCCTTTTTATTACGAAGAAAGTTTTCCATTACCGCCACAAATGAAAGCCATGCACCCCTTTCCTTGTCATCCATCTTTCTGACAAAGTCTTGATCACGTACAAGTGCACGAATTTGTGGTCCATCAAACACACCTGCCTTTATCTTCTCAAATGACAAAGCAGGGTGAGCAGAGACTATGTGTTGGAAGCATTCACCATCAGTATTTAATGCTCTGACAAACTGTTTCATCAGGCCCAGCTTGATATGGAGAGGAGGAAATATGATCTTTTCTCGACTGACGATTGGATCATTGACAATGTTTGGCATACCAGCTTCCAGAGTCTCACGTAAGGGCCACTCCTTCAGGTTCCAATGCCTGTCTCTAGCTCGGCTGTCCCACATGCAAAGAAAGCAGGGATACTTTGTAAATCCTCTTTGTTGGCCAAGAAGGAAGTTCACCATTTTGAGGTCAACACAAATTGTCCAGTTGTGCTCATGGTATTTTAGCAGGTGAATCACAGTTTTAATGTCATTATACTCCTCTCGTAAGCACACAGAATGACCCACTGGAACAGCTGCATAGACATTACCATTATGTAGTAGCACACACTTCAGGCTACGCTTACAACTATCTAGAAATAATCGCCAGTCATTTGGACTATACAATGGAATCCCTAATTCCTGGAGAAGACCCGGGATATTATGACAGTAAACAAACTTATTCTCCTCTGTAAAGAATGGCACAAAATCCTGTTCCCGCTTTCTGAAGTCTGAAACTTTTGTGGTCTGGTTCAGTAGAGCCTTTTCTTGCAACCTAGAAGCTAGAACTTCTGCTGCATTTTTGGAGAGACCCAAATCACGCACAAGGTCATTCAGCTCTGGCTGACTTAACTTCTGAGGGGTTGATGACTCTGGTGTACCATCAGAAGAATCGTCGGAATTTGCAAGTATTTCTTAAGTTTCATGTTCACTCTCTTGGTCTTTGTCGCTTCCCTCCTCTTCAGCTGGAGACAACCCATTAAAAACTGGAACTGGTAGCTCATCAGAGTGCAAAGTAGGTCGAATTGCTGAAGGGATACTAGGATACGATATTTTATGTCTGTTTTTCTTGCCAACACCCTTCGTATTGATCAGACAAAAATAGCAGTCAGTTGTGTGGTCCTTCGGTTCTCGCCAGGTCATGGGAATTCCGAACGGTAAGCCCTTACGTTTTCCTTTTGTCCAGTCACGCAGCATTTCTTCGCAGTTATGACACACAGCATGTGGAGCCCATTTTTTGTCTTGGTCGCCAAGAGTAAGTCCGAAGTACGCTTTATAGCCGCGCCTCACAAACGATGTTATATTGCGCCTCTGACGAATAAGCGTGAAGTATCCACAAATATAACAGAAGGCATCAGGTTTGTTCACACATTGATTTCTCTTTGTAGCCATGACCAAATCTGAAAGAAAAAACAGACAAAATTATATCTCCCTATTGATACCATAATCGTGTAATTAATTAATTTGACCGCAAACGGCTAGAATGTAAAACCTCAAAATGCATGAAAACTGGAGCATGCAGAACAAAACTGGTTTCAAATATGAAATCAGCAGATCAAAAATGGTAAGAAACAGTAAAGAAATCTCATGCAACTGGGAATTATAAAAAATTTGTTGTCCTGTGTTATTAGTACAACATTTTAATGTATCCTTGACGAAGAGTGCGACCCCTCCCCCCTTCCTACCTTCCCTGTCCTTGTGAAAAAGGTTGTACCCTTCTATGTGGTACTCTGATAAAAAAATTTTTGCTCGCCAGATTCATCCAAGTTTCGGTGATTGCTATGACGTCTACATTCTCGGTACATACAACCGCTCTCAGCAAGTCTATTATATTTCTAACGCCCCTACTGTTTGTATAGTATACATTTAAACCTACTCTTCCCTGGTCCTGTTTGACCCCTTGTCCTGAGCAACTAATTTTACTTCCCAGGACCTGCTTGTTTTTTGACTCCCACTTTCCCCGACCCCTCTCTACTGGCGAACCCCACCCCCCCCCCTTCGGAGTGCCAATTTCACGCTCCAGGGATGCAGACAACGTCTTTACCCCCTCACGAGACAAGTGTATTCCGTCGCGACAGTACAGGTAGTCGTTGCCAGTTATCAATGAATGCCCAACCATTGTTTGCACAATGTTTATCCAGTCGGCAATTAAGAGCAATTGCCCTGGACAGCCATTCACGACCAACCCCTCTTCTAGGCAAGACACCACATACTATCGGGATCCCTCCCCTATCTCTAATCTTTCACAGCGCCTCCCTATACCTCTTGAAAAGTTCCTCACTCCTAACTTTACCTATGTCGTTTCCTCCCACACTAAGACACCCTATTGGATTGGTACCCTCCCCTGACAAAACTCTGTCTAACCTCTCGGCTACATGCCCTATCCCAGCCCCAGGAAAACACACCCTAGTCCTACGTTTCCTATCTCTCGCACAAAAAGCCCTATCCATAAACTTCACCTGGCTGTCACCAACTACCACGACCTTACCTGTGGGCAGGGCTTGTACAACTGCCCTTTCCTCTCCTTGATCCATACCGTCCTGCTTCTTCTCTTCCTCTCCAGCTTCCTGCAGCACCTGGTAAGGGTTACTGCACTCCACACCCTGGTCAGCTTTCCTAAGCCTGACCCTAGTCCCCTTGGAGACAACCACTCTCCACGCCTGCTCCTCCTTCGCAGGTGTCCTGCTAGGCAGGACACCTACCTGAAGGAGTTCCGTCCTGAGGGCTTCATTTTCCCCCTTTAGAGTGTCAACCTCACTCCTCAACTGCCCCAGCTGCCTTAACAGCGTGGCAAGGAGGTCGTCCTTCCCCACACTCCCCTCCTCTTCCCCCACGACACAACGATCCAAAGCGGCCATTTTCCTTGGTCTCTAACGGGAGCACGATCGGCACGACCTTCTCCAGCAATGACCATTGTAATGCCACCCATGAGCTGGTCATTTTCTCGTATGTCTTGCAAGGTCCTGTCCAACGATTCAAACGCTAACTTGAGACATAGTGCATTCATCCCAGACTATGAGGCTGCATTTTTCTAAGAGTTTTGCCTTTGCAGATCATTTTTTGATGTTGCACACTGGATTCTCATTGTGAGCGAGGTTGAGAGGCAGTTTAAAAGTTGAGTGTGTAGTACGTCCTCCTTCTAGTAGTGTTGCAGCAATGCCTGAAGATGCCACAGCAAGAGCAATTTTCCCCTGATGACGTACTTTGGTCAACAGAAGGTTGATCAGGAATGTTTTTCCTGTCCCGCCAGGTGCATCGAGAAAGATCATACCTCGCTTGCAAGATCTGTTCATAAGCATTTGCTTGATCAGGCACCAGGTGAGGCTCATTTTCTTCAAGAAAATTCACCAGAACTTCAACTGAGTAGTCTGTCTCTCTGAGCAACTCCCAGTTTGCAACTACTGGTTCTTCTCTGTTTGGGGAAGGCAATCCTTAATCAGTCATGTTTTTTTCGCAAAGCTCTATAACTTTGTCTTCCAGCATGATAAGAGCCCTGTTGAACATGTCGTCCATGAACTCAATCTCTTGACCAGGATGTTCTCTTCTTGCTTGATGAAGCAGATCCTCTGAAAGACTTTCTTGGTGGTTTTTCCAGAGCTGGCTTGGGTTGGAAAGTCCACATGTAGCAATAGGGTGTGTCATACGGAGGCGATTTTTTTTTTTGAGTTTGAAAAATCGGCCCATGGTATTAATGATGTAGTTCTATGTGCAGAATCATGTGATATCTTCAGATTTGAAAAGTTTTCATTTTTTGCTAGGTAAATTTTAACTTGAAATCTTATGAAAATTCAGTATTCCCACCCTTTTACCAACACCACTAAATAGCGTATTTAAAGTAAAGTAAATGTATCAGGTTAATTTATTAGGATGAAAATGATCCAGAATAGTGAAACGAATGATCTTGACACATATATTAAATTTAATATTCCTTTAGAAAACAAAATCATCAAATACAAAAACCGGTTTTACTACTACGACCCGGTGTTGCTGCACACCATAGAGAACATGTCTTTCTTGCTTCTGTTTCTACTCATCACCTCCCTGCTGACCACCTGATCTCGGATGTAGCCTTCCCTCCTCTCCTGGCTGTACACGTGACTGCTGGCCTCGCTCACTTGCTGTACACAACGCTCTATACACCTGGGTGTGCGAGGGCCAGGCAGGGACATGCATGGGGTTGTCCGGGAAAGCTCTGACTTGAACATTGGTGAGGCTGCAGGTAAGAGGGGGCTCACTGCCAGCCTGGATGTTATCCAGATCTATGAGATCAGTGAGGGTCTTAGCACCTAGATTGACTTCAGGAGTCTTCCTGACCCTGAAGGAATCGTCACCAACTGATTCGTCATGCCCAGATCCTCTCATAAGTCTCATATCCAAGATCTTTTTGACTGCCACTCTTCTCTCCTCCTCATCCTTACTGCAGAGCATTGTTTGCAGAACTGCCTCGGGATGAGCATACCAGGAAGATCTCCTCACAGTCTGCTCCACAATCTTAACAACCTTCCTTGGCTGACTCCTCAGGAGCTCAAGCTGGAAGAGAACATGCCTCGGACCTTCGGAGAACGATGACTTGACCTTGGTGTTGAACCAATTTGGCAAGTAGACACTCACGATGAATTGGACAATAAGTCTCAGGTTGTGAAGCTGGTTCCCTTTCAGTTTATGATGAGCGACCCAAATTCTGCAGAACCTGAGAGCCGTTGTGAGCCACCTAGAATGTGAGACTGGACCTATCTGCAGGTAAGCAAGTCTATCAGGCATGACCCCAGTTTTGATGGCACTGCAAATCATGTAACAATTAGTATTCCTCATCGATGAATTCCGGACTGCAAATTCTCAAGACACGTGAGGACCTACAAGCTTTCCTGCCACAACTTAAGAACTTAGCCCCCTCGATCAAATTCACTGTGGAATTAGAGCAAGACTGTAAATTGCCATTCCTAGACTGTCTGATACACAGAATAGGTAACACTTTTAAGTTCAGTATTTATAGAAAACCAACTAATGTGTGTTCATACATTCATTATTATTCTGCCCACCATAATAAAGTCAAACAGTCAGTATTTTCAACAATGTTTTTACGTGCCTTGAGAATTTGCAGTCCGGAATTCATCGATGAGGAATACAAATATATATATAATATTGGCTCAAACCTTAAATACCCTAGATCTTTCATAGACCAATGCCTAAACATTACTAAGAAAACTTTTTATAGAACTGATCCCAAGCCCACCCATGACCATAAGAATATCTTAATATTACCATTTCACAAAAATTTTTCACACATTCCTTCACAACTAAAAATCTGGAACGTCAATGTGGCATTTAAAAACTCATACACTGTTAAACAAATGTTAATCAAGAACTCCCCCAACAACACAATTGGTTGCATTTATAAAGTTCCTTGCAAGGAATGTAATATGTTTTACTTAGGCCAGACAGGTAAAGATCCTGCAACTAGAATTAAACAACACAAATACAGTGTTAGGACAGGCCAGGAATCCAATACTCTGTTTGTTCATTTGAGGGATAACAAGCATTGCATTGACTGGGATAATGCCTCCTCAATATTACCATGTAATTCAATTGATAGTAGGAACATCATAGAATCTAGTCTTATTAAACATACCGAAGCATTCAACATGAATTTGAGTAACGGCATGTACAAGCTGGACAATTTTGTAATTAAGAAGATTTGTGACCAGGTGAGAAGGCCGGGTCACCTGACCATCTGACCTGACCTCCAACCGTTGTGTGCTATTTAAAGATTAGTAGGGTCATTACCTAATACCTGACCATTGTGGACCTGGTCTCACCCTCCTCTGTATATATACACCTTGATTTGTATTTCTCTTTAGTCTGTACTCACCCCTGAAGATGTGAATTACACGAAAGCGCTTGGAAACTTCGTGTTTTCTTCTTTCCTTGTGGTTATCAGCATATACCTAGATCACGCGCACCTACAGTGATTTACTTGCATATATGTATATATATTTATATACATATATATATATATATATATATATATATATATATATATATATATATATATATATATATATATATATACTTCATTTTTAGTCCATTTAACACGCGGACTTAAATGGACTAAAAATGAAGTATATATATGTACCTCGCGTTTCATACCAGCTGGATTCGGTAAAATGCTACTGACACCACATAAGTGGCACGGGCAGTTTCCCATTGAGGTTCACGGCGCCATCAGCTCGATGAACAGGCTTTGTGTGAAATATAACAGAGTCTAGAACTGCTTTTAGTGTCCTTGTGGCCTAGCCGGTAAGCGTTCCCTAGTCACACCCGGTAGGTCGAGGGTTCGATTCCTTGCTGGTGAGGTCGTTGATTATATATATATATATATATATATATATATATATATATTTCATTTGCCCAATAAATACGCAGACTTCTACATACAATCAACACCTCAACCCGCCAGGATTCGAACCCACGGCCCACGAGCAAATGACTGGGAGCGCTAACCGCTGGACCACCAGGATACTAAAAGCAGTCCTGGACTGTTATATTTCACAGAAAGCCTGTTCAACGAGTTTATGGCGCCGTGAACCTCTAATGGGGACTACCCGTATCAGCGCCATAAGCTCGTTGAACAGGCTTTGTGTGAAATATAACAGTCTAGGACTGCTTTTAGTATCCTGGTGGTCCAGCGGTCAGCGTTCCCCGGTCACTGTCATGGGCTCGTGGGCCGTGGGTTTAAATCCTGGCGGGTTGAGGTGTTGATTTTATGTAGAAGTCCGCGTGTTTATTGGGCTAATGAAATATATATGGATCCTCGTGTTTCGAAGCCGGATTTGGTAAAACGTTACTCTGACCACCTACGTGATACTGGTAGTCCCCATTAGAGGTTCACGGCACCATAAGCTCGTTGAACAGGCTTTGTGTGAAATATATCAGTCTAGGACTGCTTTTAGTATCCTGGTGGTCTAGCGGTTAGCGTTCCCCGGTCACAGTCATTTGCTCGTGGGCCGTGGGTTCGAATCCTGGCGGGTTGAGGTGTTGATTATATATATATATATATATATATATATATATATATATATATATATATATATATATACTTCATTTTTAGTCCATTTAACACGCGGACTTTGAACATATAATCAACGACCTCACCAGCAAGGAATCGAACCCTCGACCTACTGGGTGTGACTAGGGAACGCTTACCGGCTAGGCCACAAGGACACTAAAAGCAGTTCTAGACTCTGTTATATTTCACACAAAGCCTGTTCATCGAGCTGATGGCGCCGTGAACCTCAATGGGAAACTGCCCGTGCCACTTATGTGGTGTCAGTAGCATTTTACCGGATGCAGCTGGTATGAAACGCGAGGTACATATATATACTTCATTTTTAGTCCATTTAACACGCGGACTTTGAACATATAATCAACGACCTCACCAGCAAGGAATCGAACCCTCGACCTACTGGGTGTGACTAGGGAACGCTTACCGGCTAGGCCACAAGGACACTAAAAGCAGTTCTAGACTCTGTTATATTTCACGCATATATATACTTCATTTTTAGTACCTCGCGTTTCATACCAGCTGGATCCGGTAAAATGCTACTGACACCACATAAGTGGCACGGGCAGTTTCCCATTGAGGTTCACGGCGCCATCAGCTCGATGAACAGGCTTTGTGTGAAATATAACAGAGTCTAGAACTGCTTTTAGTGTCCTTGTGGCCTAGCCGGTAAGCGTTCCCTAGTCACACCCAGTAGGTCGAGGGTTCGATTCCTTGCTGGTGAGGTCGTTGATTATATGTTCAAAGTCCGCGTGTTAAATGGACTAAAAATGAAGTATATATATGTACCTCGCGTTTCATACCAGCTGGATCCGGTAAAATGCTACTGACACCACATAAGTGGCACGGGCAGTTTCCCATTGAGGTTCACGGCGCAATCAGCTCGATGAACAGGCTTTGTGTGAAATATAACAGAGTCTAGAACTGCTTTTAGTGTCCTTGTGGCCTAGCCGGTAAGCGTTCCCTAGTCACACCCAGTAGGTCGAGGGTTCGATTCCTTGCTGGTGAGGTCGTTGATTATATGTTCAAAGTCCGCGTGTTAAATGGACTAAAATGAAGTATATATATGTACCTCGCGTTTCATACCAGCTGGATCCGGTAAAATGCTACTGACACCACATAAGTGGCACGGGCAGTTTCCCATTGAGGTTCACGGCGCCATCAGCTCGATGAACAGGCTTTGTGTGAAATATAACAGAGTCTAGAACTGCTTTTAGTGTCCTTGTGGCCTAGCCGGTAAGCGTTCCCTAGTCACACCCAGTAGGTCGAGGGTTCGATTCCTTGCTGGTGAGGTCGTTGATTATATGTTCAAAGTCCGCGTGTTAAATGGACTAAAAATGAAGTATATATATGTACCTCGCGTTTCATACCAGCTGGATCCGGTAAAATGCTACTGACACCACATAAGTGGCACGGGCAGTTTCCCATTGAGGTTCACGGCGCCATCAGCTCGATGAACAGGCTTTGTGTGAAATATAACAGAGTCTAGAACTGCTTTTAGTGTCCTTGTGGCCTAGCCGGTAAGCGTTCCCTAGTCACACCCAGTAGGTCGAGGGTTCGATTCCTTGCTGGTGAGGTCGTTGATTATATATATATATATATATATACACCTAGGAATGTAGTCTTGAGTGGAGGCAAAATACGGGAGCCTTCGGTTGGAGTAGTCTCTCACGCAGATTTTTTTTTTTTTTTTTTTTTTTTTTTTTTAGATTGCCCCGGAGGGGGCTTGTTCATTGGGTACCCCCCTTACATCCTGTGCAAGGTGAAGTGCAGAAGCATTTACAGCGCCCATCTGGGAAGCATGCGGAGTTCATGCTTGCCTTTATGACTAATGCATTAAGGGTGTAAAAGCCTGAAGGGTCATGGGTTTTGTCAGCAAGTTACATAAAGTGACAAAATGTTAAGTGTGTGGGGGGAAAATTCCCGGTACAATTTATCTGTTTATGGCTAAGTGTGGCAGGTCCCTAATAATGTCAAGTGCGAGGCCTGTTACTAGGAAGAGGGATATCTGGTCAGGGAAGGGAGAGGTGATGGTAACGGCTGGGGACCTGTAGGAGGAGGTCATAGGGCAAGTGAGGATGAAGTGAGAGAAGGTGTGAGTCTGGTGGACCACAAAGTTTACAAACAGTGCGGCCAGGCTCAGGGTTGCCAATGTACTAGGCTTGGCAAAGTACAGTGGAGGTGATATGGTGTGGTGGGACAGGTACAATAGGGGTGGAGGGAGGCACATAGGCATTGACAATATTGAGGGACATACCTTTTAGTGTGATTGTGATGGCGTGTGCATCGACATGCCGGTGGGGTACAGGTAGCCCGGGGTGGTGTCCTCAGGTCCAATAGGTAGCCATGGTGGAGACAGCACAAGACACAGGAGCGGGCGCGGCTTGCGGTGGGTGGCCATGTTGAGGCACCACGTGTCGTGAAGATGAGGCAGGACTTTGCTCGGGGGCAGCAGGACACACCAGGGCATGCCCGGTAGGCGCTACACCAGTAGCGAAGGCCGCCGGAGGTGGAGTAGGCCGTGAGCAGGGGGGGCTCACAGGGGGACTACCAGCTTGTGTCAAACCAGAAGAGAAGAGTGACTGGGTGGCAACAGAGGGCAAGAGTAGGTCGGCGATGGTGGTACAGAGTGTAACGAAGAGTTTTTCAATATGGTTGGTAAATTCTTGGAAGAGGGATATGATCTGTGTCGTGTCACTGGTGGGGGGGTTGTGGGGAGGGCACCGGTGGGAGCACAAGGCCTGACAGTGTCAGACTAGAGACTGGGAGGAGGCCCAGTAGTAGTTGAGTTAGGAGACGGCCGGGACTGCTGTGCTGCAGCCAGGTGAGGCCAGGCAGAGGCAGGTGTTGTTGAAGAAGGCGTTGCTGGAGAAAGAGGGGATGCAGAAGGAGGCGGCCCTGTAGACTGGGGGGCGCGTTGTGGTAGATGCGGCTTTTGGGGAGGCTTTTCCCCTGGGACAGACGGGTGATTGGGGCATTGCCGTGAGTCAGCATTGTGCCGGCCACCACAGTTACAACACCTGGGATCAACTACATAGCCCACACCACCCCTTATTAAGGTGGTCTTTGATTTTCTGGGCACAGGCGGCAGAGTTATGATTACGTGAACAGAAGCGACATCTGGGATGATCACGTCAGCAGCAGGCAGTGAAGGTGTGACCCCAATGAGAACAGATAACACAAAATGCAGGCCCGGGGTGATAGGGTTCTGCATAAAATGGAGGGAGTATTGGGTGGGCCTCCACAGTGGTTGGGCATTCCCTTCCCTTCCACTTGACAATGACAGCAGCTTGTGGAGTCTTCCCCCGGTAATGTCGACGTATACTGAGTATACTAGAATTAAAGTCACGCACATCTTCGATGTCAGCTTATAGGGGGAATTGTTTCACTAGGATGTGGCAACATTCATGAGTGTCTACCAGAGGGGAGGGGGGCACCAGGACAACCCTTCAAAGCCAACAGTACTAAGTGTTTCATAGACCTCAGGAGTCTGACACTTGATAAAGTTCTGGTTCTAACCTTGTTGGAATTGAATGTTGAGACCGTGTTGTCTGCAGCACTTCATCATCCAATAAAAGCGTTCCTCTACTGATTTCAGTGAGTCCTTGGAGAAGTGCAGACACAGCTTACTTGGCTGGTTGACAGAGGGCAGGGTGATAGGGTCCGTGGCATTAGTGTTTCCACTCAGGCTAGTGTTTCCCATAGAAACATTACCGTCACTGTCATAATCATTGGGGTCTGACTCTTGAAGTGTGTTGGATTCAGTATGACCAGGCGAGTTGGCGATGGCATCCGTATCAGAGATGCCTGCGTCCATGAGAGAGCCTCTTCTGGGACGTTTATGTTGACCCCCCCATGCTGGCAAAAACTTGCCAGCTGAGGGGACCTTTGTGGGAAGATTAGGAAGTCAAGAGCACCTATGGGCACGTCTCTCCTCTTATGTGGTCACGCCACGACTCTCCCACTTCAACGACAGGGAGTCCACCATCCACCAAAATGCTGACCAAGGACCGTGGAGTCGCTGGGTTCACTGGGAACGTAAGGGGTTCTTCTGTGTGTTCCAAACCTCTTGGTAGCCCTGTATACATGTGGACTTGGTGGGTACACATGGGAAGTAAATAGCTGCCGTCACCAACAGCCAAAACAAAGTTTAAACAACTTGTGATGTCTAAATGGTGTAAGGTCCATGTGTTGCAAAACCTCGAAGCACTTATGTATGTGGCAACACTGTAAGACCCAATGGAGCAGTTAATGTGGGTATCCGCTCACAGGATGATATAGGTAGTGAGTGATATAGGTAGTGAGTAATATAGTAAGTGAGTGATATAGTTAGTGAATGATATAGTTAGTGAGTGATCTCGTTAGTGAGTGATCTCGTTAGTGAGTGATCTAGATAGTAAGTGATCTAGATAGTGAGTGATCTAGATAGTGAGTGAGTGATCTAGATAGTGAGTGAGTGATCTAGTGAGTGAGTGATATAGTGAGTGAGTGATATTGTTAGAAAGAGATATAGTTAGTGAGTGATATAATGAGTGAGTGATATAAAGAGTGAGTGACATAGTAACTGAATGATGTAGCTATTTAGTCATATAGTGACTGAGTGACATAGTTAGTGAGTGATATATTGAGCGAGTGATGTAGTGAAAGAGTGATGTAGTGAGTGAGCTACTGATATTTTTATTGAGTGTTATAGTGACTTACTGAAATAATTCGTGAGTGATACAGTGAGTGCGTTGCTGATATTTTTAATGTGTTATAGTGACTGAGTGATATAGTTAATCAGTGATATAGTGATTGAGCGATATAGTGAGTAAGTTACTGATACAATTAGTGAGTGATATAATGAATGAGTGTTAAGAGTGATTGATTTACTGATACAGTGAGTGAGTGATATAGTGACCAAGTAATATAGTGACCGAGTGATATAGTTAGTGAGTGATATAGCAGCTGTGGTACAGGTTTGTAGTCCACGACCTATGCAACTACTTTGGGGGATTCATTGTGTACGTCCGTGAGTACGATACTGCTTCTCGAACGTCTGTCTGTAGGAGATAGTTATGGTGTGTGTGTGTGTGTAAGAGATGGTTATGGTGGCTGTGTGTGTGTTGGAGATAATAATGGTGGCTGTGTGAGTAGGAAATAGTAATGATGGCTGTGTGTGTAGGAGATCGTTATGGTGGCTGTGTATGTAAGAAATCGTTATGGTAGCTATATGTGCTGGAGATAGTTATGGTGGCTGTGTTTGTTGGAGATAGTTATGGTGGCTGTGTGAGTGGGAGATATTTATGGTGGCTGTGTGTGTAGGAGATAGTTATGGTGGCTATGTGTGTAGGAGATAGTTATGGTGGCTGTGTGTGTAGGAGATAGTTATAGTGGCTGTGTATGTAGGAGTTATTTATGGTAGCTGTGTATATAGGAGATAGTAATGGTGGCTGTGTGTATGTAGGAGATGGTTATGGTGGCTGTGTGTGTGTGTGCAGGAGATGGTTATGGTGGCTTTGTGTGTGTAGGAGATGGTTATAGTGGCTGTGTGTGTAGGAGATGGTTATGGTAGCTTTGTGTGTGTAAGAGATGGTTATGGTAGCTGTGTGTGTGTGTAGGAGATGGTTATGGTGGCTGTGTGTGTGTAGGAGATGGTTATGGTAGCTGTGTGTGTAGGAGATATTTATGGTGCCTGTCTGTGTAGGAGATAGTTATGGTGGCTGTTTGTGTAGGAGATAGTTATGGTTGCTGTGTGTGTAGGAGATTATAATGGTGGCTGTGTGTTTAGGAGATAGTTAATAATAATAATAATAATAATAATAATAATAATAATTAACGGTTTATTGAAAGAGCTTGGCAGCCAGAAGGCTGAAAATATACAGTTACATATTTGGGGAATGGGTTACGAATTACAAATAATATACAAGTAACATACAAATATGTAGTGATACAAATAAGATATATAATCACTAGATGGGGAAAAGCTCAAACTACAGTGCATTTCAACATAGTGACAGTGCAAGAAGTAGTATTTACTGGGAGTGAATACACTGGTTTATTACAAGTTATTGATAATTTTTACAATGGTTGGGACAGGGCTGTTCTTATAGCGATCAGTTCGTGCACGTATGGGCTGGATGAGGTTGTGGTGTCGAACAGCAATTCTCGGGATAGGGATCTCCGGTGGTAGTAGGAGCCGGTGTCGATGATGGTGTAGAAGCTTCTTACCAAATTTGCAGATGAGGCCGTGGTGATGGTCAGTGAGAGTCGAAAGGGTCAGTGTGTTGAGCGATTCTTGATATGTGGAGTAGGAAGGGGAGAGAATAATCTTGCATGTCCTCTTTTGCACTTTTTCTCGGTGTTTACGTTGTGTGGCATTTAGGGAGGAAGACCAGGTGGGGGGAGGCATAGGTGAGCTTGGGAAGTATGAATGTTGTGTAGACACTGAGGAGTTATGGTGGCTGTGTGTGTGTGTGTAGGAGATTGTAATGGTGGCTGTGTGTATAGGAGATAGTTATGGTGGCTGTGTGTGTGTAGGAGGTAGTTATGGTGGCCGTGTGTGTAGGAGATAGTTATGGTGGCTGTGTGTGTAGGAGATAGTTATGGTGGCTGTGGGTGTGTAGGAGATAGTAATGGTGTCTCTGGGTGTAGGAGACAGTAATTGTGTGTGTGGGAGATAGTTATGGTGGCTGTGTGTGTGTGTGTGTGTAGGAGATGGTTATGGTGGCTGTGTGTATAGGAGATAGTTATGGTGGCTGTGTATGTATAGGAAATAGATATGGTGGCTGTGTGTGTGTAGAAGATTGTAATAGTAGCTGGGTGTATAGGAGATAGTTATGGTGGCTGTGTGTGTGTAGGAGGTAGTTATGGTGGCCGTTTGTGTAGGAGATAGTTATGGTGGCTGTGTGTGTAGGAGTTAGTTATGGTGGCTGTGTGTGTAGGAGTTAGTTATGGTGGCTGTGTGTGTAGGAGTTAGTTATGGTGGCTGTGTGTGTAGGAGTTAGTTATGGTGGCTGTGTGTGTAGAAGTTAGTTATGGTGGTTGTGTGTGTAGGAGTTAGTTATGGTGGTTGTGTGTGGAGGAGATAGTTATTGTGGCTGTGTGTGTAGGAGACAGTTATGGTGGCTGTGGGTGTGTAGGAGATAGTAATGGTGTCTCTGGGTGTAGGAGACAGTAATTGTGTGTGTGGGAGATAGTTATGGTGGCTGTGTGTGTGTAGAAGATGGTTATGGTGGCTGTGTGTATAGGAGATAGTTATGGTGGCTGTGTATGTATAGGAAATAGATATGGTGGCTGTGTGTGTGTAGAAGATTGTAATAGTAGCTGGGTGTATAGGAGATAGTTATGGTGGCTGTGTGTGTGTAGGAGGTAGTTATGGTGGCCGTGTGTGTAGGAGATAGTTATGGTGGCTGTGTGTGGAGGAGATAGTTATTGTGGCTGTGGGTGTAGGAGTTAGTTATGGTGGCTGTGTGTGTAGGAGTTAGTTATGGTGGCTGTGTGTGTAGGAGTTAGTTATGGTGGCTGTGGGTGTGTAGGAGATAGTTGAAAGTTACTCGTGTGCCCTGAAGAATGCAGTGATGGCTAGGGAAACACTGAGTAACTGCCATATGGCAGCCTCGGGGCAATGTTGCCACATAACGTGCAGTGTTGCCACGTGATTATATATATAAATGCTACTCGGCACAGTAGCTTATATACAGGGTTGCTACTCGGCACAGTAGCTTAGATACATAACCTACAATAGTAATGGTGTCTCTGGGTGTAGGAGACAGTAATTGTGTGTGTGGGAGATAGTTATGGTGGCTGTGTGTGTGTGTGTGTAGGAGATGGTTATGGTGGCTGTGTGTGTAGGAGATAGTTATGGTTGGCTGTATGTGTAGGAGATACTTATGGTGGCTGTGTGTGTAGGATATAGTTATGGTGTGCTTGTGTGTAGGAGGTAGTTATTGTGCCTGTGTGTGTTAGTTATATCTATGGTGGCTGTGTGTGTAGGAGATAGTAATGGTGGTTTTGTGTGTAGGAGATAGTTATAATGACTGTGAGTTAAAGATATCTATGGTGGCTGTCTGTGGTGGAGATAGTTATGGTTGCTGTGTGTGTAGGTGATAGTTATGGTGGCTGTGTGTGTAGGAGATTGTAATGGTAGTTGTGTGTATAGGAGGTAGTTATGGTGGCTTTGTGTATAGGAGATAGTTTTGGTTGGCTGTATGTGTAGGAGATACTTATGGTGGCTGTGTGTATAGGAGAGAGTTATGGTGGCTCTGTGTATTGGAGATAGTTATGGTGGCTCTGTGTATAGGAGATAGTTATGGTGGCTGTGTGTGTAGGAGATTGTAATGGTAGCTGTGTGTATAGGAGGTAGTTATGGTAGGCTGTATGTGTATGAGATACTTATGGTGGCTGTGTGTGTAGGAGATAGTTATGGTGTGCTTGTGTGTAGGAGGTAGTTATGGTGGCTGTGTGTGTGTAGGAGATAGTTATAGTGCCTGTGTGTGTTAAAGATATCTATGGTGGCTGTGTGTGGTGGAGATAGTTATGGTTGCTGTGTGTGTAGGAGATTATAATGGTGGCTGTGTGTATAGGAGATAGTTATGGTGGCTGTGTATGTGTAAGAAAGTTATAGTGGCTCTGTATGTGTATTAGATAGTTATGTTGTGTGTGTGTGTGTGTGTGTGTGTGTAGGAGATAGTTATGGTGGCTGTGTGTATGTTGGAGATAGTTATGGTGGCTGTGTGCATGTTGTAGGAGATAGTTATGGTCGTTGTGTGTGTACGAGACAGCTATGGTGCCTGTGTGTGTAGGAGATTGTAATGGTGGCTGTGTGTGTGTAGGATATAGTTATGGTGGTTGTATGTGTAGGAGATAGTTATGGTGGCTGTATGTGTAGGAGATAGTTATGGTAGCTGTGTGTGTGTGTAGGAGATAGTTGTGGGGCCTGTGTATGTGTGTGCAGGAGATAGTTATGGTGGCTGTGTGTTATAATAATAATAATAAACGGTTTATTAATAGAGTTGCAGCCGGTGGCTGAAAGTATACAGACTTACATTAGATTTAGACCTAGTGATATAATATGCATTGAATACATTTACAGGGCTGTGCAGTACATAAATCAGGAGTTGTTTATTATTTTAACAATAGATGGGATGGTGCTGTTCTTATACTATCGGTGCGGGCTCTTATGGGCTGAATTTTGTTGTAGTGGCGGACTGCGCGAGTTGGGTAGGGGGTTGCAGGTGGCAGGAGGTGGCGAAGGTGGTGCAGTAGTCCACGGCCAAACCTTTCCAGTGCTTGGTGGTGGAGGTCACTGAGGGATGGCATTTCCAGGGTGGAGAGACCGTTGGTGTAGCCGGAGTATTCTGCGCCGATCATGATTCTGCAGGCCCTTTTCTGTACCTTCTCTAGCTGACGTTGTTGGGTGGAGTTGAGAGAAGACGACCAGGCTGGTGACGCATACGTTATTTTGGGGAGAATAAAGGCGTTGTAAATGGTCCTCAGCTCTGGTGTGGCTGTACCAAGTGACCTAAGTCTTCGTAGCATGGAGAGACGGTACGAGGCTGCCTTGACTGTGTTATTTACATGGGCCTTCCAGTCAAGTTTGTTGTCTATAGTTACACCCAGGAGTTTGGCAAACTGCACCAGCTGCAGAGGATGGGCACCCACTGTGACTGCTGGGGCTTGCACTGGAGTGGTGGCGGTATTGATGTGCATGACTACGGTTTTGGTGTGGTTGATGGTGATCTTGCTCTCCGTAGTCCATGCCTGTAGCCTGTCCAGGATGCCTTGGAGCGGTGAGTAGTCTGGTGCGGTGTTGTCCACTGAAACCCTCACAGTGCAGTCATCCACGTACTTCCACCTGTGAGGAGTGTCCGATAGAGCGTCGTTGATCTGGATGAGGAAGCACAGTGGTCCCATCTTGGTCCCCTGGGGAACACTGCAGGTGAGTTGTTGGAATGTAGATACCAAGCCCTGATACCTCACTGCTTGGCGACGTCCACTCAAGAAATTAGTGAGCCATGAGACCAGGTTGGTGGACAGCCCTAGTGCAATAGCCTTGTTGATAACAGTGCAGTGATCAACAAGGTCAAAGGCCTTCCTGAAGTCCACAAGGGCAACGGCCAGTGATGTCTTACGTTTCTGCAAGTTTTTGTGCAGAAAATCCAGAAAGCTCACCAAGCAGTGTGATGTAGAGGAGGTCCTCATATTGCCAAATTGCTGTGGATCAATTGACTGATAGATACTGGCAAATGCCCACTCAAAAACAAAGTCCTCACAAAGTAGACTGGGTATGGGGGTAATGGCAACTGGCCTGAGGTCGTTAGGGGACTGTGGGGTGGTGACCTTGGGGATGGGGGTGACAAATGCGGTTTTCCATTCATTAGGGCATTTGCTTTGTCTGAGGGATGCATTAATAATAGAACAGAGGGGGGTGGTAAGTTCGACTGCAAACTCCTTGTATATTTTGATTGGGAGGTCAATTGGGGTCGTGGAGCGTTTGGATTTAAATTTCAGGAGTTTGTTGGCGATTTCATATGGTTGGACACTGGGAGGGGGGGAAGGTAAGTAAGCTGGGAGGAGAGTGAGGTCAAGACTGGGTAAAGTATGACATATGGTAGCAAAGTGGTTATTAATTATCTCAGCTGCCTCCTCACTAGGTAAATGTGAGATGAAAGGAAGTGTGGGAGACTGACGGTTGAGACCACAGAGATCTTTTACCTTGGAGTACCACTGACCGATGCCGACTTCCTTGAGGCCGTGCACTTTCCTGGGATAATAAGTCTTCTTGGTACGGTACAGAGTCTTTAGTTATGAGGTGAAAGAAGATTATTAGGGGTTGAAGGAAAAGTGGTGAAACTGAAATACAGTAGGAGTAGAAAGAATTTGGGCTCAACCAGATCGCTTCATCTTTCCTATTGGTGTTTTATCTTTGTTCTGCTCCCTTGGGTCGTCAGACCTTTGTATTAATATTGGTTTATTTATAAGTGCTGCTTATTATTATTATTATTTTTTATTTATTGTTGGAAATAGTAACCCCGCCCAGGTCCTTGTGTAATTGGGAGGGTAGTCACATTTTTTTTTTTTTTTTCTTGGCGCGCTAAGGTGTTAGCTAAGTGTTAGTTGTGTTAGTGGAGCTGGTAGGTCACTCATCTTTTATTTTCTCTATTAATGTTTTATGCGTATATGTGTATATTGGGGCAGGATGTGGTTCAATTATTTCTTCCTGGCTGATGTAGCTGGGAGGGTAGTCGCAATTTTTTTTTTTTTCTAGGATGTTAGTTAAATGTTAAATGTTAGTTGTGTTAGTCTAAAGGTACACTGCATGGAGAGGCCTGTCAGGTTCTTAGTGGAGCTGGTAGGTCACTCTCATCTTTTATTCTCTCTATTAATGTTTTATGTGTATATTGGGGCAGGAGATGGTTCAATTACTTTCTTCCTGGCTGATTTAAACCAACTGTGTTCTTGGAATTCTTCGTTGTCTATATTATTTATCCAGTTTTGATATGTTTCTGTGTTAAGTTCAGTCACTTTTTTCCAAATATTTGCAGCTTTGTTGTGTATATCTACATTGATTGCTAAGAGGTTTGCTCTCTTGTGTAGCTGTTCATTACTGATGTGGTCTGTATATTTTATGTTCTATATAAATCTGAGGGCTATATTTTGTACTATTTGTAACCTTTTAATGCTCGTTTTACTAAGAGTGTTCAATGGGATGGGTGGGTGGTCCATAATTGATTTGACAAGGGCAATATAAATCTTTCTTTTGTTATTAATGCTAAGGTTCTTAAAGCGTTTTATTTTTGATAATCTTATTCTTGCCTGTCGTTCTTTATCTTTTAAGTATGTTATATATCCTCTTTTTGTTAGTTTTAGTTCAAGCATCCTGCCTTCAGTGTCGTATGGGTATAGTTCCTGGTCGACTATTACTGGACTTGTTTTAATCTTGGCTATTGGTATTATCTTGAATTTGTTCTTATTTGTCCTGATTTTTCCATTTTTTCTCAAAATCATTTATATTTTTTATCGCTCTTACCGTGTAGAGTGCCATAAATTGGGTTGATTTTCCTGGGTATGATACTATTTGAGTATTATCATCAGCAAACATTACATATTCGCTAAAGGGGGTAGGTTGAGGTGTGTCTGAGGTATAAATTGTATATAGTGTTGGAGAAAGGCATCCTCCTTGAGGTACTCCACTCTCCATATTAAACATGGTTCCCATAAAGTTTCCAATTTGAATTTGTGCTCTCCTATCAACTAAATAGTTACACAATATTCTTAGCAAGTATTCGTTAAGTCCCAGTTTTAATATTTTATATTTTAAGCCTAAATGCCAAACTTTATCGAAAGCCTTAGAAACGTCCCTTAAAATTATATTGATCTGGTTCCCCTTGCTTTTTTCTATTGCAATTATTTCCGTTATTGTAGCTATTGCAGTTAGGGTATTTCTATTGGACATAAATCCATGTTGTCTATTGCTAGTTTTCCCATGTTGTGTTAAAAAGGTTATAAGTCTTGAATTTAAATTTTTTCCAATAGTTCCCGGTAATTTCTAATAAAGATATTGGCCTGTAGTTTAATATTTCCTTATTGTCCTTACCCTCCTTGGGAATAAATATCATTTTAGCATATTTTAGTTTGTCTGGAAAGTAACCGGTTATTAAGCATGCGTTATAAATGTTTAATAGTGTTTTTAAGATGTTTTCAGGTAGATTCATGATCATATTTCGTGTAATACCTGTGAGCCCGGGGGCTTTTTCCTTAAACTTCCTCAGACAGTGCATCATTTCTCCATGGTTATTATTTGATTATTAGGTAATAAGTTATAGTCTATATATTGCTTTGGGTTGATTCTATGTATGTGTCTTCCCATTTCGTCTTCTATCCTTTCTTCGTGTTCACTATCAAAATCTTCATTTTCCTCATCTGATATTTTAAAAACTTTTACCCATTCCCTTTTGAATGCTGACTCTTGTTCATTTTCCTCGTGCAGTTTTGTTCCATTTTGGCCTTTAATGTATGGTGTTTTTTGCTTGTTGTGCCCCATCATCTTGTTTATGGAATTCCAAAATGTTTGTGTCTTTAGTCATGTCAGCCGCCATTATAATATCATTCCATTTTTTATTGTTTGCTTCCTTACATGCGTCTCTTAATTTTTTCTGTAGTGCTGTCTGCGTCGTATATAGCCATCTGTTACTGCCGTGTCTTTCCATATACCTGTTTATTTCATTGTAATGGGTTTGGATTAATTTAACTTCTTCTGGTAGTCTGTTGTTGGGTAATGTTCTAAAGTGTGAAGTAGGAGTGTGTTTGGTTATAGATGTTTTTATTGCTGAGTGCAGTCTGTCCATTTCTGAGTCTATGTCTTCTGTTGTTTTCCCTTGTAGGTTAATCGAGTGGTGATTACCTAAGTCGTCTTTGAAGCTGTCCCAGTCTGTTTTACTCATTTTCAGTCTCTTTTTTATTGGTATCTGTATGGGGCTTGTTGACAGTGTTAGTATAATTGGCAGATGGTCACTGCCTGTGAGAGGTACTTGTTTTATATGGTAATTGAAAAAGGCTTTGTAGTTGGCAAAAATTTTGTCTGGTGTCGATTGTGTATTGTGATTTCTCCAGGTTGGAAAGTTAGGACCTAGATGATTGATTTTCCCTAGGTTTATTAATTGATTAAGGGCGTTTCCCACGGCGTTATTATTTGTATTGTCAAAAATCCTGTGTCTGGCGTTAAAGTCTCCTAAGATGTACATCGGATGACTATTGTTAGCCAATTTTAATAGGTCTTCTATAGGTAAGTAGGGTCGTCTCGGTGGCAGATAAGTAGTAGCAATAATTACGTCTCCTTGGGTTGTATTTATTTTTATTGCTAGAAATTCATCCTGGAAGTCATCGATTAGTTTAAATTTTAAGTTTCTTTTAACCGCTATAGCTGCTCCGTCATTTTTCTGGCCCGATTTATTTATTTGGTTTACATAATAGTTAAAGAGTTTTATGTTGTTGTTTTCTGTCTCACCGTGACTGTTTATTAGTATAATGTCAGGGTCAATTTCTTGATATATATTACTTAGGTTAATTCTCTCGGTCTTCCAGTTTCTTACGTTGTGTTGTATTATTCTTAAAGTTCTTACTGTTTGTCTATTGTCCATTATTTCTTATACTTGGATTGTGGAAGTTGGAGTGGAGACCTATCGTCCTGTTCCCGCTTCTGACTCTTCTAAACTCTGACGGGTCTACTATTTTAAAGTCATTGGTCGTAATCTTTAGTTTGTCCATAGTGATTAGTGTCCAGACGTAATCTTCACTTAGGGATTTTTCTTGATATGTCCACTTGTATATCCCTCCTTCACAGATTTTTGCTATTGTCCCTCCTGTTGGTCTCGATGTTGGGATTCCATGTTTTGTTGTAGTGATAACTTTTAATCCAATATCTTCAGCAGATTCAGGTTGTATATTGTGATCAGTCTCCATCTTATCTTCTCTCCTCCTTATCCTTTGTCTTGTAGTCTGTCCTTTTGTTATTTCTATCTTCTCTTTGTCACTTCTAGTCATTTGTCTGGGATCTCTATCAGTCGCTTGTGTTCCTTGTGTATCAGCTGTTGCTCCTTGCTCAAACCTTTGTTTGTCTAGCTGTAGTCTTTCTCTCAGTTCGCTTGAGTATGTTGCCTGAAATAGTCTTTGGATTCTGGATTCTCTGGGAATATCATCTCTGGTAGGTTATTCAATTTAAACATTTTCCTTAACTCCTCATTGTATGATCCGGGTGCAATGATATTGTGCAGATGTGCATGGATCATACTAATCATTAACTTGTCATGTATTGGTTCACTGAAGTTTAATATGGTGGATTCTGGTCTGTGAGCCTCTTGGACCGCTCTCTTGGCTATTTCGACGTATGTCGTATCCTTCTTGTCTTGTTCCTTTTTCCTTGTTTCTTGTTCCTTGTACTTTATCATGTGTTTTTTTATTGGGCATGCCATTGCTAACGTCCTGTGTCCTATATATGCATTCCCGTTTCTCTTACAGTTGAGACAGCCAACATGTGTGTTCTTACATTCGGTGTAGGTATGGTCGTCGCCTGCACAATCTGAGCAGTACTTTTTCTCTTTTTATGGACAGTCTCTCGTTGTGTGTTCTTCATATTTGTAAGAGGAAAAGCAAGTTTGCTGACTGATGAATGTTTCCTTCTTTATTTGATGAGGTGTTACTGACATGTTAAATATTAGAAAGCCCTGTTGTAAAACTTTTTCAGCCATTGAAACTTCTTCGAAGGTAATCTTGAAAACATGAGTGTAGTGTTTTATCTTGATGACTTCCTCGATCTTCATCCAACTGTTTTGGCGTTCCAGTTCATCTTTCAGATCTTCAGATGTCTTCCTCCCGATCTCTTGGTCGACTTGACGATCGAAAACTGATCTTTTTGCTTTTTGATTTGGTGGCATGACAACAACAAGTCCTTCATTGTAAAATACATCTCTGGCTTCTTTTGAAAGGATTTTGTCTGAATCAAAGTCATCTTTACAGATTACTTTGAAACCTTCGTTGGTGCTAAATATTCTTGTTAGTGGGACTTGCAATTTGTTGTAAGTGATTTCTGCCACTTTTCCTCTTCCAATAGAGTGTCCCTTATCTCTATGTTTTATTCTAATGCTTGTAGTCATCTTCCTTGATTACATCCCAATCCTACCTATAACACAGGGCTCCTGCCTGGGAGCAGTGACCCCTCCCCCCCCGCCCCCCTCTTGGACGGGCGTCGGGCTCGTAGGGTTCTGCGTCCAGGTTACCTGTGACTATAGTTATGTCTAAAAAGTTGCCACCTACCGGTGACCCCCGGACAAGGGGTGCCCTGCACTATCACAGGTTCCCTTGCCGGTTCGACCGTATCGCTAAGTCCCGCCTCCCGTTCAAGGAACGGAGTGCATGAGGGGGATGAAGAAAGGAAAGAAGAGGACTTAGAGAGTAGAGACAGTCTACCTACCGCGCCACGTTCGGTTAGCCAATCAGACCACCGCAGTAAACGTGCATGTATCACGCCACCGTGGGGCACCACTGATTGGCCAATCCAGGACGTAGACGCACGGGTAGTAGTCAAAATTTGGGGAGCCCAAATATATGTTTTTCAGAAGTTGACCTCTGACCCTCAGCCAGAGTTGACCTCTGACCCTCAGCCAGCTGCTGACGAGTACTCGACCACCTCTCACGTTCTCCAGCTTTGTCTTGCCTTGCAAGACCGACTGGAGAAGGTTGAGAAGGAGGTCCAGAGTCTCAAGGGCGAAAACTTAGCCTTGAAGCTAGTTTTAGAGGAGAAGAAAACCTTTGCCAGTGTCGTGAAGGACGGTGAATTTGAAGTGGATTCGTGGAAGGTAGTTGCTGCTAGTGCTACAAAATGCACTCTAAAAAGGCACTCAGCTGTAGACCTAAACAACAGGTTCAGCACCTTAAGTGACGAGTGTGAGGAAGGTGCTAGTAACACCACGAGTGCTACTCCCTCTGTTAGTGTGGAGAGAGGGAGTAGCGCAGGTAAGAAATCACCACACTCAGGTAAGGTCAAATGTGTTTCTGTCATGGGAGACTCGATGGTGAAGTATTTAGGGTAACAATCTCTGCACTAAAGTTAGGAAGCTCGAGTGTCTCCCCGGGGCAGGGATAGGTAGAGTACTGGAGAGAGTGGAGAACGTCATTGATGACTGTGGAGACAACCCCATAGTCTTACTCAGTGCAGGAGGCAGTGACGTAGGTAAGCTTACCAGTGTCGAACTGCGTAAACTGTATAGGGAAGCTCTAGATAAGATTAGGGTGAAGGGTGGAACTCCTATTGCTTGCTCTATCCTACCTAGACGTGGTGCCAGTCGTGAATGGATGTCCCGTGCAATTGGTTTCAATTGCTGGTTGGAAGAACAGTGTAAAGAGCTGTCGACGCCATTCATTGATAGTTGGAGCCTGTACTATGGTGATGATAGTATGTATGCAAGGGATGGGGTGCATTTAAGTAGGAAGGGGGTGGCGGTGCTAGCGAAGATAGTTGACAGGGTAGTAAAGGTGGGGTTTTAATATGTCCAAATCCCATCAGTGGTAAAGAGAGGAAAATACCATGTGAAAATAACAGCAGTGAAACAGAAGTAGATAATGCTGAAAATATAGTTAGTCATAATAACAAACATCAAAGTAATAAATGTAAAACAGATAGAAACGGAAGAAATATATTGAGTGTTTATTATACTAATAGTAGAAGCCTGTGTAACAAAATGGACCAGCTCAGGGCCATTGTTAGTAAAGAGAACATAGATATAATTGCAATAACGGAAACATAGATAAATTCAAACAGCAAACATTTTTTAGCAGAATTTCATATCCCAAGATATAACCTATTTAAATTTGACAGAGTAGGAAGGAGAGGGGGCGGTGTAGCAGTGTATATCAGGGTGTCATTAAAAAGCTGCAATAAATCAAACATTAAAACAAATAGCGACAATGAAAGTATTTGGGTAGAGATTGGTGAGGGCAATGAGTCCGTAGTCATTGGTGTTATATATAGACCACCTAACTTGAGTAGGAACGATGGAAAATTGCTATGGGAGGAAATAAAGAAGGCATCTGATAGAAACAATGTATGTATTCTAGGCGATTTCAACTTTTCAGGCATAGATTGGAAAAATCAACTTAGCGATAATGAATCTGAAGATTTTCTAGAAGTAGTACAAGATAGTTTTTTATATCAATTCATAAACTCGCCCACTAGAGGAAATAATATCCTCGATTTAGTTCTCAGTAATAATGAAAATCTAGTAAAAGATGTTGGGATTGGAGACGAACTAGGAAACAGTGATCATAAAGCCATATATTTTAACATAATATGGGATGGCAGGAAGAAGGAAAATTCGGCCTTGATCCCGGATTTTAGGAAGGCTAATTACGGTAGCTTAAGGAGAGACCTAAGGGATGACCCTATGGTCAAAAGATTAATCCCCCCCCACACCCCCGGAAACTGCCAACTTAGGACGGGATAACCCCGAATTTAATTTAGCAGCTACTTATGAACAGTTTATTGCGACAATCCATAATGCTCATAATAAACACATCCCTAAAAGAAAATTCAGATCGATACGGAACCAACCAAAATGGATGAATAATAGACTCTTAGATCTTCTAGGGAAAAAGAAAGGAGTATATAGAAAAGTTAAGAAAGGCGAAAATCACTTACTTGGTTACTATCAGAACCTAAAAAGACAGGTAAAAACAGAAATTAGGAAAGCAAAGAGAAATTATGAAATCAAGGTAGCAAACGAATCGAAAAATAACTCCAAAGCTTTTTATCAACTGTATAAATCAAAGGTTAGAGATACAATAGGTCCCCTTAAAACTACGACAGGAGAAATGACTGATGATGAGTTAGAAATGTGTAGTACGTTAAATAGTCATTTTCGCTCCGTATTCACAAATGAAAACCTAGCACAGTTTCCAGAAGTTCATAAGGTATATAACGACAGTATAGAAAATATGTTGATGAATATCAATATTACTAGTAACGATGTGCTTAAAGTAATTAACAAACTGAAGCCTCATAAATCGCCTGGTCCAGACGAGGTATATGCTAGAATATTAAAAGAATGTAGAGATGAGTTGAGTAATCCATTAGCAGTTTTATTTAATAAGTCATTAGAATCGGGCCTAGTGCCAGAAGCTTAGAAACTTGCAAATGTAGTTCCGATTTTCAAAAAAGGTGATAAATCAATTGCATCAAATTACCGTCCCATTAGTCTCACGTCAATCATAGGCAAGTTGCTAGAGTCAATTATTGCTACAAAAATCAGAAGCCACCTTGAAACATTCAACTTAATTCATTCTTCTCAGCACGGGTTCACCCAGGGACGTTCTTGTCTCACAAATTTGCTTAGCTTTTTCTCAGAAGTATATGAAGCGGTAGATAATGATAAGTCATATGATATAATTTATTTAGATTTCAGTAAAGCATTCGATAGAGTCCCTCATGAGAGATTGATAAGGAAGGTAGAAGCACATGGAATAGGTGGATCATTAATAAAATGGATTAGGTCATGGTTAACTGGTAGGAAACAAAGAGTCAGACTGGGGTGCGGTCAAAAGCGGAGTTCCCCAGGGATCTGTATTAGGCCCTCTGCTGTTTGTTATATTCATTAATGATCTTGATTTAGGCATAACTAGTAGGATTAGTAAATTTGCAGATGATACCAAAATGGGGAGAGTGATAAATTCAGACAGTGACTTTGAACACCTTCAAAGAGATCTAGATACCTTACATGAGTGGTCAGTAGACTGGCAAATGAATTTTAATACTGATAAATGCAAGGTACTACAGATAGGGAAGACAAATACAAACGTTAAGTATAAACTAGGTAACACGGAAATAGAAAACTCAGATTGTGAAAAAATCTAGGTGTATTTGTTAGCAACGACTTGAAACCTAGAAAACAATGTATTAGCGTTCGCAACAAGGCAAACAGGATTCTTGGGTTCATATCTAAGTCTGTGAGTAACAGAACTGCTGACGTTATCTTGAAACTTTACCTAGCATTAGTGAGGCCACACATGGATTATGCGGTTCAATTCTGGTGTCCTTATTATAGAATGGACATAGATTCTTTGGAGAGAGTACAAAGAAGAATGACAAAAATGATCCATAATATTAGAAACCTTCCATATGAAGAAAGACTAAAAAGCTTAGGCTTACATTCATTAGAGAGGCGTAGAGTTAGGGTAGATATGATAGAGGTGTTCAAGTGGGTAAGAACATAAGAAAGTGGGATACTGCAGGAGGCCGACTGGCCCATACAGGGCAGATCCCTTTCACACCCATCCCAGCACTTCCATGTGCCTATCCAACTTCGTCTTGAAGCTCCCTAGCATCCCCGATCCGACTATAGCACTCGGTAGCCTATTCCACATATCCACAACTCGATTACCAAACCAGTGCTTGCCTATATCCTTTCTGAATCGGAATATATCTAATTTAAGGCCATGGAAGATGTTCTTGAGCTCAGTAATAACGAAATAACTAGAACAAATGGCTAATTACAGTTTTAAGGGTTCTTTTTGACAGACCGAAATTGTATTCAACGGTGTCTTTGTTAGACGCGAGTTTGGCGAGGGCATCAACTCTTGTCATGTTTTATGAGGCCTATGTGAGAGGGGATCCACAACAGTTTGACCCTGACACCCCGGTCAACAAGGCACGCATATTTGTGTCTGGCTTCAGAGACAAGAGCGTGACAACCTGAGTCGAGGGTACCAAGGGCAAGTAGTGAGGATAGAGAGTCAGTGATGATGAGACTGTCAGTAACAGTGGTTTCAATGAATTTAATAGCTGTGAGTATGGCAACTAATTCAGTTTGTAGAGTGGATGCCCTGTTGTTAATTCTAACTCCTTTCTCAATTATATTACCGTCAGGTTGAGTCATAACAATAGCACTTCCAGCCCTCCCACAGGCGGTGTTTAGAGATCCATCAGTGTAGATGGTCTGTGTGATATTATCATCAGTCTGTAGAGTGTGTATGTGTTCAAGAGCTCTCAATTTGGCAGTGTGTTGGAGACACATGCTTTGTATAATTAAATTTTTAGGCGGATACGTCGGTATTGTGATATCGAAGGGAATTGTCCGCCAGGGTGGCAGGAAGCGCTGTTGTGTCTCAACTTTGTACAGGTGGTCTAGTCCAAACATCTTCATATGTGTAGCTGTAGTTTGGATCCATTTAGACTCGGTAGTCCCATGGTTCATACATTCTAGCAATTTTAAGGAAACAATGTTATCAGGATCACCACGCAGAAGCCTCAGGGCTATCATGAGGTTGACTTCAATTATTCTATCTTTAACACTTGGGAGAGAGTTATGGTGGCTGTGTGTGTGTGAGAGATAGATATGGTGGCTGTGTGTGTAGAGAGATAGTTATGGTGGCTGTGTGTGTGTGTGTAGGAGGATATGGTGGCTGTGTGTAGTGAGATAGTTGTGGCTTCTGTGTGTGTAGTGAGATAGTTATGGTGGCTGTGTGTGTGTGTGTAGGAGATAGTTAGGGTGGCTGTGTGTGTGGGAGATTGTTATGGTGGTTGTGTGTGTAGTGATATAGTTATGGTGGCTGTGTGTGTGGGAGATAGTTATGGTGGCTTTGTGTGTGTGGGATAAAGATATGGAGGCTTTGTGTGTGTAGGAGATAGTTATGGTGGCTGTGTGTGTAGTGAGATAGTTATGGTGGCTGTGTGTATGTGTAGGAGATCGTTATGGTGGCTGTGTGTGTGTGTGTGGGAGACAGGTATGGTGGCTCTGTGTGTGTATGGGAGATAATTATGGTGGCTTTGTGTGTGTGGGAGATAGATATGGTGGCTGTGTGTGTGGGAGATAGTTATGGTGGCTCTGTGTGTGTAGTGATATAGTTAAGGTGGTTGTGTGTGTAGGAGATGGTTATGGTGACTGTTTGTGTATGTAGGAGATAGTTAAGGTCGCTGTGTGAGTAGGCGATGGTTATGGTGGCTCTTTGTGTAGGAGATGGTTATGGTGGCTGTGTATGATGGAGATAGTTATGGTGGCTGTGTGAGTGTGTGTAGGAGATTGTTGTGGTGGCTGTATGTGTATGGGATAGTAATGGTGGCTGTATCCACTTAGTAACTATATCAATTCTCATGTACAGAACCAAATACGCAATGTGCTTGAATACCTCCCACATAAATGTGAATAACAAAGTGTGAGGCCAGACATACTGCCTCACACGCCTGTTCTCACGCATTTGTGAATAAGTTACCCTTCATGTATAGAACTAAACAAATAATGTAAATGAAATACTGTGTAACTTTCAGTGCCATAATATCCTGACAACGGGGGTTAATTATTATGACCCTTTGTATACCCTACTCTGTAATCCTTTTGCGCTACCGCTCACAGGATGAGTGTGGGGTGCACAATAAAGTAGCCGCTGCAAGCGGCAAAATCAAAAATCAATCTCCCACACGCACACACAGCCACCATAACTCTCTCCCACACACACAGCCACCATAACTCTCTCCCACACACACACAGCCACTATAACTATCATTCTACACACACAGCCACCATATCTATCTCCCACAAACACAGAAGCCATAACTATCTCCTACACACACACAGCCTCCATAACTATCTCTCTATACACACAGAAGCCATAACTATCTCACTACACACAGCCACTATAACTATCCTCTTACACACACACACACACACACACACACAGCCACCATAACTATATCCTACACACACACAGCCACCATAACTATCTCCTACACACACAGAGCCACCATAACTATCTCTCTACACACACAGCCACCATATCTATCTCCTACACACCCACAGCCAAAATATCTATCTCCCACACACACAGCCACCATATCTATCTCCCACACACACAAAGCTACCATAATTATTTGTAATTCGTAACCCATTCCCCAAATATGTAACTGTATATTTTCAGCCTTCTGGCTGCCAAGCTCTTTCAATAAACCGTTAATTATTATTATTATTATTATTATTAATTATCTCCCACACACACACAGAGCCACCATAACTGTCTCCCACACACACACACAGCCACCATAACGATCTCCTGCACACACACAGCCACCATAACGATCTCCTACACACACACAGCCACCATAATTATCTCACTACACACAGAGCCACCATAACTGTCTCCTACACACACAAAGCCACCATAACTATCTCCCACACACACAGCCACCCTAACTATCTCCTACACACACACACACAGCCACCATAACTATCTCCTACACATACAGAGCCACCATAACTATCTCTCTACACACAAAGCCACCATATCTATTAGGGTGTGTCAATTTAGGGGGTGAACTGGCTAAATTGAAAATCGAGTAATTTGGTAGCAATTTATTGTAGTCTTTAAGCATGCAAAACAATATTCTGGCATAATTTTTTTTTTATAATAAGTCCTACCTACATCAAATGGATTTTTAAATGTACATATTTGTGAATTTATAACATAACCAGCGTTTGCACACATGTTACTGTTTCAAGTTTCAAATTATTATATTTTATTATCCGTAGTCTATTTGAAAGTAACCAATGCCTTCATACTCTCTTTGCTTTGGTTTCTTGTCATCAGTAGTCTGCTTGCTATTTGTGCTTTGATGTAACCTTCTCGCCTCTCGTGGCTGTAAACATGGCCCGCTGCTTCTGTGACCATTTTCACACATCTCTCCACACTTTGAGTGTGGGAAGGCCACTTCGGCACCTGCATTGGAGTCTCTTTAAGGTTTCTCAATTCTTGGCTAGTTAGACTTGTTGTCAATGGTGGCTCTAAGACTTCCAAACTCAAGTCAACCAATTCTGACAATTTGGTGGCATTGACGTTTATTGGGGGAACTTTTCTTGAATGAAACGAACAGTCTCCCAACTGGTCGTCATCTATTAGCGTTCCTCTAATCTTTAGAATGACTTCTACAGCCTCGGTTCGGAGATTGGTACATTGACTGCAAAGCATTGCTTGCAAAACTGCTTCTGATCGAGCATACCAAGCGGACCTTCTTGCCACAGGTAACACGATGTCCCTCACTACCTTCCTCTGTGTTCTTACTAGCTGCAATTGAAACAAAAGGTGATTGGGCCCATCCACCCACATAGGATTAAGTTTCACACTAAACCACTGGGGAAGATAAACTCCAATAATAAATTCAACAATTAACCTCAAATTCTTCAGCACTTTGCCCTTCAATTCGTGTTTGGAAATCCAAATCCTGCAGAAACGAAGAGCTGTAGTTAACCAACGGCTGTGACTGACAGGTCCAATCTCCAAGAGAGCCAATGACTGAGGCACTTCTCCTGATCTTATTGCTTGGGCAATACGATAAGCATAGGATTGATCTGTGCTGAGATCTTTGATGACTCCTTCAGACAACGCCGGAAGGGGAGGGCCAACTTCGACCTTTGGAAAGGTTGTATTTATTTCTAGTTGTGTTGCTTCATCCAGCATGATGCCAAGGGGACCTGACCACTTGTTGTTGCTCTTTGTAGGACCATCAAGTTCCTGGATGAGATGACGAAGAGGTAGCTCGCCTGTATGTAAATCACATACAATCCAAACAAGTCTTCTTCCTAGTTTTTTCTCTAAATGCGTCATTACACCCCCCTGCCATCCGGTGTTCACTGCAGTTGAATATCCACCAACAGCCTGCAGTGAACTGCCAAGTCCTCTCTCCTGAACCCAACATAAAATATGATCAGCAATGACCTCTGCATGTTTCTTCCCTTCTACTTCAGTTTCGGGAGCAAAGTGAAACAAAAACCGACCACCAGGCTCAGAACAGACAGAGTAGTGTTCTTCTTTGATGAGACCTGGAAACTTTCTGTTCACTCCCTCTACTTCTAGCAAAACTTTTGTGTCATCTATTCTTCCATCAAACAAAAGACAGGAGAGCCCTCCCTCGCTTAAATCTTTTTCATGCTGATCAGATATTTCCTTCATTATTTTTTCTTGTGCTCTTCTAATTTCATTATGATCTATCACCAAAGATACATCCTCTCGGCTGATGAGGCCTGCATCTATCCAAGCGGCAGTTGCAATTTCTGCAGCCTCACGAAGTCCAGCATGGTGGCGAATACTAGCTAAAGCATTGTTTGAAATATTTCTTGTGTTGTATTTCATTTTCTTTGGTAAAGGTTCAGATGGCTCTTTGGAACTATCATCTGATGTTGCTTCCTGTTCATCAGAAGAACTATCAAAGAAGTGATAAACATCTTGACACAGCTCTTCCTCTCTTTGGATGGCTTCTTCACTCTTCATTTTCTTCTTTTGTTCCCTCTCTCGGATTTGTTCTCTCTTCTTGGCATTAGCAATCTGCTTCTTTGTTTCTGAATAATCTATTGAACCCATTTGCATACTTCCTTGGCCTTCTGCCTTTGTCCTCTGTGCCTTTATAAATTCAAGCTCTAAAACAGGGATCTTCTTTTCACGAGGACAACCACAATCAATGTGGGAATTATTTTCTCTCTTACCTGAGTGAGAACAGTTGGATTCAGAACATAATTGTATGGAGCACTTGCAGGTCAAAATGTCAAACAGAGTATCAAGTGTGTGCAGAAATTCATTTTTCCTGGCCAAGTTTCCTTTACCAAGTGATGTTTCAACTGCTTTGTGCCATAATTTCGTTAGTTTTAGCTCAATAGTTCGACACTGATTAATCACAGGTGGTTTGAATAGTGCATTAGCTTTTGTCCATTGATGCAGAAGAGGGACTATCATGTCATTTATGAGTTCTTTATCTGTATAGTTCCTTCTGTCCTTTGCATTTTTTTCTCGAAGGAGTAACCCTAATCTTAGCATGTCTCTCACTGTTGGAAGTTCTGATACAGGAAGCTCCTTCCCTTTACCAACTAGCAGGCTCAAGTGGGTTGACAACTGACTTCTTGTCTTCAATTTTGACATCTTCACACTATCTGACAAATAGAAAAATATTTTAATGTTTCATAATTCAATTGTTGTTTCAAAAAATATCAATTTGTTTATCAAAAATGCTGTAACAGAAATAACATAATAATTTCTTAGAACATAATGTTTTATACAATGATATAAGTAACTGCGACAATCAATATGCCCTACTTACAATAATTAAAATGTAGAATTCGTCTGGTAGAGTAGGTGCAAGTGCAATGAGAGCAAACCACCGTCTATGATATCTAGAAGGAGAGTGAGCCGGGCGCCTTATCCTCACGCTTGGTACAAGTCAAAACAAGAATTAAACTGTCCCACACGGAGAGCCTGTTCATGTTCATGTTCTGACATGCATATTGTACACAAGCTATAGAACCATAAAATACTCCATAATCCATATGCTTACATGAGATTAGTTAATATCAAGTGAATAATTCTAATCAAGTCTCATTAATTTGTTGAAATACTGATATTTGAAACTTTAAGGTATAATTGATGTAGGTGAGGGTTATTTCAATTCATTTTTGTTTGCTAATCTCAAGTTTAGACATAAAGAGGCACAATATTTTGACTACCAAATTTGATTTTTAACATGTTGACAAAATTGACACACCCTACTGTGTGTGGGGGGGGGGGGGGGGCGGGGGAGATAGAAATGGTGGCTGTGTGTGTATAAATATACTTATGGTGGCTGTGTGTGTGGTGTGTTGTGTGGTGTGAGGAGAGATTTATGGTGCTTGTGTGTAGTGAGATAGTTATGGTGGCTGTGTGTGTAGTGAGATAGTTATCGCGGCTGTATGTGTGTGTAGGAGATAGTTATGGTGGCTGTGTGTGTGTGTTGGAGATAGTTATGGTGGCTGTGTGTGTGGGAGATAGATATGGTGGCTGTGTGTGTGGGAGATAGTGATGGTGGCTGTTTTTGTGTAAGAGATAGTAATCGTGGCTGTGTGTATGTTGGAGGTAGTTAAAGGTGTGTGTGTGTGTGTGTGTAGAAGACAGTTATGGTGGCTATGTGTGTAAGAGATTATTATGGTGGCTGTTTGTGTGTGTAGATAGGAATGGTGGCTGTGTGTATGCAGGAGACAGTCATGATGGTTGTGTGTGTAGGAGATGGTTACGGTGACTGTTTGTGTATGTAGGAGATAGTTATGGTGGCTCTGTGTGTGTAGGAGATTGTTGTTGTGGCTGTATGTGTAGGAGATAGTAATGGTGGCTGTGTGTGTAGGAGATAGTTATGGTGTCTGTGTGTGTGTGTGTGTGTGTGTGTGTGTGTGTAGGAGATTGCTGTGGTGGCTGTATGTGTACGAGGTATTTATGTTGGCTATGTGTATAAGATAGTTATGGTGGATGTGTGTATAAGATAGTTATGGTGGATGTGTGTGTGTGTGTGTGTGTGTGTTTGTGTGTGTGTGTGTGTGTGTGTAGGACATATTAATGGAGGCTGTGGGTATCGGAGATAGTTATGGTGGCTGTGTGCGTACGAGGTATTTATGTTGGTTATGTGTATAAGATAAATATAGTGGCTGTGTGTGTAGGAGATATTAATGGAGGCTGTGTGCATCGGAGATAGTTATGGTGGCTGTGTGTGTGTGTGTAGGAGATTGTTGTGGTGGTTGTATGTGTAGGATATAGTAATGGTGGCTGTGTGTATGTTGGAGATAGTTATGGTGTGTGTGTGTGTGTGTGTGTGTGTGTGTGTGTGTGTGTGTGTGCGTTTGTAGAAGACAGTTATGGTGGCTGTGTGTGTAAGAGACAATGATGGTGGCAGTGTGTAGGAGACAGTTATGGTGTGGGCGTGTGTGTTTGTGTTTGTAGAAGACCGTTATGGAGGCTATGTGTATGTAAAAGATAGTTATGGTCGGTTTGTGTGTAGGCGATGGTTATGGTGGCTGTTTGTGTAGGAGATGGTTATGGTGGCTGTTTGTGTAGGAGATAGTTATGGTGGCTGTTTGTGTAGGAGATGGTTATGGTGGCTGTTTGTGTAGGAGATGGTTATGGTGGCTGTGTGTATGTGTATGAGATAGTTATGTTGGCTGTGTGTGTGTTGAAGATAGTTATGGTGGCTGTGTGTGTAGTAGATAGTTATGGTGGCTGTGTGTGTGTGTGTGTGTGTGTGTCTCTGTGTGAGGATAGTTATGGTGGCTGTGTGTAGTGAGATAGATATGGTGGCTGTGTGTGTAGTGAGATAGTTATCGTGGCTGTATGTGTGTGTAGAAGATAGTTATGGTGGCTGTGTGTGTGTTGGAGATAGTTATGGTGGCTGTGTGTGTGTAGGAGATAGTTATGATGGCTGTGTATGTAGGAAATAGTTATGGTGGCTGTCTGTGTATGAGATGGTTATGGTGGCTGCGTGTGTCTGTGTGGAAGATAGTTATGGTGGCTGAGTGTGTGTGTTTGTGGGAGATAGTTATGGTGGCTGTGTGTGTGCAGGAAATATTTATGGTGGCTATTTGTGTGTTGGAGATAGTTATCGTGGCTGTGTGTGTGTTTTGGAGATAGTTATGGTGTGTGTGTGTGTGTTTGTGCGTGTGTGTATGAGATAGTTATGGTGGCTGTGTGTGTGTAGGATATATATATGGTGGCTGTGTGTGTTTAGGAGGATAGTTATGGTGGCTGTGTGTAGTGAGATAGTTATGGCTTCTGTGTGTGTAGTGAGATAGTTGTGGTGGCTGTATGTGTGTAGGAGATAGTTATGGCTTCTGTGTGTGTGGGAGATGGATATGGTGGCTGTGTGTGTAGAGTGATAGTTACAGTGGCTGTGTGTGTGTGGGAGAGAGTTATGGTGGCTGTGTGTGTGTGAGAGAGAGTTATGGTGGCTGTGTGTGTGGGTAGTGAGATAGTTATGGTGGCTGTGTGTGTGTGTGTGTGTGTGTGTGTGTGTGGGAGAGAGTTATGGTGGCTATGTGTGTGGGTAGTGAGATAGTTATGGTGACTGTGTGTGTGTGTGGGGGGGGGGGGAAGATAATTTTGGTGACTTTGTGTGTGTGGGAGATAGATATGGTGGCTGTGTGTGTAGTGATATAGTTATGGTGGCTCTGTGTGTGTCTAGGAGATAGTTATGCTGGCTGTGTGTGTGTGTGTAGGAGATAGTTATGGTGGCTGTTTGTGTGTTAGAGATAGTAATGGTGGCTGTGTGTATGTTGGACATAGTTAAAGGTAGGTATGTGTGTGTGTGTGTGTGTGTGTGTGTGTGTGTGTGTGTCTGTAAGACAGTTATGGTGGCTGTGTGTGTAAGAGATAATTTTGGTGGCTGTTTGTGTGTGTAGATAGGTATGGTGGCTATGTGTATGTAAGAGACAGTTATGGCGGTTGTGTGTGTAGGAGATGGTTATGGTGGCTCTTTGTGTAGGAGATGGTTATGGTGGCTGTGTGTGTTGGAGCTAGTTATGGTGGCTGTGTACGTAGGAGATAGTTATGGTGGCTGTGTATGTGTGTGTAGGAGATAGTTATGGAAGCTCTGTGTGTGTAGGAGATTGTTGTTGTGGCTGTATGTGTAAGAGATAGTAATGGTGGCTGTGTGTGTAGGAGATAGGTATGGTGTCTGTGTGTGTGTAGGAGATAGTTATGGTGGCTGTATGTGTGTGTGTGTGTGTGTGTGTGTAGGAGATATTAATGGAGGCTGCGTGTATCGGAGATAGTCATGGTGGCTGTGTTTGTAGGAGATAGGTGGCTGTGTGTGTGTGGGAGATAGTTATGGTGGCTGTGTGTGTAGTGAGATAGTTATGGTGGGTGTGTGTGTGTGTGTGTGTGGGAGGATACTTATGGTGGCTGTGTGTGTGTGGGAGATAGTTATGGTGGCTGTGTGTGTAGTGAGATAGTTATGGTGGGTGTGTGTGTGTGTAGGAGATCGTTATGGTGTCTGTGTGTGTGTGTTTGAGATAGTTATGGTGGCTGTGTGTGTAGTGAGATAGTTATGGTGGCTGTGTGTGTAGTGAGAGAGTTATGGGGGCTGTGTGTGTAGGATATAGTTAGGGTGGCTGTGTGTGTGGGAGATTGTTATGGTGGTTGTGTGTGTAGTGATATAGTTATGGTGGCTGTGTGTGTGGGAGATAGTTATGGTGGCTTTGTGTGTGTGGGAGAAAGATATGGTGGCTTTGTGTGTGTAGGAGATAGTTATGGTGGCTGTGTGTGTAGTGAGATAGTTATGGTGGCTTTGTGTGTGTGTAGGAGATCGTTATGGTGGCTGTGTGTGTGTGTGGGAGACAGGTATGGTGGCTCTGTGTTTGTGTGGGAGATAATTATGGTAGCTTTGTGTGTGTGGGAGATAGATATGGTGGCTGTGTGTGTGGGAGATAGATATTTTGGCTGTGTGTGTGGGAAATAGATATGGTGGCTGTGTGTGTGGGAGATAGTTATGGTGGCTCTGTGTGTGTAGTGATATAGTTAAGGTGGTTGTGTGTGTAGGAGATGGTTATGGTGACTGTTTGTGTATGTAGGAGATAGTTAAGGTCGCTGTGTTAGTAGGCGATGGTTATGGTGGCTCTTTGTGTAGGAGATGGTTATGGTGGCTGTGTATGATGGAGATAGTTATGGTGGCTGTGTGTGTGTGTGTAGGAGATTGTTGTGGTGGCTGTATGTGTATGGGATAGTAATTGTGGCTGTATGTGTACGAGGTTTTTATGTTGGCTATGTGTATAAGATAGTTATGGTGGATGTGTGTGTGTGTGTGTGTAGGAGATATTAATGGAGGCTGTGTGTATCGGAGATAGCTATGGTGGCTGTGTGTGTGTGTGTAGGAGATTGTTGTGGTGGTTGTGTGTATCGGAGATAGTTATGGTGGCTGTGTGTGTGTGTGTGTGTGTGTGTGTGTGTGTGTGTGTGTGGGAGGACAGTTATGGTGGCTGTGTGTAGTGAGATAGTTATGGTTGCTGTGTGTGTGTGGGAGATAGTTTTGGTAGCTGTGTGTAGTGAGATAGTTATGGTGGCTGTGTGTGTGTGGGAGATAATTATGGTGGCTGTGTGTGTGTAGGAGATAGTTATGGTGGCTATGTATGTAGGAAATAGTTATGGTGGCTGTCTGTGTATGAGATGGTTATGGTGGCTGTTTCTCTGTAGGAGATAGCTATGGTAGCTGTGTTTGTGTGGGAGATAGTTATGGTGGCTTTGTGTGTGTGGGAGAAAGATATGGTGGCTGTGTGTGTAGTGAAATAGTTAAGGTGGTTGTGTGTGTGTGTGTGTAGGAGATAATTATGTTGGCTGTGTGTGTGTGTAGGAGATAGATAGGGTGGCTGTGTGTGTAGGAGATAGTTATGGTGGCTGTGTGTGTGTGTGTGTGTGTGTGTGTGTGTGTGTGTGTGTGTGTTTGTAGAAGACAGTTATGGTGGCTGTGTGTGTGTAAGAGACAATTATGGTGACAGTTATGGTGTGGGTGTGCATGTTTGTGTTTGTAGAAGACAGTTATGGTGGCTATGTGTATGTAGGAGATAGTTATGGTCGGTTTGTGTGTAGGCGATGGTTATGGTGGCTATTTGTGTAGGAGGTGGTTATGGTGGCTGTTTGTGTAGGAGATGGTTATGGTGGCTGTGTGTATGTGTTGGAGATAGTTATGGTGGCTGTGTGTGTAAGAGATAGTTATGGTGGCTGTGTGTGTGTGTGTGTGTGTGTGTGTGTGTGTGTGAGGATAATTATGGTGGCTATGTGTAGTGAGATAGCTATGGTGGCTGTGTGTGTAGTGAGATAGTTATCGTGGTTGTATGTGTGTGTAGGAGATAGTTATGGTAGCTGTGTGTGTGTGTTGGAGATAGTTATGGTGGCTGTGTGTGTGTTGGAGATAGTTATGGTGGCTGTGTGTGTGTAGGAGATAGTTATGGTGGCTGTGTATGTAGGAAATAGTTATGGTGGCTGTCTGTGTATAAGATGGTTATGGTGGCTGTTTGTATGTAGGAGATAGTCATGGTAGCTGTGTGTGGAGGAGGTTGCTATAGTGGCTATGTGCGTGTGTAGGAGACAGATATGGTGGCTTTGTGTGTAGTGAGATTGTTATGGTGGCTGTGTTTGTGTAAGAGATAGGTATGGTGGCTGTGTGTGTCTGTGTGGAAGATAGTTATGGTGGCTGCGTGTGTCTGTGTGGAAGATAGTTATGGTGGCTGAGTGTGTGTGTGTGGGAGATAGTTATGGTGGCTGTGTGTGTGCAGGAAATATTTATGGTGGCTGTTTGTGTGTTGGAGATAGTTATCGTGGCTGTGTGTGTGTGTGTGTTTTGGAGATAGTTATGGTGTGTGTGTGTGTGTTTGTGCGTGTGTGTAGGAGATAGTTATGGTGGCTGTGTGTGTGTAGGATATAGTTATGGAGGCTGTGTGTGTGTAGGAGGATAGTTATGGTTGCTGTGTGTAGTGAGATAGTTATGGCTTCTGTGTGTGTAGTGAGATAGTTATGGTGGCTGTGTGTGTGTAGGAGATAGTTATGGCTTCTGTGTGTGTGGGAGATAGATATGGTGGCTGTTTGTGTAGAGTGATAGTTATAGTGGCTGTGTGTGTGTGGGAGAGAGTTATGGTGGCTGTGTGTGTGTGTGTGTGTGGGAGAGAGTTATGGTGGCTGTGTATGTGGGTAGTGAGATAGTTATGGTGGCTGTTTGTGTGTGTGGGAGAGAGTTATGGTGGCTATGTGTGTGGGTAGTGAGATAGTTATGGTGACTGTGTGTGTGGGGGGGGGGGGGAGATAATTTTGGTGACTTTGTGTGTGTGGGAGATAAATATGGTGGCTGTGTGTGTAATAATATAGTTATGGTGGCTCTGTGTGTGTCTAGGAGATAGTTTTGCTGGCTGTGTATGTGTGTGTGTGTAGGAGATAGTTATGGTGGCTGTTTGTGTGTAAGAGATAGTAATGGTGGCTGTGTGTGTGTTGGAGATAGTTAAAGGTAGGTGTGTGTGTGTGTAGAAGACAGTTATGGTGGCTGTGTGTGTAAGAGATAATTTTGATGGCTCTTTGTGTGTGTAGATAGGTATGATGGCTGTGTGAATGTAGGAGACAGTTATGGCGGTTGTGTGTGTAGGAGATGGTTATGGTGACAGTGTATGTAGGAGATAGTTATATTCGCTGTATATGTTGGAGATAGCTACGGTGGCTCTGTGTGTTGGAGCTAGTTATGGTGGCTCTGTGTGTGTGTGTAGGAGATAGTTATGGTGGCTGTGTGTGTGTGTGTGTAGGAGATATTAATGGAGGCTGTGTGTATCGGAGATAGTTATGGTGGCTGTTTGTGTGTAAGAGATAGTAATGGTGGCTGTGTGTATGTTGGAGATAGTTAAAGGTGTGTGTGTGTGTGTGTGTGTGTGTGTGTGTGTGTGTGTGTGTGTGTGTGTAGAAGACAGTTATGGTGGCTGTGTGTGTAAGAGATTATTATGGTGGCTGTTTGCGTGTGTAGATAGGAATGGTGGCTGTGTGTATGTAGGAGACAGTCATGATGGTCGTGTGTGTGGGAGATGGTTATGGTGACTGTTTGTGTATGTAGGAGATAGTTATGGTCGCTGTGTGAGTAGGCGATGGCTATGGTGGCTTTTTGTGTAGGAGATGGTTATGGTGGCTGTGTATGTTGGAGATAGTTATGGTGGCTGTGTGTGTGTGTGTGTGTAGGAGATTGCTGTGGTGTCTGTATGTGTACGAGGTATTTATGTTGGCTATGTGTATAAGATAGTTATGGTGGATGTGTGTATAAGAGAGTTATGGTGGATGTGTGTGTGTGTGTGTGTGTGTGTGTAGGAGTTATTAATGGAGGCTGTGTGTATCGGAGATAGTTATGGTGGCTGTGTGTGTACGAGGTATTTATGTTGGCTATGTGTATAAGATAATTATGGTGGCTGTGTGTGTAGGAGATAATAATGGAGGCTGTATGTATCGGAGATAGTTTTGGTGGCTGTGTGTGTGTGTGTAGGAGATTGTTGTGGTGGTTGTATGTGTAGGAGATAGTAATGGTGGCTGTATGTGGACGAGGTATTTATGTTGGCTATGTGTATATGATAGTTATGGTGGATGTGTGTGTGTTGTGTATAGGATATATTAATGGAGGCTGTGTGTATCGGAGATAGTTATGGTGGCTGTATGTGTGTGTGTGTGTGTGTGTGTGTGTGTGTGTGTGTGTGTGAGGACAGTTATGGTGGCTGTGTGTAGTGAGATAGTTATGGTGGCTGTGTGAGTGGGAGATAATTATGGTGGCTGTGGGTGTGTAGGAGATAGTTATGGTGGCTATGTATGTAGGAAATAGTTATGGTGGCTGTCTGTGTATGAGATGGTTATGGTGGCTCTTTGTATGTAGGAGATAGTTATGGTAGCTGTGTGTGTGTGGGAGATAGTTATGGTGACTGTGTGTGTAGTGATAGTTATGGTGGCTGTGTGTGTAGTGAGATAGTTATGGTGGCTGTGTGTGTGTAGGAGATAGTTATGGTGGCTTTGTGTGTGTGGGAGAAAGGTATGGTGTCTGTGTGTGTAGTGAAATAGTTAAGGTGGTTTTGTGTGTGTGTAGGAGATAATTATGTTTGCTGTGTGTGTGGGTGTGTAGGAGATAGTTATAGTGGCTGTTTGTGTGTTGGAGATAGTAATGGTGGCTGTGTGTATGTTGGAGATAGTTATGGTGTGTGTGTGTGTGTGTGTTTGTTGAAGACAGTTATGGTAGCTGTGTGTGTAAGAGACAATTATGGTGGCAGTGTGTAGGAGACAGTTATGGTGTGGGTGTGTGTGTTTGTGTTTGTAGAAGACAGTTATGGTGGCTATGTGTATGTAGAAGATAGTTATGGTCGGCTTGTGTGTAGGCGATGGTTATGGTGGCTGTTTGTGTAGGAGATGGTTATGGTGGCTGTGTGTATGTGTATAAGATAGTTTTGGTGGCTGTGTGTGTAGGAGATAGTTATGGTGGCTGTGTGTGTAGGAGATAGTTATGGTGGCTGTGTGTGTGTGTGTGTGTGTGTTTGTGTGTGTGAGGAGAGTTATGGTGCCTGTGTGTAGTGAGATAGTTATGGTGGCTGTGTGTGTAGTGAGATAGTTATCGCGGCTGTATGTGTGTGTAGGAGATAGTTATGGTGGCTGTGTGTGTGTGTTGGAGATAGTTATGGTGGCTGTGTGTGTGGGAGATAGATATGGTGGCTGTGTGTGTGGGAGGTAGTGATGGTGGCTGTTTTTGTGTAAGAGATAGTAATGGTGGCTGTGTGTATGTTGGAGGTAGTTAAAGGTGTGTGTGTGTGTGTGTGTAGAAGACAGTTATGGTGGCTATGTGTGTAAGAGATTATTTTGGTGGCTGTTTGTGTGTGTAGATAGGAATGGTGGCTGTGTGTATGCAGGAGACAGTCATGATGGTTGTGTGTGTAGGATATGGTTATGGTGACTGTTTGTGTATGTAGGAGATAGTTATGGTCGCTGTGTGAGTAGGCGATGGTTATGGTGGCTCTTTGTGTAGGAGATGGTTATGGTGGCTGTGTATGTTGGAGATAGTTATGGTGGCTGTGTGTGTGTGTGTAGGAGATTGTTGTGGTGGCTGTATGTGTAGGGGATGGTAATGGTGGCTGTATGTGTACGAGGTATTTATGTTGGCTATGTGTATAAGATTGTTATGGTGGATGTGTGTGTGTGTGTGTGTGTAGGAGATATTAATGGAGGCTGTGTGTATCGGAGATAGTTATGGTGGCTGTGTTTGTGTGTGTGTAGGAGATTGTTGTGGTGGCTGTGTGTATCGGAGATAGTTATGGTGGCTGTGTGTGTGGGAGCACAGTTATGGTGGCTGTGTGTGTAGTGAAATAGTTAAGGTGGTTTTGTGTTTGTGTAGGAGATAATTATGTTGGCTGTGTGTGTGGGTGTGTAGGAGATAGTTATAGTGGCTGTTTGTGTGTTGGAGATAGTAATGGTGGCTGTGTGTATGTTGGAGATAGTTATGGTGTGTGTGTGTGTGTGTGTGTGTGTGTGTGTGTGTGTGTGTGTGTGTTTGTTGAAGACAGTTATGGTAGCTGTGTGTATAAGAGACAATTATGGTGGCAGTGTGTAGGAGACAGTTATGGTGTGGGTGTGTGTGTTTGTGTTTGTAGAAGACAGTTATGGTGGCTATGTGTATGTAGAAGATAGTTATGGTCGGTTTGTGTGTAGGCGATGGTTATGGTGGCTGCTTGTGTAGCAGATGGTTATGGTGGCTGTTTGTGTAGGAGATAGTTATGGTGGCTGTGTGTGTGTGTGTGAGGAGAGTTATGGTGGCTGTGTGTAGTGAGATAGTTATCGTGGCTGTATGTGTGTGTAGGAGATAGTTATGGTAGCTGTGTGTGGAGGAGGTTGCTATGGTGGCTGTGTGTGTGTGTAGGAGATAGATATGGTGGCTTTGTGTGTAGTGAGATTGTTGTGGTGGCTGTGTTTGTGTAAGAGATAGTTATGGTGGCTGTGTGTGTGTGTTGGAGATAGTTATGGTGGCTGTGTGTGTGTAGGAGATAGTTATGATGGCTGTGTATGTAGGAAATAGTTATGGTGGCTGTCTGTGTATGAGATGGTTATGGTGGCTGTTTGTATGTAGGAGATAGTTATGGTAGCTGTGTGTGGAGGAGGTTGCTATGGTGGCTGTGTGTGTGTGTAGGAGATAGATATGGTGGCTTTGTGTGTAGTGAGATTGTTGTGGTGGCTGTGTTTGTGTAAGAGATAGTTATTGTGGCTGTGTGTGTCTGTTTGGAAGATAGTTATGGTGGCTGAGTGTGTGTGTGTGGGAGATAGTTATGGTGGCTGTGTGTGTGTGCAGGAAATATTTATGGTGGCTGTTTGTGTGTTGGAGATAGTTATGGTGGCTCTGTGTGTGTGCAGGAAATATTTATGGTGGCTGTTTGTGTGTTGGAGATAGTTATTGTGGCTGTGTGTGTGTGTGTTTTGGAGATTGTTATGGTGTGTTTGTGTGTGCGTGTGTTGGAGATAGTTATGGTTCTGTATGTTTAGGAGATAGTTATGGTGTGTGTGTGTGTGTGTAGAGATAGTTATGGTGGCTTTGTGTAGGAGATAATTATGGTGGCTGTGTATGTGTGTGTGTGTAGGAAATAGTTATGGCGGCTGTGTGTGTGTGTGTGTGTGTGTGTGTGCATTCAGGAGATAGTTATAGTGGCTGCTTGTGTGTGTATGTAGGATATAGTTATGGTGGCTTTCTGTATGTAGGAGATAGTTATGGTGGCTGTTTGTCTGTAGGAGATAGTTATGGTAGCTGTGTGTTTAAGAGATACTTATGGTGTGTTTATGTGTGTGTGTGTGTAGGAAATAATTATGGTGGCTGAGTGTGTAGGAGAAGGTTATGGTGGCTGTTTGTGTATGTAGGAGATAGTTATGGTCGCTGTGTGTGTGTTGGGATAGTTATGGTGGCTGTGTATGTAGGAGAATGTTATGGTGGCTTTGTGTGTAGGAGTAGGTTATGATGGCTGTTTGTGTATGTAGGAGATAGTTATGGTCGCTGCGTGTGTGTAGGATGTAGTTATGGTGCCTGTGAGCTTGGATTCTCATGATAATACTTAACTCTTCCACACATTTTGGTTTTTTATACAGGGTTTGGTTTCCAGTGTATTTTAGAAAGAACGGAGACTGTATTACAAACCACAACGACAAATACAAACCAAACTGACCTAACGACCAAAGCCTTAACATCCATATTAACTATGCCCATGTTCACCACAACCACCAAATCGTCCTTAAAAGTGTGAAAAAATTTATACACAGGCTATAAACGTATCCGCCACACTTGCGTAAAAAATGAGAACCGGTCTTAGTCTGTCTATAGCCACTTCCAAAAACTTTACGTAAGAGTATCTGAGTCTTCTCGGGCCGGAGGGTGGGGAAGGGGGGAGCGGTAATGCCACACCACCACCACCAACGCGTCCTCGCTGGTCGGAATAAACAATGAGTCAGAAATGGCCAAACTTGTGCCATATCGGCCTCACCGTGTTGATGTTCCGGATATTTTCAACTTCTGAACGGTTATTTACCTGCAGGGATGACCTTTCGAGGACGAGGGTGACCTTTGGAGGGCTGGGGTCATATTTTGAGGGCTGAGGTCACATTTGGGGGGGGGGTCTGAGGTCATTTTTCGAGGCCTGGGGTAATTTTTTTGAGGACTGAGGTGTTTGGAGTTCTGGCCTCACATTTGGAGAACTGGAATCGTTTTGAAAGTTTTGGATCATGTTTGGATATATGGGTCACTTTGTTAGTGTTGAAGTTGCCTTTGGAGGTGTGGGGTTAACTTCAAATGGTTACTGTTAGACTTAGAGGTGACCTTTGCGGGTTGCAAATTTTGGATGAGTGACCTTAGGAGGTGATCCCTGGAGGAGTAATTTATTAAGGGCTATTGTTAAGTGGGAGGGAGGGAGGGAGGGAGAGGGTTCATGAAGGTTAGGTAATTTCAATCTCATATTTTCAATCTCGTATATCAAAATAATAAAACATTTATACAGCTAAATATTATTTCCCTTTTGCTTTTGTTTGACATAGAGGATCAACGTGTGATATAAAATAATAAGAATCAAAGGTATTTAAAAAACTGGTATGAGAAAGACATAAATGGTGTAACTGTACTAAGTAATACATGTAAAGCTTGAGTCATGTACACACCGAGGGAATATACACACAGAGAAACAATATCAGTCAGCCACACACACACACACACACACACACACACGGTCGGAGAAACATACAGTAGTTAAGAGCAACACAGATCGGTGTTCAGTTCTGAGGCGACACTATAACTGTATCTCAAAAAAACATTAATTCAACTTCACAATGGATCAATATGAAATATGAATCCTTGTCCGTTTGCTAATATTTTCTCAATTATCCTCTACGCCCAGCAGTGTTTCATCAATATAATCTGTTTTTCAAACAGTAGCAGAAACAAGTAATGCTACATGGTTATACGATCAAATATACCGTAACTTATGTAAATTAAATGACAATAAGTGTTTTTGTATGTTGTAGAATACCGTAAATAATGTCTCCAAAAGAATCGTTCGTGGGAGTCATTGTATGCAAGATGAATGATATAGGGATTCTGTCATATGATATTTAGGCCATTGGGTCGTTTATGGTATGTGACTAATATTAGGTACAGAGCATTTGATTCACGTAAGAACAGGTGTTTGTATATTACATCTTGTTTACAAGATAGTGTACGTTAATTGCAGTTCTTAGTATTGTGATTTATATCGGTTTTTATTTTTTAATTTATTTGAGTTTCTCTGCTTGTATTCGTACTTCAATTAGCATGTTATTTATTTGGGCTCCTTGTCCTGTTATTTATATGGGTTCCTGAGAGATTGATTTATATTGTTCCTTCAACAAATTATATATTACGGGCTCCTCAACTTCAAAGTATCGAGGAAAAGTTCTTATTTTTGTGAAAAAGACGATGGAGGGAACACTTCAAGGTGAGGTCTGATGAGGAAAGGCTTCTGGGAAATTGAATAACCGTGGTCAATTCCATGATTTCAATGCGAGATCTTGACCAATGAGCTTTACAGTTATGGAGCTGTCTGAGAGAAGATTCAAGAAAGGGTGTGGTCGTGAAAGACCCCAACAGAGAAGTACTTGTTGGAAGAAGTTATCAAGAACAAGCCATGATCGTCATAAACTACCGGTAAAAGCGTTAGTCAAGCCTGGAAGCCCAGAGGAAGCGTTCCTGCATCCAGAGCACAAGCCAGAAGAGGATCTGGTAAAGATATAATTCCAGGAAAGACTTTGGTCGATGAAATCTTCAAGACAAGGAGCTCGAGACCTAGGAGTCGTTCCAAAAAAGGGGCCTTGCTCCGGGCGGAACCTCGTTAGGAAGTACTCTGATCGATGTGCTCGTAAATATCAGAACTAAATTCCGATTGACGAGAGCCTCCAGGATGAAACTTAGCTGACGGAAACCTTTAAAATTAGTTTTCGTGAAGGTGACTTCTCAGTATACTACTTGGAAAATCCTAATCGATGGGGACATGCAATACAGGATTTAGATGAACGAGAGAAACTTTCTAGGAAAGATCCGCACAGGTGAGGCATTTAGGATAACTTGAGAGCACAAAACACTTTTTGAAAAGAACCGGACGGGAAAGGGTCTGGACAAGAGAAGCATTTTAGAAAGGAGGGGATCAAGATAGGGAAAAAAAGATTGGAGAGATCTGGACAGAAAGAGCTCTAATTTAGAAAGGATCAGAACAGAAGAAAGAATATTCTAGAGAGAATCGAGGCGGGAGACGCATTTTAAACTAGTTTGGACGGTAAAGATATAGGAAAATAATCTGTCTGGACAGGAAAACTTTTTTATTTTGTTGGGGGAGGTTCTGGTCATAGAAGTCTTACTGGAAAGGGGGAGAGGAGAGAGGGTTTGATGGAAAAGGTTGGTTGGAAATGGTCTTTGCCCGGACAGGAGAAAGAGTCCAAGTCCAGTCTAGTCCAGGAAACGGTCCAGCCGAACCAAACAGTTGGAGAAAGTTAGCGAGGCTGGTGTGGTGCGGGCGGGGAGGCGATGGTGGCCTGCAGGTGACGTGCTCAGCATTACAACCCGGGGACTCCGCCTGACCACTCGGTCTTCTGCACCCACTGGCATCACGAGAGAAAAGACAAATACAAAAAAAAAGTTTTATTTTCATGCCCTGTCAATCTGTCCCAGAGCTGTCAGACAACACTAGTTGACGTCAACCTGTGTCATTCCCACTGTCTCTCTATAAGAAGAGGCCTAGCAAATGCAGAAAGGAATGTTATTTTGGGAGTTTTTACAGAGAAACTACAACGGCCGACGAGATCCGGAATGTATCGACAATATTTTTGACGTGTTTACAGCAATCGACAAGTGATGACAAGAAATGATGATTACCGACAAGGTTGTTGAACCGATGCTGTTATCTGACGAGTACTGAAATTAAATGACAAGTACAATGTGTCGGAAAAAAACAGTGTGCCATGACAAGTGCTGACAAGACCCTGACAAGTGCTGACAAGAATCGGGCAAGAGTTGACAAGCGTTGATAAATCCGTGAGAAGTGCTCCTGAAAAGTGTTCACAAGACCCTGACATGTGTTCACAAGACCCTGACAAGTGTTCGCGAGATCCTGACAAGTGTTCGCGAGACTCTGACAAGTGCTCGCGAGACCCTGACAGGTGCTCACAAGACCTTGACAAATGCTCACAAAGCCCTGTCAAGTGTTCGCAAGACTCTGAAAAGTGTTCACAAGACCCTGACACCAATAACACCTTAGTACTCGAAAGACCTCAACATGACAAGTTCTTCTGGATGCCATTAACAGGCAGCAATAACGACACTACCAATCCTTTATCACTTATCTCATACCAATATTGTTTCCCGTACCGTTCTAGTGCCTCTCTCTCTCTCTCTCTCTCTCTCTCTCTCTCTCTCTCTCTCTCTCTCTCTCTCTCTCTCTCTCTCTAGGTGGCTAGGCGTATATGTGAGAAAAGTACCTCCAAGTGCCTCTCACCGTCCCACCAAGTGAGCAAAAGTATAGAAAAGTGGCGAGCAGCTCTGGTGTCTCGAGTCGACCCTGCGTAACCCGGATCTCTGCCTCGCCAGGACCCAACTTTAATCTTCTCAAGAATTGCAATATGCTAAGCAGGTCTTGGCTCCCTGCTCTCCCTCTCTCCGCCTTTCCATCCATCCCTCCCTCCCTCCCTCCCCCCCCCTTCCCTCTTCCTCCCTCCCCCCTCCCCTTTCCTCTTCCTCCTTCCCTCCCTCCCTCTCTCTCATTTAGTCTTGTCATCTTAGTAGGTGACCTATTTACTCAGTCATAGTCATGAACGTAAATACAAGTGGAAAGGGAGATATGTGGGAAGATATTTAAGATGGATGGGCATATGCAGGAAGACCTGTGTGGGAAGGGAATATATATGGGAGGGGAAGATATTCATAATAGGCCCCATCATAACATAGTTCAATAGTCAGACTTAGGGGTCTAATACGATTAGTGTTTATTAGAACTGGGCCCCAATATAACTGGATAAGGTCGATTAGATTGAGGCCTACTAGTACTGGGGCCCATTTAACCCGTCCGATACCTCACGTGTGTCGAGAGCTACACAACACCTGGATGGGTGGACTGATCAATGAATGGCTGTGAACGACGAACTAATATATCTGACAATAAAGGGAAGAGATAGAATGAAGAGCACAGACACAAACGAGAGAGAACAGGAAAAAAGAGAAGTGAGGAAAGATTTTATTAAATAAGAGAGGGAGAGAATTAAACGTACATGCCCCCTCCCCTACCAACCTACCTACCTACCTACCTCCCTCCCCTACCTCCCTCCCTCCCTCCCTCCTTCCTTCCCTCCCTCCCTACCTACCTCCCCTACCTCCCTCCCTCCCTCCCTCCCTCCCTCCCTCCTTCCTTCCCTCCCTCCCTCCCTACCTACCTCCCCTACCTCCCTCCCTCCCTCCCTCCCTCCCTCCCTCCTTCCTTCCCTCCCTCCCTCCCTACCTACCTCCCTCCCTCCTTCCTTCCCTCCCTCCCTCCCTACCTCCCTCCCTACCTCCCTCCCTCCCTCCCTCCCCTACCTACCTACCTACCTACCTCCCTCCCTCCCCTACCTACCTCCCTCCCCTACCTACCTACCTCCCTCCCCTACCTACCTCCCTCCCTTACCTACCTCCCTCCCTTACCTACCTACCTACCTACCTACCTCCCCTACCAACCTACCTCCCTCCCCTACCTACCTACCTACCTCCCCTACCTACCTCCCTCCCCTCCCCTACCTACCTACCTACCTACTTCCCCTACCTCCCCTACCTACCTCACCTACCTACCTCCCTCCCCTACCTACCTCCCCTACCTACCTACCTACCACCCTCCCCTACCTACCTACCTACCTACCTCCCCTACCTACCTACCTTACCTACCTACCTACCTACTTACCTACCTACCTACCTACCTCCCCTACCTCCCCTACCTACCTACCTACCTCCCCTACCTACCTACCTACCTCCCCCTACCTATCTACCTACCTCCCTTCCCTTCCTACCTCCGATACCTACCTACCTACCTACCTCCCCTACCTACCTTCCTACCTCCCCTACCTACCTTCCTACCTCCCCTACCTACCTACCTCCGATACCTACCTACCTACCTCCGATACCTACCTACCTACCTACCTCCCCTACCTACCTTCCTACCTTCCTACCTCCCCTACCTACCTACCTCCCTATCTACCTACCTACCTCCGATACCTACCTACCTCCGATACCTACCTACCTACCTTCCTACCTCCCCTACCAACCTACCTACCTACCTCCCTCCCCTACCTACCTCCCTCCCCTACCTACCTACCTACCTTTTTTCATTTTTTTTTTACGTGGCCTCCAGCCTCCCCCAATAGCCACACCTTCGCCACCATTTATTTACCCTAATATTAAATATCCTAATACATAAGAAGCTCTCCTATCTGTGATAAATTAGTTGAGCCGCAGATCTATGCGGCATTCAGTGACTGTAGCCTCATAGTCAATATCTGCAGCAGTTGTCGGAGTAGGGGCAGAAGCTCTCGTTCCCTTGAGGCAGAGCAAAGCCGACCGAAGGAGAGAGAAGGACAGTCGACATCTCATCCAGGCTGTAACATAACTTCTGGGCTGCTGCTTCTGTTCGGAGATCAACTCCGCGAGTCTGGCGTAGAAACATCTTGCGCTTGGGCCCATCCCACCAGAGGTTGTGAACACTAGAGGAGTGAAGCTGCCTTGATCAACGTTTTGAATTCTCTCCCCATATGCCCTTCTCTTGTCGTTCTCGTTCCTCCTATGTGCAGCATCGAGAGTTAGGTTACGGTGACAAGCGGCCATGGGATCAAAAATCCTGATGTCGAAGAAAGCTCGCTGTCCCCGCGTCCAGAATCCTCGAGCACTGACGTCCACACGGGCTTCGTTAGATGTGTTTGAAGTCCTGTGTTGGAGGATCTCGCCATCCAATGGATGGAGGGTCGGTTCTACCATGACGTCCCGGCAGATTTCCTTCAACATATTTGCTGTGAGATCCCTTACCTCGTCATGCCTCATGCATTTGAATCCCCCTTCTTGCAGACCATGGCGTGATCGCCATCATAGGAAGAGCCACACACGCATTGGAAGGGCAAACCATCTACTGGCCAACCGTACCTTAGAGCAATGGCATCTGTAAATTCTTGTTTGTTAAGGCTGAAACCATTTGCCCTTATCGGTAACGTAGTTAACCAGTTCGAGGCGCCCACCTCCTGCGCTATAGCTACTTTTTTTGTCAAATTTTCTGGAACCTGCAGCAATAGTTGCTGCAACATGTCATTTTGGCAGTGCTGCCGATCTGTTGTAATGGACCTACGGATCTTATTTACTTCGCTGGTGTCCACTTCCCCTGTTGCATTCTGGGCTATTATGTGGTCAGTGAGGGCTGCCGTGAGCTTAAGTGAATTTTGATGTTCAGTGTCAGCAATCTCCTCTGGATTAGTTAGTCCCATCCCTCCCAGTCTTGGTGGAAGTGCAAGAAGTGTTCTTTCTGCTGGGGTTAAGTCAGGGTGTTTCACTAGTTTGGGAATGAACTTGACACTGATAGCTTCTTCCAGAGGGTGGAGGAGGGGTCCGATCTCAGGGATGGTACGCATCAGGTAGTTCCAGCGATGCTTGACTCCATGGGTGAATGCTGCAAAGGCCGCATGTGGCTCTGTGTTAGCAATCTCAGACAGAGCTTGGATTTCGCTAACCCACTCATTCACCTTTCCAGCTACGTACTCGGTCTTGAAGTCCGTAGTGCCAATTACTGCGCCTAGATGTCTTTGGCCGTCCTTGGTTATTTTGACCTCACTTCCGCCAAAAACCTCCAATGCCCGTTCATAATGTTCTGGCTTCACGATGAGGAAGGACTTGCTGGCGTTTGGGTGGTACCCTATTTGTGGACCTCGCGATGTTACCAGGTCCCACCACTTTTTGATGCACTCCACTTTTCCTGCTCCTGTAAGGTCATCAGCATATGCCACTTGTTTGACCCCAGTTGTTTCAAATTTTATTTCTTGTTGGAGCACTGATAGGCCAATTGCATACATTGCCATTGCAACGGGGTCCCCCTGTGTTGTTCCCTCGGTCGACTGTAGGATGGTATCACCTCGTAGAGCCTTGTTGTTTACTATGTAGAGGTCTGAAGGATTCCTATACGAATTTTCAACATACATCGCAAAGCTTGGACACTTGATCTTGATGTTGTGCAGTGCAGCCTTGCGGTTGAGTATGTTGAATGCGTTTGAAGCATCTACCAGGAGAACGGCCTCACAATCACGCTGCTCAAATATCAATCTCATGGCGTGAATGGCCGCCTCCCCACCAGCCTGGTGGCCAGCACACACTTGTAGGTTCCCTGCTGCTGCCCTGACATCGTCCTTTACCACCTCCATTATGCACTTTCCGATGATCCGCCTCAGCACTTCCCCCACCCCTATAGGTCTACATCCTGGTTTCTTTTCCAGAGGAATAAGGCGGCAGGCCGTCAGGGCCTGGAGGTGATGGCAGCGAGAGGATGCAAGCTTTCTTGCAAGGGCGGCAATGGCAGTGCAGAGATCGCTTGCTACAGGGCCAAACTTGTTTGTGCTGAGGATGACTCTCCAACCGTTTGCATCCAGACCTGAAGGGCCGGCTCCTCCTCGAGTCTTCAGTGCCTTTTTCCACACCATCTCTCCTGTTATTTTCTCGAACAGGACAGCATTTGGTGGGATATAGTCACCCTGGAACCTGATGCCTTCATCTTCGCTTGCAGGGGGATGTTTCTCTTTCAATAGTTTTAATGTCTCTCTGTTTATTGGCATCACCCCACCGGAGGATTCCTGTGTGAGAGATCTTACCGCGAGAGACACTTTTCCCACACGCATTTTGTTTCCAAATTTTCTTGCCACGTCATCGGTGTTTTGCTTTCCGTCACCCGTAAATTTTAGTCTCTCCTGCAGTGTTCTTGCTTCACATAGGAGATCATCTAGGGCCCCAGTCTGCCACATTGTCAATCTTCTCTTCATTGCTGCCACATTTTCTTTGTGCTTAGCCTTTGTGTGTGTCCTCTGACAAAATAGATGTGGTATTATTGCCAGTATTTGAAGAGCTAGGGGGGCGAGGAAGCGGTCCTGAGTGTAATCAGTCATGAAGCGAGTCATCTCCCGAATCATTTCTTTGGTGGCCGCACACTTGGGTGGTTCAAATAAGTTAGCGGGCGACCACTTGACAATTTCTGAGTAGGTTTCTTTGACCCATACGTCTGCATTTTCCATCGACACGCCATTCCACTGAGGCGGCTGTCTCTCATTCTCCTCGTGGACACCTGCTACGGGTTGAGTTGACTCACTGCTATCATTTCGGATATCATCGGGTAGTTGGGTCCCGGCGATATCCACTGTGGCCACCTGTGTCGGCTCCCTGCGACGTGGGTTCCGACACTGGTCTAGCTTCTTGCAATCCACACATGGTCGGTTGTTTCTTGCACAAAAACAATTCGTGCAGTTTTGGTTCGGGCTAGCACAGACGCAGCAAGGAATGTTACCAGGCATAGTGAACAGCACCTTGGACGACGGTAACGTCCGCCTCCGGACATCTGATTTAGTCCGAGGCACAAGATTATACTGGTTCTTATGAGGGAAGGGCGGAGAGGTGACAGGCTGGACTGCTGTGTCCAGGTAGTAGGGGCATACGTGCGGGCGTGGGTGTGTAGGCTACCCCCCCCTAATAGCGACCATCCATACATCAGAATGATACACTATGGACAAGAGTTTGTCACACTAAGCACTAGTTTATATATCCTTGGCACAAATAACCACCATTTATATGGTCTCACTGGTGTAATATCAGTTATGTATACTCACTAGGTTCGTCGAGACCCTACATTAAGAGTCCGTTACTATGGTGGGGGGGGGGGGGGTGGGGGCGACCGCATGGGCAGCACTCTCGGCCCCATAGGGGCGATAGTCTCGGGACCACCCCTGTCACAGTAGGCCTAACGACGCTGACCTTGGCGCCCAGCCTTCTCATTGTCCCCCCACCGACCCAGCACAGGTCACCACTCACTTGGTGAACGCCGGTGAACACACGGAATATTTGCAATTTATGCCGTAAGGGATGGGAAGAAACCTTGGGTGGCAATGCTTAGGGTGACATCAGATATTCACGGACACATTGTCAAATTCCCGCTCCCACACAGAGAGTATGTCCCCGCCAATAACACTTTAGATTAGGAGGGACGGTCCACGACACCCACGCCGCGCTGGCCGCCTACTACCTACCTACCTACCTGCCCTACCTACCTACCTCCCCTACCTACCTACCTCCCTTACTTACCTCCCCTACCTACCTACCTCCCCTACCTACCTTCCCTACCATCCTCCCTTACGTACCTCCCCTGCTATATTTCCCTTCCATTCTTCCCTACCTACCTCCCCTGCCATTCTTCCCTACCTACCTCTCCTACATACATCTCCTACCTACCTCCCCTACCTTCCTCCCCTGCTATCTTCCCCTTCCATTCTTCCCTACCTACCTCCCCTACTTTCCTCCCCTGCCATTCTTCCCTACCTACCTACCTCCCCTGCCATTCTTCCCTACCTACCTCTCCTACATACCTCTCCTACCTACCTTCCTCCCCTGCTATCTTCCCCTTCCATTCTTCCCTACCTACCTCTCCAACCTACCTCTCCTACATACCTCTGCTACCTACCTTCCTCCCCTGCTATCTTCCCCTTCCATTCTTCCCTACCTACCTCCCCTACTTTCCTCCCCTGCCATTTTTCCCTACCTACCCCCTACCTACCTCCGCCAGCCTACACAGGAGATCCATTTTATATATATAAAAATCCGAATCTCACTTTTAAAGGAATATGGTTTCAGCAGAGCTTAGCTGGAGTGGGAAGGGAGGGGAACGGGAGGGGAGGGGGAGGAGGAGGAGGATGGGAGCGGAGGATGAGGGAGGAGGAGGATGGGAGAGGAGGGAGGGGCGGATGAGGTGGTAGGGGGGGATGAGGAGGGTGGGGGGTGGAGGAAGGGGAGGAGAGAGCATGGAGGAGTATACCGTCAGAGCTTAAGCCTCCCAATCTTATTTCTCCGGGAGGAAGAAGTCGAAGGTTTTAAGTTCACTGTTCTAAAATTTCTCACAAGTTAACACATTTATGGAAAATCATCCGTATTTTATTTCCCGTTCAATATATGAGCGAGGAAGACTCAATTCTTCCCTGGGGCGGGTAACTGAGCCAGCCAGCAGCAGCAGGAGGAGGAGGAGAATACGAGACATAGGGCATCATCAGCCGGGTGTAGGAGTGTTGGAATTACTACAAGGTAAACACATTATAATGTCTTGTATACTTCGAAATGGAATAACATTTTGCGGTTTTTGCCAATGGATTTTGTTTTTGTTTTCATAAATGCTTAGTAACAACTGCGTCACATGGGTAACAGACGGCCTCCATACTGTTAGTTCTAGTCATCACTAACGTCCTCTGTAAACTGAGTCCAAGACGGTAATTCATGAATAATGTATAGGAGGCAACGGTTGATTGTAGACGGTCACAACAATTTCACGGCAGATTTTATCAACAACAACCAGGCATGAGAGTCAGGTTTATGAAGGTTGATGCCTGTGGGAGATGTTCCACTGGTGGGCTGTTTTGACGGGTAAACTAGTGTTTAATATTTTCTCTCTTAAACAAAATTTTACAAAATTGTTTCCATTATTCTTGAATGATAGTTATGTATTGTGTTTGTGTTGTACTGTGTCCATTTCGCTGTACTGTCGCTGCTATTTCCGAAGTGTTTAAATGATCAAAGGAATGATGTACTCATGAGTATTATGACGTGAATAAATCATATATGAGTTTGAGTGTGTGTCATGAAACACCTTGTAATACGCACACACACACACACACACACACACACACACACATACACACACATATATATTTATATTCTGAAGTAAATTTACTCAACACCATTATACAGTATGTATATAATCAAAGTTTTAAATATTCCCACAAGAATAAGCCGCCTCTCATGGCCACCAAAATACCAAATCGATGAATAAATTTTATGAAAATTCACATCAGATTAATTCCGAAAATCTGAGTTCCTCATCATCGAGAAATTAATGGAGGATGTCGTCTTGACGAATTGGCTGTCGCGAGAGGCAGTATCCAGACGGCCAACAGCCGATGACAGCCGGGCGGGCAGGAAGGGAAAAGCCTTACCAGACCTCGCTTAAGGCTCCCCAAAAGGCTTCAACCAAAGTATGGAAAAGACTTTCGACAAAAGCTTCACTAACGGTCGTTCCAAGGGCTTAGTACATCACAACAATGTCACGGAAGGAAGAAAGCCAAACCAATACCTTGGTGGTTTTAAGGTGGGATCGTCCTAAAGGAGCTTCACCTGACAAACTGCCATTATTATAGGGTTCACCAAGGGCTTCGCTGACGACCTGCAACATGACAACGACATCTCAGTAGCTCGTGAGACGCTATCCTCCGTCATTAGTAACATCCACGACGGTGAGGCAGGCAGAGGAGCGGGTCGTGGGGTAAACAAGTTTCATAGGTACAATAAGTTTTATGTACTACACTTTCAGCAATATATAGAACTGTACTTAGATAACACATAAAATACAAAGTTTTTTGTAGAGTTTAAGTACAACTGTACTCGTGTTAGGCTTGGTTAGAATAAGGATTGGTTACGTTAATGTGGATGGGATGGTCTTGGTCTGACTACGTTTAATTAGTAATTAAACTTATTTTCCTAAACTAAATTTGTACATTATTTGGACGCATTTCAGTACGAATACTCTTCTACATATCGGCTACAGCTTACTTGTTTGTATTATCTCTCCCTCTCTTTACACATAGTTAAAATTTATGGAAAAATAATACTGGAGGATTCTTATTTTGGGGTAACAGAAAGTTCTCTGCTGGTGCATGTAGCTCAGTAAATTTCGGCGAACCTGAGCATCAGGGTGGAATAAAGTAGATTTTACAGTAAAAGGAAATTGATCGACGCATAGTGTGAGTGTACAACACATATGCTCCCTCATATGCCTCCATAACAAGTGGGTCAAGGAGTTCAAAGAAGGGCGTGAGAACCTTGAGGATGACCCCGGTCAGGACAACATCGAGAATGAATGCCACTAACGAGAGAACTGTAGCCTAAGTCGAGAGCTTGATTATGGCGGACAGGTGTATCAAATGTGATAGTGATTACTGATTGAGGTTGGCATATCACATGGACGTGTTGTGATCATCATCCAGTAACATTTGAGAATATCAAGTTTCTGCAAGATAGATTCTTTGATCGCCACCAAAGGATGACCTCCTTGAACTGTACAAAGCCAAGTCTGGTGAAGGGGGAGATGAGACCTGGATTCATCAATGGGACGCAGAGTCAAAGAGGGAATCCGTGTAACGAAAGCCTCCTAATTCTTCGAGTGCCGTGCAGGAAGTTCAGAAATTAATACTTTGTCGGCAAAATCATGGCCTTAATTTTGGGAGATGCTGATTGACTACCTGCTGCATAAAGCAACGATCACGGTGACTACCGTGTTGGCCTAATGGAAGAGTTCGCAACATCAGCCGAGAGAAACATTGAGAAATACTGCTGCTGCTCCTCCTCGATAATACTCGTTAAATCCCGTGGCTCACAAATGTCTCTTTACTCCTTTGGTTTTGAGCAGGTGAATCGCCCTCTTTATTGCGTAGATCTGACTGCAAATGACTATTACCGGTCTCGCACTTAAACCACCCCCCCCCCCTTTTTTTAAGGTTAAAGTGGGCTCAAGGCACAGCCAGACATGATGGATAGAGAAGTCACGACATATAGTAGTGGGGGTAAAAGGTTGGAAAAGAAGTTTAATGGGTTAAACAGAGGGGGACGACACCCCTTGTTTAACATATTACAGAGTTTGTTGGCTAACTAAGCTAACCTAGGATTTAGGATGAGGTTACACAATGGTTACTTTGGTTGACAATGACTAGTTTTGATTTTACAATTATATTTTTATTAAAATCTTATTACTGTATTACGTTATTGACTCACCAGATTGACTTCTTAAATGTGAAATTATATCATCTAAGTTTTAATCTAAGGTGGATCACTGTGACGGACATACAACAGATGGGTCGCGGGTTGGGTTGTTGTAGTGCGGGCACACTCCAGAGCCACCAGGCGTGGGGTCGCCCTCCGTTGATGTCTTCCCAGCGTAGGTGGTCTGGGCTGTGTCGTCCAGGAGCTTGTCCCAAACCTTCTTCCCTAGACGATGGAACCTGATGTTGAGGGCCTCTTGTTTTATTTCTTAGGTAGATGCTTTCCACTGTCTCCTGGTAGGGTGGCGCTTGGCCACTGACTGACCTCAAACACTTGTTTGGGAAGCTCTGTAGTTGTTGCAGTCTAGTCTTCCCGAGTGTGACGAGTGGTATATGTGGGTACTCCAACACAGGCCTCATCAGCGCCTTGTACAGGTGAACTTGTATCTTCTCAGGCATCAGTTTAAAACGTTTTAATTTGGCTGCGGCGACTTTGGCTTTCTTTAGTCTGTCCTTCACGTGAGAAATGATGCCCGTCCGAGAGAGGATGAGGCCGAGCAACCTGCCTTGTTTAGAGTACTCAATCTCTTCGTCGTTGATCATCAATGGCGCCGGATTGAATTTGGCTATGAGTATGACCTCGAATTTCATTTTGTTTGTTCATATTTTCCATTTATTTTCATACTTCGAGATACCCTCTATTGCCGAGCAGTGAGTCGCGCCATCCACAATGTTTTTGCATGTTGATTTTGGCTCTGTACTCCGTAATGAAGTTGTACAGCAGGCGCGTCAGGCTTTCTGGTAGCCTTAGTTGTATGATCTTATACTGCACCCCCGCGTGCCAAACATTGTCAAACGCCTTACTGACGTCCCTCAGTACAACGTTGCACTGCAGGCTGCCAGTCATGGCGTTGACGATCTGCTCGTAGGCCTTGGCTATCGCAGTGGATGTGCCTCGGTACTGGCGGAAGCCTCTAGATACATCTGCGACCCTCTTGTTTGCTATTTTTTCGAGGATTTGGGCAGGTACCTCTAACAGCGATATTGGTCGAAAGTTTTCGATTTTGTTTGGAGGCTTCCCTGCTTTTGGTATGGAGCGGATAACGGCGATTTTAAACATCTTAGGGAAGTATCCAGAGGCGAGGCAGGCGTTGCATATATGAGCAAGCCTCTCTATCATGTTGGGGAGCTAGTCCAGGATCTTCAAGTTAATATGGCTTTACCCAGGTGATTTGTTTTTAAACCCATTTATGACGGCTGACACATCTGCAGGAACTATGCACTCCGTCAGGCAGCTGTCGTCCACCAGTCTTGTGAAGTCAGTCCTTGCGAGCGGCTGATGGACCTGCAACTGACCTAAAATGTCCTCCTCAAACTCCTGTTGAAGGCCTCTTTCTCCTGTTCAATAATGGTAAAGATCTTCCGTAAATATCACCGATGTAATTGTTCTTGGTTTTTCTCCTCGAATAATTTAACGTTGTTTTGGTCGGGCAAGTAAGGGACCGTGCTGGAGGTGGAACCCATCAGTCGCTTGATCCCTTTCCAGAAGGCAGCAGAATCGCGGTAATTGTTGGTGGCCTCCCACACCAAGGTTGCCCACTTTTGTTCATGAAGACGTTTGCTCTCGTGCTGGATGTCCGTCTGTAGCTCTCGGTACCGGTCTCTCAGCTCTTGCGTCCACCCGATACTGGCTAGCTGTCTCACGTGATTGTACTAGACCTGAGCTGCCTCAGCTGGTGACTAACGTGAGTGTGGGGAATGGTCCTGTTGGTGGTGGTCGGGATGTTGTTTTCCATCTCCGTCTTCACATCAGTGTACCATTGTTCGACCGCGTCGTCGATGTCATTGGGGCTGGCCTCTTCCAGGTTCCTCCCCCGCTTGAGACTGAGAGACTCCTTAAAGGAGTCCCAGTCTGCCCGTTTGAGGTTTGACCTGATGTTAGCGGGGATCATAATGGGATTGGATGAGAGCGTCACGACGACTGGCGGGTGGTCTCTGGTACTGATGGGTCCGGCCGTCCTGAACACGTGTGTGTTCAGGACGGCCTCGTTGTTAGAGAGGATTATGTCGGGTATTGTGGCACTGCACGTCTGATCAATGTCGGGAAATCTGGGCCGAGGTGTTGCAATTTCCCTCGACGTTATTCTCATTACCGTGTCCGAGTATGGCGTGGCGCGCATCAAGTCCCCTATGATGTATGTCAGTTTTCTCTGGCGCAGCAACTGGTTGAGGTCTTGTTCGGGTAAATAAGGACGTCTGGGAGGTAGGTACAGTCAGCCAAAGATCCAGCGACCCCACCCTGGGTCTCCTACTCGCAATTTTGCCTGGCAATACTTGGTAAAGTAAGGCTGTATGTAAAGGTGAATGGTGGATCTATTTTCGGCCGTATCACTGTCAGGATAAATATTAAACAAACCAAAGAGTTAATATTGTTTTAATCATAAACTATTCATTGTTATTTAAGAGCACGAGAAGTTTCAAAATGTTCGTATATGTGCTTAGACAATGAAGAAATTATATTAATGAATTGGCAACTCAACTTTTGCCACAGCTGCCACAAATTTATCAGATCAAATTTCCCTCATCATTTAAGCAAATACGCGAACATTTGGAAACAATAGCATTCAAAGTTGTTGGGGTGAACCGTGTAGACACGTCCCAAAGCATTGCCTGACTTTATCCCTGGATATCCTTCAACATCGGATCCTTGAGCTCTTCTCTGGAACTTTTTCGTTGAAGCCTGCCATATGTAGAACTTGGGTACGTCAACATACAGGAGTATTTGAGCAAACTCATCTTCCTGTGAAAGCTTGAAGAATGCAGTGAGGGTCGTATCAGCAGGATTTGCCATTTGATTTTGACGGGACTCTTCTGTGAAGTATACTCTGTGTCCATTTTCCAGGTCAGAGCCTTTGTTAACATATTTGCAGACATATTTGATGGACTTGACTGAATTGCAGAACTCCACCTTGATATGCGCATTGAATGTTTAGTCAAAAGAGGATTGTAGGGGACCACCCATTTGCTGTCTACTGTTATTTCACTGTCTGTTCCAGGTCGCAACACTGCTGTAAAACCTCCATCGCCTGGCGCTCTTCTCCTGTACTGAGGATAGCTATCTTCTCCACTCTGAGTATCCTTTATCAGGTCTTTTGGGAAGTTTTTGGTGCAACGTCCATCTTTCATGCATGGAGAGTGTCTGTTGAATGGTCCACATGGCCCATGAATCATTTGCTTCTTGATAATCTCAGAGAATTGGATCTTCTTCTGGATTAGGAAACTCTGCTCGTATGCAGTTGTCAATCATGATCGGTCGAAGTTTCTCTTTCAGCCAGATCAAGACATGGGCATGTGGTAGACCTCGTTTCTGCCACTCAATGGAGTACATGTAGCACCGTGTAGGGCCAAAGATTGATGCTTTTGTAAGAAAGTCCATTAGTTTGATCACTTTCTGATAAAATACTCTCGCTATAGTGTCATGCCGATCTTGTCCTTTCTGGCCTTCCATTAGAGCTTCTGTTATGTCAGTCCATACAGGGTTGCATGTAAAAGTAATGAAGAGATCTGGTCGTCCATAGTTACTGACGTAAGTCATGGCATCCTGAGTCTTTTCATGCATGTATCGCGGACCTCCAGTGAAGGAAGAGGGGAGAATCACCAGCTGTCCAACATTGCCCACATGTCCATCCCTTGCTATTGCATCTCTCAGATGAATGTAGTCATTAACCCTGAGCTTCTTTTGGTTGAGTCGTATGAAGGTGAGTATTTCTGTTTCAATTTTGGCATACATGTCCACAACAAACTGGTAGAAGAGGTTCCTTGTTCTTAGTATCTGGTTGAAACTGTCTTCTCTAATCATGAATCTGTATGAATAAAAGTCATTGGATGAGACTTTCGTACCTACTTTTGCAGCACCAGTCGCTGGATCTGTGTGAGGAATATTGAAGTGATATCCGTCTTCACCTTTCCAGAAGATGAGAGGATACTGCAGTGCATCATAAGATCAATGTGTGTCTGATATTCTTGTGAGCGACTCGTCTCTCATTTTGAGTATGATGTCTCGTTTCTCAAACTCTTGACCGACAATCAGGATGGCTACTTCATCAACTACAGGAGCATTGAATCTTCTTTCATGTTCTCCCTTAGGGATCGTGTCTTCTTTGATCCTGACTTTATACTCGTCAGAAGGCATGTTTTCCAGGGCATTTTTAAATGACTGTACATAAGTGTTGCGCTCATGCAGCATTTCTTAGATAGATAGGACAATGTCATGTATGACACCTTGAATGTTGCCACACCTGGTAGTAGCCTACTTTTCATGATCTCCCATGAAGTAGATTTGGAGGAACTTTGCCTGCTCATCTTCCAGTGGTAAGAGGGATCCTGCTTTGTGATAGACTTCACCCTGGACTTTGAATGTTGGTATGCATCCGTGCTCACGAACTACTCTGGTAGCTCCAAGGGATGTCATCTGGAAGCATGAATTGTACTTTCGTATATTTTCCAAGAAGTGTTTTGACTCTGGTGTTGTTCCCAGCATAAGATTCTTCAATGGTTGTGGTGGTTTTTCCAAATTTGGCAGTCGTACTTTCCCATAAGAGCAACACAGTCCAGCAGATTCTCCTTTGTATTTCTTTGCACCGCAGTATTCACATTTCTTATCCATGTTGCCAATGACAAGAGAGGGATACTTTTCATATTCTATATCATTGTCATATTTAAATGCTGCGCTTGCAAGTGGAAGCCACTGTGTATTCTTTCTTAGAATTCTGGATCCCACAGCTCTCTGTCTATTAGCATTCAAACGAATTTCACGCGCTTGATCATTTTCTAGAGAACGCCTTTCTACTGTTTGCTATCTGTCAGAATTAAGACGGAATTCCCATTCCTGATCTGTTTCCTGTGACCGACTTGCCGCTGTTCGCTTTCTCTTAGCATTAAGACGGGATTCTCTTTCCTGTGACCGACTGTCCGCTGTTCGCTTTCTCTTAGCATTAAGACGGGATTCCCTTTCCTGATCTGTTTCCTGTGACCGACTTGTCGTTGTTCACTCTCTGTTAGTTTGTAAACGTGCAGCACGTTGTTGCCTTGATTCACTTGATCTTCATTGCTGCTTTCTCAATGCATCCCTCTGTCTTCTTTCAAGAATTAACAGCCTTGGTCGTTTATTTGGCGGCATTTTGTTCAGTACGTTTGGCATACACAATTAAGACAGGTTGGAAAATTATTATCTTATTGTCTAATCATCACTACATACTGTATAACACCACTCATCATCAGTACATATAACAACATCCATCATCACTACATCCATCAGCAGTGACATAAGCAAGTTTGCGGATGACACCAAAATAGGGCGGCATAAGAACATAAGAAAGTGGGATACTGCAGGAGGCCGACTGGCCCATACAGGGCAGATCCCTTTCACACCCATCCCAGCACTTCCATGTGCCTATCCAACTTCGTCTTGAAGCTCCCTAGCGTCTCCGATCCTACTATAGCACTCGGTAGCCTATTCCACATATCCACAACTCTATTACCAAACCAGTGCTTGCCTATATCCTTTCTGAATCGGAATTTATCTAATTTAAAGCCATTTGTTCTAGTTATTTCGTTATTACTGAGCTTCAGAACATCTTCCATTTTACCCTTGTTAATCCCACTTACCCACTTGAACACCTCTATCATATCTCCCCTAACTCTACGCCTCTCTAATGAATGTAAGCCTAAGCTTTTCAGTCTTTCTTCATATAGAAAGTTTCTAATATTATGGATCATTTTTGTCATTCTTCTTTGTACTCTCTCCAAAGAATCTATGTCCATTCTATAATAAGGACACCAGAACTGAACCGCATAATCCATGTGTGGCCTCACTAATGCTAGGTAAAGTTTCAAGATAACGTCAGCCGTTCTGTTACTCACAGACCTAGATATGAACCCAAGAATCCTGTTTGCCTTGTTGCGAACGCTAATACATTGTTTTCTAGGTTTCAAGTCGTTGCTAACAAATACACCTAGATCTTTTTCACAAACTGAGTTTTCTATTTCCGTGTTACCTAGTTTATACTTAACGTTTGTATTCGTCTTCCCTATCTGTAGTACCTTGCATTTATCAGTATTAAAATTCATTTGCCAGTCTACTGACCACTCATGTAAGGTATCTAGATCTCTTTGAAGGTGTTCAAAGTCACTGTCTGAATTTATCACTCTCCCCATTTTGGTATCATCTGCAAATTTACTAATCCTACTAGTTATGCCTAAATCAAGATCATTAATGAATATAACAAACAGCAGAGGGCCTAATACAGATCCCTGGGGAACTCCGCTTTTGACCGCACCCCAGTCTGACTTTAATCCATTTATGCTGACTCTTTGTTTCCTACCAGTTAACCATTACTTAATCCATTTTAATAATGATCCACCTATTCCATGTGCTTCTACCTTCATTATCAATCTCTCATGAGGGACTCTATCGAATGCTTTACTGAAATCTAAATAAATTATATCATATTACTTATCATTATCTACCGCTTCATATACTTCTGAGAAAAAGCTAAGCAAATTTGTGAGACAAGAACGTCCCTTGGAGAACCCGTGCTGGGAAGAATGAATTAAGTTGAATGTTTCAAGGTGGCTTCTGATTTTTGTAGCAATAATTGACTCTAGCAACTTGCCTATGATTGACGTGAGACTAATGGGACGGTAATTTGATGCAATTGATTTATCACCCTTTTTGAAAATCGGAACTACATTTGCAAGTTTCCAAGCTTCTGGCACTAGGCCCGATTCTAATGACTTATTAAATAAAACTGCTAATGGATTACTCAACTCATCTCTACATTTTTTTAATATTCTAGCATATACCTCGTCTGGACCAGGCGATTTATGAGGCTTCAGTTTGTTAATTACTTTAAGCACATCGTTACTAGTAATATTGATATTCATCAACATATATTCTATACTGTCGTTATATACCTTATGAACTTCTGGAAACTGTGCTAGGTTTTCATTTGTGAATACGGAGCGAAAATGACTATTTAACGTACTACACATTTCTAACTCATCATCAGTCATTTCTCCTGTCGTAGTTTTAAGGGGACCTATTGTATCTCTAACCTTTGATTTATACAGTTGATAAAAAGCTTTGGGGTTATTTTTCGATTCGTTTGCTACCTTGATTTCATAATTTCTCTTTGCTTTCCTAATTTCTGTTTTTACCTGTCTTGTTAGGTTCTGATATTAACCAAGTAAGTGATTTTCGCCTTTCTTAACTTTTCTATATACTCCTTTCTTTTTCCCTAGAAGATCTAAGAGTCTATTATTCATCCATTTTGGTTGGTTACGTATCGATCTGAATTTTCTTTTAGGGATGTGTTTATTTTGAGCATTATTGATTGTCGCAATAAATTGTTCATAAGTAGCTGCTAAATTAAATTCGGGGTTATCCCGTCCTAAGTTGACAGTTTCCGGAGGTGTGGGGGGGATTAATCTTTTGACCATCGGGTCATCCCTTAGGTCTCTCCTTAAGCTACCGTAATTAGCCTTCCTAAAATCCGGGATCAAGGCCGAATTTTCCTTCTTCCTGCCATCCCATATTATGTTAAATTATATGGCTTTATGATCACTGTTTCCTAGTTCGTCTCCAATCCCAACATCTGTTACTAGATTTTCATTATTACTGAGAACTAAATCGAGGATATTATTTCCTCTAGTGGGCGAGTTTATGAATTTATATATATATATATATATATATATATATATATATATATACTGTATATATATATATACATACTGTATATATATATATATATATATATAATCAACACCTCAACCCGCCAGGATTCGAACCCACGGCCCACAAGCCTATGACTGTGACCGGGGAACGCTAACCGCTGGACCACCAGGATGCTAAAAGCAGTCCTAGACTTTGTTATATTTCACACAAAGCCTGTTCAACGAGCTTATGGCGCCGTGAACCTCTAATGGGGACCACCCGCACCACTTAGGTGGTCAGAGTAACGTTTTACCAAATCCGGCTTCGAAACACGAGGATCCATATATATTTCACTAGCCCAATAAAGCACGCGGACTTCTACATACAATCAACACCTCAACCCGCCAGGATTCGAACCCACGGCCCACACGCCTATGACTGTGACCGGGGAACGCTAACCGCTGGACCACCAGGATGCTAAAAGCAGTCCTAGACTTTGTTATATTTCACACAAAGCCTGTTCAACGAGCTTATGGCGCCGTGAACCTCTAATGGGGACCACCCGCACCACTTAGGTGGTCAGAGTAACGGGTTGAGGTGTTGATTGTATGTAGAAGTCCGCGTGCTTTATTGGGCTAATGAAATATATATGGATCCTCGTGTTTCGAAGCCGGATTTGGTAAAACGTTACTCTGACCACCTACGTGGTACGGGTGGTCCCCATTAGAGGTTCACGGCGCCATAAGCTCGTTGAACAGGCTTTGTGTGAAATATAACAAAGTCTAGGACTGCTTTTGTATCCTGGTGGTCCAGCGGTTAGCGTTCCCCGGTCACAGTCATAGGCTTGTGGGCCGTGGGTTCGAATCCTGGCGGGTTGAGGTGTTGATTATATATATATATATATATTTTATGAAAATCCACAATGAAAACGTGGATAAGATAAATCTTGATAAAATCACACGGGAAAATGGAAACAACGGAGCACCTTAGCTTTCGTCTTTATTCAAGACATCTTCAGAGGCAACTGGATTACATGGACAGAGAGAGGCTTAAATATACAGGGTGACCTAAAAAACATGAGGTCAGGTCAAAATGATGACATCCACTAATCCCCACACCAACACACACGTAGAGGAGCTTAAGAGAAGGGTGGTGACGTGACTAGTCAAGTCAGGTCAGAAAAAAGGGGGCCCACAAAATAACTATCATACATCTAGATCAAAGGTTTTTAAAGCATTTTTAACCTTGGGCCACTGACAAATAAATTTATGTAACATATTATCGGTTTTGAACTGACCATCACTAAGGTTTATTGATTTTAATTCCTTAATCAAACTAGCTTCAACAAGAAGTCTTTCTGTGACACAAGATGATTTGAAAACTTCTAAGCTTTTTTCCCAAGCAATGGGGTGATTATTATTCCTAACATGAACGAACAAGGCACTGCTTTCAGATGCAGTTCTAATATTATACTTATGTTGTTTGATTCTAAGCTGCAGTGTTTTTCCTGTCTGACCTACATAATTACAATTACATTTGCTACATGGAATACAATAAACACTACCATTGACATTCAAACTTGGGCTATTCCTTATTAACATATTAGTTATGGTTGAGTCATACTTGAAAACAACATTAATATTAAGAAGCTTGAGGGACCGAACTAACGGGACAAATTCATTACGATAGGGCAGAGTCAAAATATTCTTAAGTGTAGGAACTTGTCTGGTTTGAGAGGAATGAAAGGATTTTTTAGCCCTATTAAAACAACGATCAACAAACACAGAAGGGTACCCAAGTTTATGTGCAATAGAACGAATGTGTTTCAATTCATCGTCAATAAATTCAGAGTCACAGATACGCAGACATCTTAGGAACATAACAGAAAAAACTGACATTTTGGTAGACTCAAGGTGATTCGATAAAAAGTGAATGAAACTGTCTACCTGTGTGGGCTTTCTATATACCTTGAATTTATAGTTTTGGCCATTTCTCATGATAAGCATATCAAGAAATGGAAGGGATTCATTTATTTCTCTTTCAATTTTGAACGTGATACTGGGGACAATATTATTAAGTTTGTCTAAAAATTCAAATGGGTCACTGTTTATAGGCCAAAGACAAAGAACATCATCAACATATCTATACCATGGAGGAATAAAGTCCACTATATTGGGTAGTAATCTAGACTCAAAGAACTCCATATAAATACAGGCTAGAGGAGCAGAAAGACAATTACCCATGCTCATACCAAATATTTGCTTGTAGAACTTCCCATTTGCACTAAACACATTTTCCCCATTTTCCCGTGTGATTTTATCAAGATTTATCTTATCCACGTTTTCATTGTGGATTTTCATAATATATATATAATATATATATATATATATATATATATATATATATATATATATATATATATTATATATATATATATACTGTATTGTATATATATATATATATATTATATATATATACTGTATGTATATATATATTAATACTGTATATATATATATATATTATATATATATATATATATATATATATATATATATATATATATATATACTGTATGCAATTTGGAGAAATTCAGTAATTTGACAAGTGAAGAAGTGAACATGTGTAAAGGTGTTGTGTATGCATCTATGTCTAAGCCTTGTGTTTCAAACTGTCCAGAAAGATTCACCAAAGCACTCCAAGCCCTTAAGAAAAATAAGGATCTACATGTCACTAAAGCAGATAAAGCCAACACAGTAGTGATTTTAAACAAAGATGACTATATCTCAAAAATGAATGACCTTTTATGTGACACTACAACATATTCTAAACTCATAAATAATCCTCTCAACACTGTCAACACCCAGTTCAACAAAAAACTTAAGTCCCTATTGAGAGGCAAAGCTACTCTCATTAAACATCTTACTTCAACGTCCCCTCCACTGCCTTACATGTACGGTTTAATCAAGACCCACAAGCCCAATAACCCAGCAAGACCCATCATTAGCTCTGTTGGGTCAATCTCTTATAAACTATCGAAATGGTTAGTTTCCTTACTAAACCCCCTAGTTGGCAACATTTCTAACTCCAATATCAAGAATAATATGGATCTGGTTGATAAACTCAATAACTTGCACATTAATCATGATTTTAAACTGGTCAGCTTTGATGTAACGTCACTTTTTACAAAGGTCCCAGTTGATGATTTACTAGAGTTCCTCATAGATTCCCTGGATAACATTTCACTGCCCGTCTCGAAAGATGACTTCATCGAACTCATCAAACTATGTATTAAGGATTGCAAATTCGAATTCAATGGGGAATATTATGCTCAAAAATTTGGTATGGCAATGGGTAATCCACTCTCACCTGTATTAAGCAACCTATATATGGAATTCTTTGAAAAGAAACTATTAAGTAATATTTTACCACCCTCAGCAGTCTGGTTTAGATATGTTGATGATGTATTATGTCTCTGGCCATGTAATGAGGACCTAAAAGTTTTCCTACCACAACTTAACAACTTAGCCCCCTCGATCAAATTCACTGTGGAATTAGAGCAAGACTGTAAATTGCCATTCCTAGACTGTCTGATACACAGAATGGGTAACACTTTCAAGTTCAGTATTTATAGAAAACCAACCAATGTGTGTTCATACATTCATTATTATTCTGCCCACCATAATAAAGTCAAACAGTCAGTATTTACAACAATGTTTTTACGTGCCTTGAGAATTTGCAGTCCGGAATTCATCGATGAGGAATACAAATATATATATAATATTGGCTCAAACCTTAAATACCCTAGATCTTTCATAGACAAATGCTTAAACATTACTAAGAAAACTTTTTATAGAACTGATCCCAAGCCCACCCATGACCATAAGAATATCTTAATATTACCATTTCACAAAAATTTCTCACACATTCCGGCACAGCTAAAATCTTGGAACGTCAATGTGGCATTTAAAAACTCATGCACTGTTAAACAAATGTTAATCAAGAACTCCCCCAACAACACAATTGGTTGCATTTATAAAGTTCCTTGCAAGGAATGTAATATGTTTTACTTAGGCCAGACAGGTAAAGATCTTGTAACTAGAATTAAACAACACAAATACAGTGTCAGGACAGGCCAGGAATCCAATGCTCTGTTTGTTCATTTGAGGGATAACAAGCATTGCATTGACTGGGATAATGCCTCCTCAATATTACCATGTAATTCAATTGATAGTAGGAACATCATAGAATCTAGTCTTATTAAACATACCGAAGCATTCAACATGAATTTGAGTAACGGCTTGTACAAGCTGGACAACTTTGTAATTAAGAAGATTTGTGATCAGGTGAGAGGGCGGGTCACTGTCCCATCTGACCCAACCACCAACCGTTGTGTGCCATTTAAAGATTAGTAGGGTCATTACCTGACCATTGTGGACCTGGTCTCACCCTCCTCTGTATATATTCATCTTGTTCTGCATTACTCTATCTAGTCTGTACTCACCCCTGAAGATGTGAATTACACGAAAGCGCTTGGGAACTTCGTGTTTTCTTCTTTCCTGGTGGTTATCAGCATATATGTATATGTATATATATATATATATATATATATATATGTATATATGTATATATATATATATATCTATATATATATATATATATATATATGTATATATATATATATATATATATATATATATATATATATATGTATATATATATATATATATATGTATATAATATATATATATATATATATATATATAATATGTATATATATATATATATATATATGTATATATATAATATATATATATATATATATATATAATATATATATGTATATATATATATATATATGTATATATATATATATATATATATATATATATATATATATGTATATATATATATATATATGTATATATATATATATATATACTATATATATATATATATATATGTATATATATATATATATATATATATATATATATATATATGTATATATATATGTATATATATATATATATATATATTATATATATATATATATATATATGTATATATATATATTATATTATATATATATGTATATATATATGTATATATATATATATATATATATATTATATATATATATATATGTATATATATATATATATATATATATATATATATATATATATATGTATATATATATATTATATATATATATATATATATATATATATATATATATTATATATATCTATATATATATATATATATGTATATATATATATATATATATATATATATATGTATATATATATATATATATATATATATTATATATGTATATATATATATATATATATATATATATATATATATATGTATATATATATATATGTATATATATATATATATGTATATGTATATATATATATATATATATATATATATATATGATATATATATATGTATATATATATATATATATATATATATATATATTATGTATATGTATATATATATATATATATATATATATAATATATATATATATATATATATATATATATATATATATATATATATATATATATTGCATGAAAATATGGCACGTGTTCAAAATGGGATTATTCTGTCACATTATAAATTTATGACTAATTGACTCATAATTTGAAACAAATTTTTCCGGGTATTACCTGCCATCCACTCATACACCGCCTGATTGAACATCGTGTTGCCCAGGTGCTTTATATAGCCAGTACGCTAACACCCTTTCCACCGCCCGTCCAAATCCGCCCATCCCTGCCTAGCGTCTGGCTGCTGCCCACACTCCCCTATCTACCACCTGTCCAACGCCCATCAGACTTCCACTTATTGCCAGTCCACCACCCGAGTGTGATCGTCTGCATGTGTGTATATACAAGGTTGACGTCGGGGTTGTGGAAGGGGGATAGTGGGTTGAGGAGGGAGAAAGTGAGTTAGCAGAAGCGACATGTAGGAAGTGAGTGAGGGTCTGAAGAAGAGGAAGACGGTGGGTGCTGAGAGCTGGTGGAGGGTGCTGAGAGCTGGTGGAGGGTGCTGAGAGCTGGTGGAGGGTGATGAGAGCTGGTGGAGGGTGCTGAGAGCTGGTGGAGGGTGCTGTTAGCTGGTGGAGGGTGCTGAGAGCCGGTGGAGGGTGTCGAGAGCCGGTGGAGGGTGTCGAGAGCCGGTGGAGGGTGTCGAGAGCCGGTGGAGGGTGCTGAGAGCCGGTGGAGGGTGCTGAGAGCTGGTGGAGGGTGCTGAGAGCTGGTGGAAGGTGCTGAGAGCTGGTGGAGGGTGCTGAGAGCTGGTGGAGGGTGCTGAGAGCTGGTGGAGGGTGCCGAGAGCCGGTGGAGGGTGTCGAGAGCCGGTGGAGGGTGTCGAGAGCCGGTGGAGGTGGAGGGCTGGTGGAGGTGGAGGGCTGGTGGAGGTGGAGGGCTGGTGGAGAGGTGGAGGGCTGTTGGAGATGGAGGGCTGGGGATCCAGGACAATCAAACTCCCACCACCTCGGCGACTTGTTCTCCCTGCTTATTCTGTCGTCACGTTGAGCGACTGTTGCCTACAATCTGCTGATGCACAGCGGAATCTACTGGCCAGCTATTTGTAACGTGTATTAGTGCAGCTGAGTGCATTATTTTTCGCTCTTGTATATGTGTTTTGTGTTAATGTTATACTGTGTTGGGTGTTGTCATGTCAACCATGAGTGTGGTGTCAAATACTCAATTAAGCAAAGTAATGCTATAATAACTCAACCTACAGTAAAACATAACTAGAAAAGTTCACAATACAAACAGATTGTCATTTGTTACCTAATTGGGCCTGAGTATTACAAGGTATTGCGACTAAATAATTGAAATAAAAGTTAAAGTAAAGGAACTTAAGACATTTGCCTTCTTAGTTGCTCAGTTTCCGTAACAAGCGACATAGAGGAAACAATGTAATAACAACAAAAGCCATAATAGACACTAAGATCTCTACCATAAAAACAATACCAGTAAAGGCATTCAACAACGCCAGTAAGAGCAGTCAACTGCGCCTGGAGTTGACGTCTAATCTCTCGATGACATGCTTGTGGAAGCTACAAAGAGCATTCTTCCGTCTTTTGGCTAGTATGGTCTTCTTTTAACAGTATAAACATAAGGTGTAATTCACTCTATCCCTTGAACCACCTTGACCCCTCCCCCCTTACTTAATGAAGGAACACCTTTACAGTAACACAGATGAGATACAGTTAGATACAAAGTTAGATTCTCTAAGGTGACTAGAATTGGGTCCAAATTTCAGGGACTCTTGACGATCTTTGATGACATCTCGTCCCCAATTAACGATGAAGCAATATATTATGGACTTTTGTGAACCTGGGCTTACGACGGTACTTGATGAAGCCCGATCCGGAGAGCCATTCAGGTGTGGTGTTTTATAGTGACTGTGTGAATAACAATACCAGATAATGACGCCGCACTGACAGGCTTCATTGTGACGCTCTATCCTTTTATAATCTATTAATGCTTAATGGTGAGCGTGAAGTACACATTTAAAATATTCTCGTGATTATTGCGTTGTTTTTCTTTGTTAGTAACTATTTATTGTTTTATTATTATCTCTGATTCATTCCTTGTACTTTTTAGGTTAGGTTAGGTTAGCTTAATTCCTCTTCCGCCACATAATGTAAATGTTAAGTCTGAGACGGAGAAATGGTATCCCAACTTACACTACCTTCCTTTTTTTTCAGGTTAAGTGTAATAATTAAAATTAAAAAAAAATTAAAAGGCTAAAGAAAAACTTTAATAAACTTGATACGTTGCAAAAAAATAAAATAAAATAAAATAAACTAACGATATTCGGCGTATAACTACATATCTTCGGCTTTGTTTATGGATAATCGACCGTCATATAAGAGAGGATGTTCAAGTTATACAAGAAAAGACAATGATGATCGGCATGACGTACATTGTTCTCGTTCATGTTGGTCAGGCAATAATAAAACAAACACTTGGCACTGTATATTCCTTCTCATTCATCCGGTGTAAATGAACTGTACAATTTTTCAAATGTACGTACCTAACCTAACCTAACCTAACCATGAACAAAATGCTGTTACATTACTCGATAATGTAATACAATGTTACATGACATTTTGAGTTAAATGTACAATCAGTAATTCTAACGTTACGAAATCCCTATTGCTGTAATCAACATTCATCATTAACATCGAACAAAATTTTGACTGAAATATTATCTATATGCAAATTATTTAAACATGCAAAATTACACAGATATGACAAACGGAGGGACATGAGGGGCAGTGAGTGCACCTACGACTTTAAAATAATTGGGAAAGTTAAATTACTCGATAATATACAAGAATACATAAATGGAATAGTAATAAAGAAAAGCGATGAAGACCAAGGATTAACATAGTGTAAAGATAATTATAAGCCGGTAAACATGTTAAACACACACACACACACACACACACACATATACATACACATACACATACTACTACTACTACTACTACTACTACTACTACTACTACTTTACTGTCACTCGGAATCGAGTATGACGATCATCCAGCTATGATACAATAATGTGAGTTATTAAGGATGTCACCTTCGTTGGTGAATTCTGAAGTGACTAGAGAGGCCGATACAGGACCGGCAGAGTCGTCCACAGATATTGCACGTGTGGAGGGGTACATCTAGTGCGGGAGGGGCAACGGCAGCGTCTTTCCGGCGTTGGCGCTTGCCTGCCTCGGTATGCAGTCGGACTAACTCGAAAGTATTGACACCTTCTCGTGTAGTGCTCCTTCAAATGTTACGTTGTGGAGTAATCGTCTCTCAGGTGAGGGGGTCGATTTGGCACTTTTCAGGTTAGTCTTAAGACTATCCTTATACCTTTTCAGTTGCCCGCCAGCATTAGGTTTACTATTCGTTAGGTGAATGTAAAATAGCTAATTTGGCAGTCTACTGTCGTCCGTGCGGGTAACATGGCCAGTCCACTGTAGTTGTTCATGGATAATGGTAGCCTCGAAGTTCCTACAGTTGGTGTCAGCGAGAATCGTGGCATTTGTTCTCTTGTCTTCCCAGCGGAACTCGGAGGATGGAACGTAGACTATGTCGGTGAAAGTTTTCAGGTGCATCGAGGTGCCTCCTGTATGTGACCCAGGGCCGGATTCAGGAGTGGGCAAAGTGGGCTGCTGCCCAGGGGCCTCCACAATCTGGGGGCCTCCACATATTACAATATTTTATTTATTTGTTTACTCATTTGGAGTATTTTTATTTTCATTCTTTAAAATTCATGTTTATCTATTCCATCATGGCTTCAAAATTCTCCAAAGAAGTGTTTAAATTTCAAAATTTTCCCGGGGGGCTTACAGCCCCCCCCCCCCCCCCCGAAACTCCCAGATGTTTAGGCTCGCTTCACTCGCCACCCCACCCTCTTGGGTAGTTATAATGAGGGGGGCCTCCACAAAGAGGCTGCACATGGGCCTTCACAGGTCTAAATCCGGCACTGATGTGACCCATGTCTCGCTTTTTTATAGCAGGGTAGGGAGGACCACTGCTCGATACAAGTGCAACTTTGTAGATTATTTCAGCCCCTCTACAGCTGAAGACAAGGCTACGGAGTCTGCCAAAGGCTTGAGATGCACATCTGATCCGATGTTAAATCTCTTCATCGATGTCGGCGGTGGTGGACAGGTGGGAGCGGAGAAACCGAAAATAGGTAACATTATAGAGGGTAGTACCATTAAGCTGGTTGGATGGTTGAGTTGTGGGTGAACCGGAGCAGGCTGAAAGAGAATCTGAGTCTTGCATACATTCATCTCAAGACCAAAGTGTGCATATGCATCTGCATAGGTGTTCAGGATCTGTAGGTCGTGTTCAGTGAGAGCGACAAGAGTGAGGTTCGTCTGCATACTGAAGTTCAGTAATGGAAACTACCGACACCTTTATTCCTGCCTGGAGTTGTCTTTGTTAAAGAGACCCTTCATTCGGAACTCGATGTCCACCCCGCCGGCTAAATTAGCACTGGCACGAGTAAGGAAGGAAACCAAGAAGGTGGAAGAGAGTTTGTGCCAGTACACATCCTTGTATAACCCCCATTTAGATGGGGAAGAACTCAGACTGGGTGCCATTGTGCAGGACACTGCCATTCATGCCATCGTGGAGTTGCCTCACAATGGCGGATCCGCCAGAGAGCTTCCCTGTTGACCGAGTCGAAGGCCTTGGGTAGTTCGATGAATGCCTTGTACAGGTCACGACGCTGTTCTCTGCACTTTTTTTGCTTCTGGCGGGCAGCAAAGATCATGTCAGTGGTGCCACGGATTGGTCTAAAGCCACACTGAGATTATGGGAGGAAGTTTTTCGCATTAGGACCAAGTCTGTTTAGGAGGACTCGGGCAATAATATAGCCAGGTACGGACAGAAGCGAGATCCAGGGTAGTTGCCACAGTCTGACCGGTCTCCCTTGTTCTTATAAATATTGACGATGGAGGCGTCTTTAAGTACTTCGGGGATTTCCTCCTTTTCCGATATATTCTGCAGGAGAGAGTGGAGACAGCTGTTAAGCAGAGGTCCTCCTGCTTTATATTCCTCGGCTGGGATTCCATCAGGCCTGAGGCTTTAATACTCTCCATCTGTTTGATGGCAGTAGCTCCCTCATCCAGGGCTGGAGGATAGCTGAGGTGGGTCAGCTCTGGATGCTGAGGGACCTGCTGGGTAGTCAGGAGATCCACATCGGTATTTCGGTTGAGCAGCGAATGGTAGTGCTCTTTTCAGCGCTAAGGGATGCCCTATTCATCTTTAATTAGGGAGTTACCGTCAGATTAGAGGAGGGGGCTGCTGCGCGATTTATTGGCTCATAAAAATTTACAGTGGAATTGAAAAATTCTCACAACTTGTGTTAATCTGCAAGATTTTGTGGTTCACGTGCTTTGTTTTTAAGCCAGTCGTTCTTTAGATTGCGAATTTCGCTCTGGGCTGCCACCACAGATTTCTTGTTTTGAGGTTACTCCCGTAGCCTTATACCTACCAAGGTTAATCCACAAGATAGTGGGGCAGTGGCTGGTAGGCGCCATAACGTGTCCACATGCCAGTGGGCCAATGTGCCCTCCCTCTGGGCCCCCACTGCTGCTCCGAGATCTCCTGCTGGTTTAGTCTGGTCCCACTAGGCACCCAGTTACCGTGTGTTGCCACGAGGAGGCACAACATGAATCTTGATGGTGAAGAGGCTGTGTACTGGCAGGGGAGGACTTCTGCAAACTGCTTTCCTGTTCGCCAGGAGGGCTAGCCAACGGCGGCAGCTGAAAGTGAGAGGAAGTAAGCAGTGCTTGCACCTTGACACTAACATAATGCTGCCACACTAGATGCATTTCGACACCGTGCACACACACACACACACCCACACGAGCTCCTCAGTGTTTACACAACATTCATACTTCCCAAGCTCACATATGCCTCCCCCCACCTGGTCTTCCTCCCTAAATGCCACACAACGTAAACACCGAGAAAAAGTGCAAAAGAGGACATGCAAGATTATTCTCTCCCCTTCCTACTCCACATATCAAGAAGCGCTCAACACACTGACCCTTTCGACTCTCACTGACCATCACCACGACCTCATCTGCAAATTTGGTAAGAAGCTTCTACACCATCCCCGACACCGGCTCCTACTACCACCTGAGATCCCTTGTCCGAGAATTGCTGTTCGACACCACAACCGCATCCAGCCCATACGTGCACGAACTGATCGCTATAAGAACAGCCCAGTCCCAACCATTGTAAAAATTATCAATAACTTGTAATAAATCGGTGTATACACTCCCAGTAAACACTGCTCCTTACACTGTCACTATGTTGAAATGAACTGTAGTTTGAGCTTTTCCCCATCTAGTTATTATATGTCTTATTTGTGTCACTTATGTTACTTGTATATTATTTGTAATTCGTAACCCATTCCCCAAATATGTAACTGTATATTTTCAGCCTTCTGGCTGCCAAGCTCTTTCAATAAACCGTTAATTATTATTATTATTATTACACACACCACTACAAATCCCATTCTCCCACCCAAGACAACCCCCGACACCCACTCACACTTACCTCCTACACACAAGAATTTGAATCTTGCCTCTTACAGCGGCTAGTTTATTGTGCACCCCATATTCACCCTTTTGAGTGGTAGCACAAAAGGATTGCAGAGTAGAGATCACAAATGATGGTGTGTATAACAGTTTCCAGTGGTCAAGATATTATGGCATTGATTGTTACAGAATATTTATAATAAATTCTTTGTTTAGTTCTAATCATAGAGGGTGACTTATTCGCAACTGCGAAAGTACAGCAGTGTTAGGCAATATGCCTGGCTACTCACTGTTATTCACATTTGTGTGAGAGGTATTCAAACACATTGTGTGTTTGGTTCTATACATGAAAAATGAAATAGCTACGGAGTGCAAGAAAATGGAGACAATCTTAATAGTCAGTTATCTTTCCATTATGGACAAAGTGTTGTACCATTTCACGTGCAGTGTGCTTGGACCTGACCCTAAAAGGTTCTTATCTTCATACAGTCAAGGACGTCGTGTTCCAGTGTGTAGCCATATGTCTGACCACACACTACATTTAGTTTTGATCACACCTGCTAGGGGAACATACGAGCACGGGGATCGAGGAGACTACAGTGGGTATGGGTAAAAAAAGGAAAGGTTACAGAGAAATCGTGCTAAGAATGACGATGAAGCTAAATTAGACAGAATTAAAACCTAAACGCGACAGTGAGAGGACTCGGATCACGCTTAACTTAAATATATACTCAGCAAACAATAGAAGTATGCACCAAAAAAATCTGTACAATAGCATTCACCGAAACATGGACAAACTTAGACTCTTGCAAGTTACCTGTCCAATACTAAATTAAAGGTTACAGATTATTCCATACCAATAGGCAGATTAGGAAAGGAGACGGGGTAGCAATGTATATCAAGGATAATTTGAAGTGTGAAATCAATAAGGAAATGAAAAATGAACTGAATACAGAAACAATTTGGATAGAATTAACCGATGTTAGGGGAAAAATTAATCATAGGGTAACATATAGAACTCCTAATCTCAATATGATTAATGAGCTACTTATTTGGGATAAAATATGCAGGGCAACTCGTCAAATAGGTCGGACCGGCCTCATGGGTAACTCGGAATCAGAGGATTTTCTTGAAACAGTTCAGGACTGTTTCCTAAGTCAACATATAGCTGAATACTCTCGGGGTAATAATACACTAGGTTTAGTTCTGTCAAACAGAAAACCTCATTAGTAACGTCGATGTAGGGAACGAACTAGTTAACAGTGACCACAAAGAAGTGAGACTCAAAGTAGAACTTTGTTTCACAAGGAAAAATCCATTAAAGTTCCAGATTCAGAAGGGAAAACTTTGATAGGTTGAAAATGTAGCTGAGAGAAAGGGTATTACGTTTGGGGAACTACATGACGTCACAATGTATCCACAGAGAGTGAAATCGCGAGATATGAGGCTGACGAGTTCCACAACATTTTAAATAATGAGTTACTTAATGCACGAAGGTAGAAAAAATCAAATGTTAATGACCCCAAATGGTTAAATAATTATTTAAAGAATATTATTGGACAAAGGGAGGCTATAGATAGGAAAATCAATCGTGGTGACATTTACCTGCGAGATTAATATAAAGTATTGTCCAGTAGGGTTAAGACAGATAACAAAACCAGGGGATGAAGAAGTGTAGATACGATTGGACCAATAAATTCAAATATAGGTGAACCACCTGTTAACGACGGAGAAATGAGCAATAATCTGAATAAATATTTTTCATCAGTTTTCACAACCGAAATTTTAAACGTGTTACCCGAGGCACCGACAATCAATGGAGATAGTAAAGAAAATAGATTAAGCGAGATAGTAATGACTAGTACTGATGTTAGTAAAGAATGGACAAATTAAAACCTAATTAGTTGCCAGGTATCGGCGAGATATTTGCCAAAGTAATGAAGAATTTAGTATGCCCTAAGCAAACTTGTTTAATATGTCATTAAAAACCAGTATTGTACCAGAATCCTGGAGGATAACGAATGTAATATCGATTTTCAAGAAGGGAGATAGATAGTATCCTTAAACTACCGCCTAATTTGCTTAACATCAATTGTAGGCAAATTGCTGGAAGCAATAATTCAAACTCAATTCAAAATCACCTCGGGAAACACAAATTGATCAATGTATCCCCAACATGACTTCACAAGTGGGCGTTCGTGTCTGACACATCAATTATCAATCTTTTCAACTGTTTTCGAATCAGTGGATGACGAACACAATTATAATGTGGTTTACCTCGACTTTAGCAAAGCCTCCGACAGGGTCCCCCATGAAATACTGATAAGTAAAGTGGAGGCTCACGGAATTGGAGGAGATATTTTAAAATAGATTAGGGCGTGGTTAGAGGGCACTAAATCCGATTGGTTTAACGTCACTAGTGGAGTACCTCAAGGCTCAGTGCTTGGGCCTTTACTAATTGTTATATACATAAGCGACGTAGATATAGGCGTAGACAGCAACATTAGTAAATTTGCTGTCGACACTAAAATAGGGCGTGTTATTAGATCTGAAGAGGACTCCGCAAAACTACAGGAAGATTAGATTTTTATTTTTTTTCGCATGGTATGAAAAATGGCAGATAAAATTGAATGTGGGCAGCTGTAAAGTACTTAGCCAAGGTGATGTAAACAGATAAACCAGATGTCAGATGAATAACGTTGATATCGAGAAATCCGACTGTAAGAAAGATTTAACGGTAATGAGAAGTAGGATTTTAAATCAAGACAACAATGCGTATTTGCTCGAAACAAGGCTAACAAAGTACTTGGATACATACAGTGGGGTGTTAGTTACAAGACTAGCGAGGTTATCCAAAAATATATCTTGCGCGTGCGAGAACTCACTTGGATTCAGCAGTTCATTTTTTGTCACCGAATTACAGAATTGATCTCGAAACCCTAGAAAGCATGCAAAGGAGGATGACAAAATTAATACCGGGCATTAGGAACCTTGAGTATAGAGACTGATTAAAGCAGCTGAATTTGCACTCCTTCGAGACCCTAGAGTGAGGGGCGTTATGACCGAGGTGTATTAAAGGAAGTCAGGGCTAAACAAAGGTGGTATAACAAAGGTACTTAGCCTATCTAATCAAGAGCGAACTCGTACCAATTGTTTTAATTTAGACAAATTTAGATTTAGGCGCGAGACAGGTCAACATTGGTTTGGAAATTGAGTAGTGGATGATTGGAACAAGTTACCGAACATCATCATTAACTCGAACACGCTGGATAGATTCAAATCTAGGTTGGACAGATATATGACCGATAGGGGTGGGGAGGAGATAGGAGGGGGAAGGAAGGGAGGGTGATGGGGTAAGGTAAGGGAGCTTAGGTAGGGAGCCAAAACAATTGGTGGTAGACGAATGAAATCGTTTAATACCTGCACGCAGTAATACAGGTATCGGTTTGGGGAAGGCTTTAACCCAAATTAATTTTCGTGCCATAACCCACAATTTATGCCTAATGAGGAGGGATCTGGCTAGGTTATCGTGGATTTGTAAACGTAAAAGACTAAATAAAAGTAGGAGGAAGGATTCACTGCAGATTTTATTTGGTAATATGCTTAAAAGGTTTGGCAGGAAATAATGATTGGAAAGGACTCTTATTTTTCCTTCGGTTGCAGGGGCGGGAGGGGGGGGGGGGGGGGAAGAGGATGGAGGGGTTAATTTAGCAAATGGGTTGTGGGGCTTCAATTGTGTGAGTTGAAATATTATAATTTTGTTATTATTATTTTGATTGGTTTTTGGGGAGAGAGAGAGAGAGAGAGAGAGAGAGATTTTATTATGATGAACTATAGTGATGGCTAACAGAAGTAAATTAAAATCAGTAGAGAGTTTGAGTGTTATGATAGACTAACGTGTAAATAAATCTGAGGGAACTTTTTTTAATGTGTTTATATTAGGAGGAAATTAATGTATTTTACTTTTTTATTTATTTATTTTTTCTTATTTCTTCCATGTATTGTTGTTGGCTCTTCTTTATTTTCATTCACTCTTTCAGCTCTTTTTCTTTTTATTCTGATAATTTCTTTGTTTTTCATTTCTTCCTTCCTTTTGTTATTTTATTTATTTATTCATTTGCTTATTTATGAGCTTGTAAATATATTTATTTTTTTATTCAAATAATCAGTTATCTCCTTCACCCTATCTTCATTTAGCTATTTATTTCATTACTTCCTTATTTTTTCATTTTCATTTATCCTTTTCAATCAATCTTTAATATTTTTTGTTTCTATTTTTCTTTCTTTCATTCTGTTATGGCAGAGCTTATCATAAAACCGTCTGTCCACAGGCCCTCCAAATTTCACATAAAATACACACGCGCTCCATCTTTCACCTGTACACACACGCCCTCCATCGTTCACCTGTACACACACGCCCTCCATCGTTCACCTGTACACACACGCCCTCCATCGTTCACCTGTACACACACGCCCTCCCTCGTTCACCTGTACACACACGCCCTCCCTCGTTCACCTGTACACACACGCCCTCCCTCGTTCACCTGTACACACACGCCCTCTATCGTCCACCTGTACACACACGCCCTCTATCGTCCACCTGTACACACACGCCCTCCATCGTCCACCTGTACACACACGCCCTCCATCGTCCACCTGTACACACACGCCCTCCATCGTTCACCTGTACACATACGCCCTCCATCGTTCACCTGTACACGTACGCCCTCCATCGTTCACCTGTACACATACGCCCTCCATCGTTCACCTGTACACGTACGCCCTCCATCGTTCACTTGTACACACACGCTCTCCATCGTTCACCTGTACACACACGCCCTCCATCGTCCACCTGTACACACACGCCCTCCATCGTCCACCTGTACACACACGCCCTCCATCGTTCACCTGTACACATACGCCCTCCATCGTTCACCTGTACACGTACGCCCTCCATCGTTCACCTGTACACATACGCCCTCCATCGTTCACCTGTACACGTACGCCCTCCATCGTTCACTTGTACACACACGCCCTCCATCGTTCACCTGTACACACACGCCCTCCATCTTTCACCTGTACACACACGCCCTCCATCGTTCACCTGTACACACACGCCCTCCATCGTTCACCTGTACACACACGCCCTCCATCGTTCACCTGTACACACACGCCCTCCATCGTTCACCTGTACACACACGCCCTCCATCGTTCACTAGACACACACGCCCTCCATCGTTCACCTGTACACACACGCCCTCCATCGTTCACCTGTACACACACGCCCTCCATCGTTCACCTGTACACACACGCCCTCCATCGTTCACCTGTACACACACGCCCTCCATCGTTCACCTGTACACACACGCCCTCCATCGATCACCTGTACACACACACACACACACACACACCAACTCCCACATGCACATGTACGCCTTCCCTGAGTAGGTTTACTGTATTTTAGGAAAAGAAAAGGTCTTCTCGAGTAGACGAATCCGTTATATCCCCACAATAATTAATTCAAATCAATTAGTCTGGTTTTCTTCAATGCACATCAGAAAGAAACAACCCCAAGAACACCAGTCGTAATCGTCGTCACTAAGTGCAGTTGGTAGTTAATTGAGAATATTTTGTTTGGGTTGGTACTTCAGTGTGACACATGTCCAGGGAGATTCGATAATAAACACAGAGTTACAAATTATATCTATATTCACTAAGATATATATATATATATATATATATATATATATATATATATATATATATATATATATATATATATATATATATATATATATATATATATATGAGAGACAGTCAGAGCATATGTGTCGGTGAGGGCTCTCGCCCCATCTCATGGCGTCTATACGTCATCAAAGGAAATGACATATTGACAGAAAATTCTTGAACAATCCTTGTTCTCTTTAGAAGAAACTACTGTCTAAACGCCAATGAAAAGGCAAATGTGACTAACATAACACTTATGTATCAAATACTAAAAAATTAGTCCATATTATTTGGTTTTGAACTAACATTCAACATCAAGTGCATTAATAAATGTTTGAGCGCACACATAACTATAGGAAACTTCCATTCTGTTTCACCAATTATTAGGTAGGAGCTTTCGCACACCATTACACACACGCCCTCCATTATCCATCTGTACACACACACACGCCCTCCATTGTTCACCTGTACACACACACACACCAGGCTGGGTTGGTGTGATAGGCTGGGATGGTGTGTTGGGCTCGGTTGGTGTGGTGTGGTGTGTTGGGCTGGGTTGGTGTGGTGTGTTGGGCTGGGTTGGTGTGTTGGGCTGGGTTGGTGTGGTGTGTTGGGCTGGCTTGGTGTGTTGGGCTGGGGTGGTGTGTTAGGCTGGGTTGGTGTGATAGGCTGGGTTGGTGTGATAGGCTGGGATGGTGTGTTGGGCTGGGTTGGTGTGGTGTGTTGGGCTGAGGTGGTGTGTTAGGCTGGGTTGGTGTGTTAGGCTGGGTTGGTGTGGTGTGTTGGGCTGGGTTGGTGTGGTGTGTTAGGCTGGGTTGGTGTGGTGTGTTAGGCTGGGTTGGTGTGGTGTGTTGGGCTGGGTTGGTGTGTTAGGCTGGGTTGGTGTGATAGGCTGGGATGGTGTGTTGGGCTGGATTGGTGTGGTGTTGTGTGTTGGGCTGGGTTGGTGTGGTGTGTTGGGCTGGGTTGGTGTGGTGTGTTAGGCTGGGTTGGTGTGTTAGGCTGGGTTGGTGTGATAGGCTGGGATGGTGTGTTGGGCTGGGTTGGTGTGGTGTGTTGGGCTGGGTTGGTGTGTTGGGCTGGGGTGGTGTGTTTGGCTGGGTTGGTGTGTTAGGCTGGGTTGGTGTGGTGTGTTGGGCTGGTTGGTGTGGTGTGTTGGGCTGGGTTGGTGTGGTGTGTTGGGCTGGGTTGGTGTGGTGTGTTGGGCTGGGTTGGTGTGGTGTGTTAGGCTGGGTTTGTGTGGTGTGTTGGGCTGGTGTGGTGTGTTGGGCTGGGTTGGTGTGGTGTGTTGGGCTGGGTTGGTGTGGTGTGTTAGGCTGGGTTGGTGTGGTGTGTTAGGCTGGGTTGGTGTGGTGTGTTGGGCTGGGTTGGTGTGGTGTGTTAGGCTGGGTTGTGGTGTGTTAGGCTGGGTTGGTGTGGTGTGTTGGGCTGGGTTGGTGTGGTGTGTTGGGCTGGGTTGGTGTGGTGTGTTGGCTGGGTTGATGTGGTGTGATAGGCTGGGTTGGTGTGGTGTTTGGCTGGGGTGGTGTGATGGGCTGGGGTGGTGTGTTGGGCTGGGTTGGTGTGGTGTGTTGGGCTGGTTGGTGTGGTGTGTTGGGCTGGGTTGGTGTGTGTGTTGGCTGGGTTGGTGTGTTGGGCTGGGTTGGTGTGGTGTGTTGGGCTGGGTTGGTGTGGTGTGTTGGGCTGGGTTGGTGTGGTGTGTTGGGCTGGGTTGGTGTGTTGGGCTGGGGTGGTGTGTTAGGCTGGGTTGGTGTGGTGTGTTGGGCTGGGGTGGTGTGGTGTGTTGGGCTGGGGTGGTGTGTTGGGCTGGGTTGGTGTGTTGGGCTGGGTTGGTGTGTTGGGCTGGGTTGGTGTGTTGGGCTGGGTTGGTGTGGTGTGTTGGGCTGGGTTGGTGTGGTGTGTTGGGCTGGGTTGGTGTGGTGTGTTGGGCTGGGTTGGTGTGGTGTGTTGGGCTGGGGTGGTGTGTTGGGCTGGGTTGGTGTGTTGGGCTGGTGTGGTGTGGTGTGTTGGCTGGGTTGGTGTGTTGGGCTGGTTTGGTATGGTGTGTTGGCTGGGTTGGTGTGGTGTGTTGGGCTGGGTTGGTGTGGTGTGTTGGGCTGGGTTGGTGTGTTGGGCTGGGTGTGGTGTGTTGGCTGGGTTGGTGTGTTGGCTGGGTTGGTGTGTTGGGCTGGGTTGGTGTGGTGTGTTGGGCTGGGTTGGTGTGTTGGGCTGGGGTGGTGTGTTAGGCTGGGTTGGTGTGGTGTGTTATGCTCGGTTGGTGTGGTGTGTTGGGTTGGGTTGGTGTGTTAGGCTGGGTTGGTGTGATAGGTTGGATGGTGTGTTGGGCTGGGTTGGTGTGGTGTGTTGGGCTGGGTTGGTGTGGTGTGTTGGGCTGGGTTGGTGTGGTGTGTTGGGCTGGGTTGGTGTGTTGGGCTGGGTTGGTGTGTTGGGCTGGGTTGGTGTGTGTTGGGCTGGGTTGGTGTGTTGGGCTGGGTTGGTGTGTTGGGCTGGGTTGGTGTGGTGTGTTGGACTGGGTTGTGTGGTGTGTTGGGCTGGGTGGTGTGGTGTGTTGGGCTGGGTTGGTGTGGTGTGTTGGGCTGGGTTGGTGTGTGTGGTGTTGGTGTGTTGGCTGGTGTGGTGTGTTGGCTGGGTTGGTGTGGTGTGTTGGGCTGGGTTGGTGTGGTGTGTTGGGCTGGGTTGGTGTGGTGTGTTAGGCTGGGTTGGTGTGGTGTGTTGGGCTGGGTTGGTGTGGTGTGTTGGGCTGGGTTGGTGTGGTGTGTTGGGCTGGGTTGGTGTGGTGTGTTGGGCTGGGGTGGTGTGTTGGCTGGGTTGGTGTGTTGGGCTGGGGGTGGTGTGTTGGCTGGGTTGTGGTGTGTTGGGCTGGGTTGGTGTGGTGTGTTTGGCTGGGTTGGTGTGTTGGCTGGGTTGGTGTGTTGGGCTGGGTTGGTGTGGTGTGTTGGGCTGGGTTGGTGTGGTGTGTTGGGCTGGGTTGGTGTGTTGGGCTGGGTTGGTGTGTTTGGCTGGGTGTGGTGTGTTTGGCTGGGTTGGTGTGGTGTGTTGGGCTGGGTTGGTGTGTGTGTGGCTGGTTGGTGTGTTGGCTGGGTGGTGTGTTGGGCTGGGTTGGTGTGGTGTGTTGGGCTGGGTTGGTGTGTTGGGCTGGGTTGGTGTGTTGGGCTGGGTTGGTGTGTTGGGCTGGGTTGGTGTGGTGTGTTGGGCTGGGTTGGTGTGGTGTGTTGGGCTGGTCTGGTGTGTTGGGTTGGTGTGGTGTGTTAGGCTGGGTTGGTGTGGTGTGTTGGGCTGGGTTGGTGTGGTGTGTTGGGCTGGGTTGGTGTGTTGGGCTGGGTGGTGTGTTGGCTGGTTGGTGTGTTGGCTGGGTTGGTGTGTTGGCTGGTTGGTGTGGTGTGTTGGGCTGGGTTGGTGTGGTGTGTTGGCTGGGTTGGTGTGGTGTGTTGGGCTGGGTTGGTGTGGTGTGTTAGGCTGGGTTGGTGTGTTGGGCTGGTTGGTGTGGTGTGTTGGGCTGGGTTGGTGTGGTGTGTTGGCTGGGTTGGTGTGTTGGCTGGGTTGGTGTGGTGTGTTGGGCTGGGTTGGTGTGGTGTGTTGGGCTGGGTTGGTGTGGTGTGTTGGGCTGGGTTGGTGTGTTGGGCTAGGTTGGTGTGGTGTGTTGGCTGGGTTGGTGTGTTGGGCTGGGTTGGTGTGTTGGGCTGGTTTGGTGTGTTTGGCTGGGTTGGTGTGTTGGGCTGGGTTGGTGTGGTGTGTTGGGCTGGGTTGGTGTGTTGGGCTGGGATGGTGTGTTAGGCTGGGTTGGTGTGTTGGGCTGGTGTGGTGTGTTAGGCTGGGTTGGTGTGGTGTGTTGGCTGGGTTGGTGTGGTTTGGCTGGGTTGGTGTGGTGTGTTGGGCTGGGTTGGTGGGGTGTGGTTGGCTGGTTGGTGTGGTTGGGCTGGGTTGGTGGTGTGTTGGGCTGGGTTGGTGTGTTAGGCTGGGTTGGTGTGTTGGGCTGGGTTGGTGTGGTGTGTTGGGCTGGGTTGGTGTGTTAGGCTGGGTTGGTGTGTATGGTGTGTTGGGCTGGGTTGGTGTGGTGTGTTGGGCTGGGTGGTGTGTTAGGCTGGGTTGGTGTGTTGGGCTGGGTTGGTGTGGTGTGTTGGGCTGGGTTGGTGTGTTAGGCTGGGTTGGTGTGATAGACTGGGATGGTGTGTTGGGCTGGGTTGGTGTGGTGTGGTGTGTTGGGCTGGGTTGGTGTGGTGTGTTGGGCTGGGGTGGTGTGTTAGGCTGGGTTGGTGTGTTAAGCTGGGTTGGTGTGGTGTGTTGGGCTAGGTTGGTGTGGTGTGTTGGGCTGGGTTGGTGTGGTGTGTTGGGCTGGGTTGGTGTGGTGTGTTAGGCTGGGTTTGTGTGGTGTGTTGGGCTGGTGTGGTGTGTTGGGCTGGGTTGGTGTGGTGTGTTGGGCTGGGTTGGTGCGGTGTGTTAGGCTGGGTTGGTGAGGTGTGTTAGGCTGGGGTGGTGTGGTGTGTTAGGCTGGGTTGGTGTGGTGTGTTGGGCTGGGTTGGTGCGGTGTGTTAGGCTGGGTTGGTGTGGTGTGTTGGGCTGGGTTGGTGTGGTGTGTTGGGCTGGGTTGGTGTGGTGTGTTAGGCTAGGTTGGTGTGTTGGGCTGGATTGGTGTGGTGTGTTGGGCTGGGGTGGTGTGTTAGGCTGGGTTGGTGTGTTGGGCTGGATTGGTGTGGTGTGTTGGGCTGGGTTGGTGTGGTGTGTTGGGCTGGGTTGGTGTGGTGTATTGGGCTGGGTTTGTGTGTTAGGCTGGGTTGGTGTGTTGGCCTGGGTTGGTGTGGTGTGTTGGGCTCGGGTGGTGTGTTTGGCTGGGTTGGTGTGTTAGGCTGGGTTGGTGTGGTGTGTTGGGCTGGCTTGGTGTGTTGGGCTGGGGTGGTGTGGTGTGTTGGGCTGGGTTGGTGCGGTGTGTTAGGCTGGGTTGGTATGGTGTGTTAGGCTGGGTTGGTGTGGTGTTTTGAGCTGGGTTGGTGTGGTGTGTTGGGCTGGGTTGGTGTGGTGTGTTAGGCTGGGTTGGTGTGTTGGGCTGGATTGGTGTGGTGTGTTGGGCTGGGGTGGTGTGTTAGGCTGGGTTGGTGTGTTGGGCTGGATTGGTGTGGTGTGTTGGGCTGGGTTGGTGTGTTAGGCTGGGTTGGTGTGATAGACTGGGATGGTGTGTTGGGCTGGGTTGGTGTGGTGTGGTGTGTTGGGCTGGGGTGGTGTGTTAGGCTGGGTTGGTGTTTTGGGCTGGATTGGTGTGGTGTGTTGGGCTGGGTTGGTGTGTTAGGCTGGGTTGGTGTGATAGACTGGGATGGTGTGTTGGGCTGGGTTGGTGTGGTGTGGTGTGTTGGGCTGGGTTGGTGTGGTGTGTTGGGCTGGGGTGGTGTGTTAGGCTGGGTTGGTGTGTTAAGCTGGGTTGGTGTGGTGTGTTGGGCTAGGTTGGTGTGGTGTGTTAGGCTGGGTTGGTGTGGTGTGTTGGGCTGGGTTGGTGTGGTGTGTTAGGCTGGGTTTGTGTGGTGTGTTGGGCTGGTGTGGTGTGTTGGGCTGGGTTGGTGTGGTGTGTTGGGCTGGGTTGGTGCGGTGTGTTAGGCTGGGTTGGTGAGGTGTGTTAGGCTGGGGTGGTGTGGTGTGTTAGGCTGGGTTGGTGTGGTGTGTTGGGCTGGGTTGGTGCGGTGTGTTAGGCTGGGTTGGTGTGGTGTGTTGGGCTGGGTTGGTGTGGTGTGTTGGGCTGGGTTGGTGTGGTGTGTTGGGCTGGGTTGGTGTGGTGTGTTAGGATGGGTTGGTGTGTTAGGCTGGGATGGTGTGGTGTGTTAGGCTGGGTTGGTGTGGTGTTTTGGGCTGGGTTGGTGTGGTGTGTTGGGCTGGGTTGGTGTGGTGTGTTGGGCTGGGTTGGTGTGGTGTGTTGGGCTGGGGTGGTGTGTTGGGCTGGGTTGGTGTGTTGGGCTGGGTTGGTGTGTTGGGCTGGGTTGGTGTGTTGGGCTGGATTGCTGTGGTGTGTTGGGCTGGGTTGGTGTGGTGTGTTGGGCTGGGTTGGTGTGGTGTGTTGGGCTGGGTTGGTGTGGTGTGTTGGGCTGGGTGGTGTGTTGGGCTGGGTTGGTGTGTTGGGCTGGGGTGGTGTGTTAGGCTGGGTTGGTGTGTTGGGCTGCATTGCTGTGGTGTGGTGTGTTGGGCTGGGTTGGTGTGGTGTGTTGGGCTGGGTTGGTGTGGTGTGTTGGGCTGGGTTGGTGTGTTGGGCTGGGTTGGTGTGTTTGGCTGGGTTGGTGTGGTGTGTTGGGCTGGGTTGGTGTGCTGGGCTGGGGTGGTGTGGTGTATTGGGCTGGGTTGGTGTGGTGTGTTAGGCTGGGTTGGTATGGTGTGTTAGGCTGGGTTAGTGTGGTGTTTTAAGCTGGGTTGGTGTGGTGTGTTGTGCTGGGTTGCTGTGGTGTGTTAGGCTGGGTTGGTGTGTTGGGCTGGATTGGTGTGGTGTGTTGGGCTGGGGTGGTGTGTTAGGCTGGGTTGGTGTTTTGGGCTGGATTGGTGTGGTGTGTTGGGCTGGGTTGGTGTGTTAGGCTGGGTTGGTGTGTTAGGCTGGGTTGGTGTGGTGTGTTGGGCTGGGTTGGTGTGGTGTGTTGGGCTGGGTTGGTGTGGTGTGTTGGGCTGGGTTGGTGTGGTGTGTTAGGCTGGGTTGTGTGGTGTGTTGGGCTGGTGTGGTGTGTTGGGCTGGGTTGGTGTGGTGTGTTGGCTGGGTTGGTGTGTGTTGGCTGGGTTGGTGGTGTGTTGGGGTGGTGTGGTGTGTTGGCTGGTTGGTGTGGTGTGTTGGGCTGGGTTGGTGTGGTGTGTTAGGCTGGGTTGGTGTGGTGTGTTGGGCTGGGTTGGTGTGGTGTGTTGGGCTGGGTTGGTGTGGTGTGTTGGGCTGGGTTGGTGTGGTGTGTTAGGCTGGGTTGGTGTGTTAGGCTGGGTGGTGTGGTGTGTTAGGCTGGGTTGGTGTGGTGTGTTGGGCTGGGTTGGTGTGGTGTGTTGGGCTGGGTTGGTGTGGTGTGTTGGGCTGGGTGGTGTGGTGTGTTGGGCTGGGGTGGTGTGTTGGGCTGGGTTGGTGTGTTAGGCTGGGTTGGTGTGTTGGGCTGGGTTGGTGTGTTGGGCTGGATTGGTGTGGTGTGTTGGGCTGGGTTGGTGTGGTGTGTTGGGCTGGGTTGGTGTGGTGTGTTGGGCTGGGTTGGTGTGGTGTGTTGGGCTGGGTTGGTGTGGTGTGTTGGGCTGGGGTGGTGTGTTGGGCTGGGTTGGTGTGTTGGGCTGGGGTGGTGTGTTAGGCTGGGTTGGTGTGTTGGGCTGCATTGCTGTGGTGTGGTGTGTTGGGCTGGGTTGGTGTGGTGTGTTGGGCTGGGTTGGTGTGGTGTGTTGGGCTGGGTTGGTGTGTTGGGCTGGGTGTGTGGTGGTGTGTTGGCTGGGTTGGTGTGGTGTGTTGGGCTGGGTTGGTGTGTTGGGCTGGGTTGGTGTGGTGTGTTGGGCTGGGTTGGTGTGGTGTGTTGGCTGGGTTGGTGTGGTGTGATTGGCTGGGTTGTGTGGTGTTTGAGCTGGGTTGGTGTGGTGTGTTGGGGTTGTGTGGTGTGTTTGGCTGGTTTGGTGTGTTGGGCTGGTTGGTGTGGTGTGTTGGGCTGGGGTGGTGTGTTAGGCTGGGTTGGTGTTTTGGGCTGGATTGGTGTGGTGTGTTGGGCTGGGTTGGTGTGTTAGGCTGGGTTGGTGTGTGACTGGGATGGTGTGTTGGGCTGGGTTGGTGTGGTGTGGTGTGTTGGGCTGGGTTGGTGTGGTGTGTTGGGCTGGGGTGGTGTGTTAGGCTGGGTTGGTGTGTTAGGCTGGGTTGGTGTGGTGTGTTGGGCTGGTTGGTGTGGTGTGTTGGGCTGGGTTGGTGTGGTGTGTTGGGCTGGGTTGGTGTGGTGTGTTAGGCTGGGTTTGTGTGGTGTGTTGGGCTGGTGTGGTGTGTTGGGCTGGGTTGGTGTGGTGTGTTGGGCTGGGTTGGTGTGGTGTGTTAGGCTGGGTTGGTGTGGTGTGTTAGGCTGGGTGGTGTGGTGTGTTAGGCTGGGTTGGTGTGGTGTGTTGGGCTGGGTTGGTGGGTGTGTTAGGCTGGGTTGGTGTGGTGTGTTGGCTGGGTTGGTGTGGTGTGTTGGGCTGGGTTGGTGTGGTGTGTTGGGCTGGGTTGGTGTGGTGTGTTAGGCTGGGTTGGTGTGTTAGGCTGGGTGGTGTGGTGTGTTAGGCTGGGTTGGTGTGGTGTGTTGGGCTGGGTTGGTGTGGTGTGTTGGGCTGGGTTGGTGTGGTGTGTTGGGCTGGGTTGGTGTGGTGTGTTGGGCTGGGTGGTGTGTTGGCTGGGTTGGTGTGTTGGGCTGGGTTGGTGTGTTGGGCTGGGTTGGTGTGTTGGGCTGGATTGGTGTGGTGTGTTGGGCTGGGTTGGTGTGGTGTGTTGGGCTGGGTTGGTGTGGTGTGTTGGGCTGGGGTGGTGTGGTGTGTTGGGCTGGGGTGGTGTGTTGGGCTGGGTTGGTGTGTTGGGCTGGGGTGGTGTGTTAGGCTGGGTTGGTGTGTTGGGCTGGATTGCTGTGGTGTGGTGTGTTGGGCTGGGTTGGTGTGGTGTGTTGGGCTGGGTTGGTGTGGTGTGTTGGGCTGGGTTGGTGTGTTGGGCTGGGGTGGTGTGTTAGGCTGGGTTGGTGTGGTGTGTTGGGCTGGGTTGGTGTGGTGTGTTGGGCTGGGTTGGTGTGTTGGGCTGGGTGGTGTGTTAGGCTGGGTTGGTGTGGTGTGTTATGCTCGGTTGGTGTGGTGTGTTGGGTGGTTGGTGTGTTAGGCTGGGTTGGTGTGTGGTGGTGGTGTTGGGCTGGGTTGGTGTGGTGTGTTGGGCTGGGTTGGTGTGGTGTGTTGGGCTGGGTTGGTGTGTTGGGCTGGGGTGGTGTGTTAGGCTGGGTTGGTGTGTTAGGCTGGGTTGGTGTGGTGTGTTGGGCTGGGTTGGTGTAGTTGTGTTGGGCTGGGGTGGTGTGTTGGGCTGGGTTGGTGTGTTGGGCTGGGTTGGTGTGTTGGGCTGGGTTGGTGTGTTGGGCTGGGTTGGTGTGGTGTGTTGGGCTGGTTGGTGTGGTGTGTTGGGCTGGGTTGGTGTGGTGTGTTGGGCTGGGTTGGTGTGGTGTGTTGGGCTGGGTTGGTGTGTTGGGCTGGGTTGGTGTGGTGTGGTGTGTTGGCTGGGTTGGTGTGTTGGGCTGGGTTGGTGTGGTGTGTTGGGCTGGGTTGGTGTGGTGTGTTGGGCTGGGTTGGTGTGTTTGGCTGGGTTGGTGTGGTGTGTTGGGCTGGGTTGGTGTGGTGTGTTGGGCTGGGTTGGTGTGGTGTGTTGGGCTGGGTTGGTGTGTTGGGCTGGGGTGGTGTGTTAGGCTGGGTTGGTGTGTTAGGCTGGGTTGGTGTGGTGTGTTGGGCTGGGTTGGTGTGGTGTTGGGCTGGGGTGGTGTGGTGTGTTGGGCTGGGTTGGTGTGGTGTGTTAGGCTGGGTTGGTGTGGTGTGTTAGGCTGGGTTGGTGTGGTGTGTTGGCTGGGTTGGTGTGGTGTGTTGGGCTGGGTTGGTGTGGTGTGTTGGCTGGGTTGGTGTGTTGGGCTGGGTTGGTGTGGTGTGTTGGGCTGGGGTGGTGTGTTAGGCTGGGTTGGTGTGTTGGGCTGGATTGGTGTGGTGTGTTGGGCTGGGTTGGTGTGGTGTGTTGGGCTGGGTTGGTGTGGTGTGTTGGGCTGGGTTTGTGTGTTAGGCTGGGTTGGTGTGTTGGCCTGGGTTGGTGTGGTGTGTTGGGCTCGGGTGGTGTGTTAGGCTGGGTTGGTGTGTTGGCTGGTTGGTGTGGTGTGTTGGGCTGGGTTGGTGTGGTGTGTTGGGCTGGGTTGGTGTGTTGGGCTGGGTTGGTGTGGTGTGTTGGCTGGGTTGGTGTGGTGTGTTGGGCTGGGTTGGTGTGGTGTGTTGGGCTGGGTTGGTGTGTTGGGCTGGGTTGGTGTGGTGTGTTGGGCTGGGTTGGTGGTGTGTTGGGCTGGGTTGGTGTGGTGGGTTGGCTGGTTGGTGTGGTGTGTTTGGCTGGGTTGGTGTGTTTGGCTGGGTTGGTGTGGTGTGTTGGGCTGGGTTGGTGTGGTGTGTTAGGCTGGGTTGGTGTGTTAGGCTGGGTTGGTGTGTGGCTGGGTTGGTGTGTTGGGCTGGGTTGGTGTGGTGTGGTGTGTTGGGCTGAGGTGGTGTGTTAGGCTGGGTTGGTGTGTTAGGCTGGGTTGGTGTGGTGTGTTGGGCTGGGTTGGTGTGGTGTGTTGGCTGGGTTGGTGTGGTGTGTTGGGCTGGGTTGGTGTGGTGTGTTGGGCTGGGTTGGTGTGGTGTGTTGGGCTGGGTTGGTGTGGTGTGTTGGCTGGGTTGGGGTGGTGTGTTGGGCTGGGTTGGTGTGGTGTGTTGGGCTGGGGTGGTGTGTTAGGCTGGGTTGGTGTGGTGTGTTGGGCTGGGTTGGTGTGGTGTGTTGGGCTGGGTTGGTGTGGTGTGTTGGGCTGGGTTGGTGTGTTGGGCTGGGTTGGTGTGGTGTGTTGGCTGGGTTGGTGTGTTGGGTGGTTTGGTGTGGTGTGTTGGGCTGGGTTGGTGTGGTGTGTTGGGCTGGGGTGGTGTGTTGGCTGGTTGGTGTGTTGGGCTGGTTGGTGTGGTGTGTTGGGCTGGGTTGGTGTGGTGTGTTGGGCTGGGTTGGTGTGGTGTGTTGGGCTGGGTTGGTGTGTTGGGCTAGGGTGGTGTGTTAGGCTGGGTTGGTGTGGTGTGTTGGCTGGGTTGGTGTGGTGTGTTGGGCTGGGTTGGTGTGTTGGGCTGGGTTGGTGTGTTGGGCTGGGGTGGTGTGTTAGGCTGGGTTGGTGTGGTGTGTTGGGCTGGGTTGGTGTGGTGTGTTGGGCTGGGTTGGTGTGTTAGGCTGGGTTGGTGTGTTGGATGGGTTGGTGTGGTGTGTTGTGTTGGGCTGGGTTGGTGTGGTGTGTTGGGCTGGGTTGGTGTGTTGGGCTGGGGTGGTGTGTTAGGCTGGGTTGGTGTGTTAGGCTGGGTTGGTGTGGTGTGTTGGGCTGGGTGGGTGGTGTGGTGTGTTGGGCTGGGTTGGTGTGGTGTGTTGGGCTGGGTGGTGTGGTGTGTTGGGCTGGGGTGGTGTGTTGGTCTGGGTTGGTGTGTTGGGCTGGGTGGTGTGTTAGGCTGGGTTGGTGTGGTGTGTTGGGCTGGGTTGGTGTGGTGTGTTGGGCTGGGGTGGTGTGTTAGGCTGGTTTGGTGTGTTGGGCTGGTTTGGTGTGGTGTGTTGGGCTGGGTTGGTGTGGTGTGTTGGGCTGGGTTGGCGTGTTGGGCTGGGGTTGTGTGTTAGGCTGGGTTGGTGTGTTGGGCTGGGTTGGTGAGGTGTGTTAGGCTGGGTTGGTGTGGTGTGTTGGGCTGGGTTGGTGTGGTGTGTTGGGCTGGGTTGGTGTGTTGGGCTAGGGTGGTGTGTTAGGCTGGGTTGGTGTGGTGTGTTGGGCTGGGGTGGTGTGTTAGGCTGGGTTGGTGTGTTGGGCTGGTTTGGTGTGGTGTGTTGGGCTGGGTTGGTGTGGTGTGTTGGGCTGGGTTGGTGTGTTAGGCTGGGTTGGTGTGTTGGGCTGGATTGGTGTGGTGTGTTGGGCTGGGTTGGTGTGGTGTGTTGGGCTGGGTTGGTGTGGTGTGTTGGGCTGGGGTGGTGTGTTAGGCTGGGTTGGTGTGTTGGGCTGGATTGGTGTGGTGTGTTGGGCTGGGTTGGTGTGGTGTGTTGGGCTGGGTTGGTGTGTTGGGCTGGGTGGTGTGGTGTGTTGGGCTGGGTTGGTGAGTGTGTTAGGCTGGGTTGGTGTGGTGTGTTAGGCTGGGTTGGTGTGGTGTGTTAGGCTGGGTTGGTGTGTTTGGCTGGGTTGGTGTGGTGTGTTAGGCTGGGTTGGTGTGGTGTGTTGGGCTGGGTTGGTGTGTTGGCTGGGGTGGTGTGATTGGCTGGGATGGTGTGTTGGGCTGGGTTGGTGTGGTGTGTTGGGCTGGGTGGTGTGTTAGGCTGGGTTGGTGTGTTAGGCTGGGTTGGTGTGGTGTGTTGGGCTGGGTTGGTGTGGTGTGTTGGGCTGGGTTGGTGTGGTGTGTTGGGCTGGGTTGGTGTGGTGTGTTGGCTGGGTTGGTGTGGTGTGTTGGGCTGGGTGGTGTGGTGTGTTGGGCTGGTGTGGTGTGTTGGGCTGGGTTGGTGTGGTGTGTTGGGCTGGGTTGGTGAGGTGTGTTAGGCTGGGTTGGTGTGGTGTGTTTGGTTGGGTTGGTGTGGTGTTTTGGGCTGGGTTGGTGTGGTGTGTTGGGCTGGGTTGTGTGGTGTGTTGGGCTGGGTTGGTGTGGTGTGTTAGGCTGGGTTGGTGTGTTGGGTTGGATTGGTGTGTTGGGCTGGATTGGTGTGGTGTGTTGGGCTGGGGTGGTGTGTTAGGCTGGGTTGGTGTGTTGGGCTGGATTGGTGTGGTGTGTTGGGCTGGGTTGGTGTGGTGTGTTGGGCTGGGTTGGTGTGGTGTGTTGGGCTTGGTTGGTGTGTTGGGCTGGGGTGGTGTGTTAGGCTGGGTTGGTGTGGTGTGTTGGGCTGGGTTGTGTGGTGTGTTGGGCTGGGGTGGTGTGTTGGGCTGGGTTGGTGTGTTGGGCTGGGTTGGTGTGGTGTGTTGGGCTGGTTGTGTGGTGTGTTGGCTGGGTTGGTGTGGTGTGTTGGGCTGGGTTGGTGTGTTGGGCTGGGTGGTGTGTTAGGCTGGGTTGGTGTGGTGTGTTGGGCTGGTTGGTGTGGTGTGTTGGGCTGGGTTGGTGTGTTGGGGTTGGGTGGTGTGTTAGGCTGGGTTGGTGTGGTGTGTTGGGCTGGGGTGGTGTGTTAGGCTGGGTTGGTGTGTTGGGCTGGATTGGTGTGGTGTGTTGGGCTGGGTTGGTGTGGTGTGTTGGGCTGGGTTGGTGTGTTGGGCTGGGTTGGTGTGTTGGGCTGGATTGGTGTGTGTTGGCTGGGTTGGTGTGGTGTGTTGGCTGGGTTGGTGTGGTGTGTTGGGCTGGGGTGGTGTGTTTGGCTGGGTTGGTGTGTTGGGCTGGGTTGGTGTGGTGTGTTGGGCTGGGTTGGTGTGGTGTGTTGGGCTGGGTTGGTGTGGTGTGTTAGGCTGGGTTGGTGTGGTGTGTTGGGCTGGGTTGGTGTGGTGTGTTAGGCTGGGTTGGTGTGGTGTGTTGGGCTGGGTTGGTGTGTTGGGCTGGGTTGGTGTGGTGTGTTGGCTGGGTTGGTGTGGTGTGTTAGGCTGGGTTGGTGTGGTGTGTTGGGCTGGGTTGGTGTGGTGTGTTGGGCTGGGTTGGTGTGGTGTGTTGGGCTGGGTTGGTGTGGTGTGTTAGGCTGGGTTGGTGTGGTGTGTTGGGCTGGGTGGTGTGTTGGGCTGGGTTGGTGTGTTGGCTGGGTTGGTGTGGTGTGTTGGGCTGGGTTGGTGTTGTGTGTTGGGCTTTGGTTGGTGTGGTGTGTTGGGCTGGGTTGGTGTGGTGTGTTGGGCTTTGGTTGGTGTGGTGTGTTGGGCTGGGTTGGTGTGGTGTGTTGGGCTGGTTGGTGTGGTGTGATGGGATGGTGTGGTGTGTTGGGCTGGGTGGTGTGTTTGGCGGGGTTGGTGTGGTGTATTGGGCTGGGTGGTGTGGTGTGTTGGGCTGGGTGGTGTGTTGGGCTGGGTTGGGGTGTTGGGCTAGGGTGGTGTGTTGGGCTGGGTTGGTGTGTTGGGCTGGTTGGTGTGGTGTGTTGGCTGGGTTGGTGTGGTGTGTTGGGCTGGGTTGGTGTGTTGGGCTGGGGTGGTGTGTTGGCTGGGTTGGTGTGGTGTGTTGGGCTGGGTTGTGTGGTGTGTTGGGCTGGGTGGTGTGTTGGCTGGTGTGGTGTGTTGGGCTGGAGTGGTGTGTTGGGCTGGGTTGGTGTGGTGTGTTGGGCTGGGTTGGTGTGGTGTGTTGGGCTGGGTGGTGTGTTAGGCTGGGTTGGTGTGTTGGGCTGGATTGGTGTGGTGTGTTGGGCTGGGTTGGTGTGGTGTGTTGGGCTGGGTTGGTGTGTTGGGCTGGGTGGTGTGGTGTGTTGGGCTGGGTTGGTGTGGTGTGTTTGGCTGGGTTGGTGTGGTGTGTTAGGCTGGGTTGGTGTGGTGTGTTGGGCTGGGTTGGTGTGGTGTTGGCTGGGTTGGTGTGGTGTGTTGGGCTTTGGTTGGTGTGTGTGTTAGGCTGGGTTGGTGTGGTGTGTTGGGCTGGGTTGGTGTGGTGTGTTAGGCTGGGTTGGTGTGGTGTGTTGGGCTGGGTTGGTGTGGTGTGTTGGGCTGGGTTGGTGTGGTGTGTTAGGCTGGGTTGGTGTGTTAGGCTGGGTTGGTGTGGTGTGTTGGGCTGGGTTGGTGTGGTGTGTTGGGCTGGGTTGGTGTGGTGTGTTGGGCTGGGTTGGTGTGTTGGGCTGGGGTGGTGTGTTAGGCTGGGTTGGTGTGGTGTGTTGGGCTGGGGTGGTGTGGTTGGGCTGGGTTGGTGTGTTGGGCTGGGGTGGTGTGTTAGGCTGGGTTGGTGTGGTGTGTTGGCTGGGTTGTGTGGTGTGTTGGGCTGGGTTGGTGTGGTGTGTTGGACTGGGTTGGTGTGGTGTGTTGGGCTGGGTTGGTGTGGTGTGTTGGTCTGGGTTGGTGTGTTGGGCTGGGTTGGTGTGTTGGGCTGGGTGGTGTGTTAGGCTGGGTTGGTGTGGTGTGTTGGGCTGGGTTGGTGTGGTGTGTTGGGCTGGGGTGGTGTGTTAGGCTGGGTTGGTGTGTTGTGCTGGATTGGTGTGGTGTGTTGGGCTGGGTTGGTGTGGTGTGTTGGGCTGGGTTGGTGTGTTGGGGTGGGTGGTGTGTTTGGCTGGGTTGGTGTGTTAGGCTGGGTTGGTGTGGTGTGTTGGGCTGGGTTGGTGTGTTGGGTTGGTGTGGTGTGTTGGGCTGGTTGGTGTGGTGTGTTGGGCTGGGTTGGTGTGGTGTGTTGGGCTGGGTTGGTGTGTTGGCTGGGTTGGTGTGTTGGGCTGGGTGGTGTGTTGGCTGGGTTGGTGTGGTGTGTTGGGCTGGGTTGGTGTGGTGTGTTGGGCTGGGGTGGTGTGTTAGGCTGGGTTGGTGTGTTGGGCTGGATTGGTGTGGTGTGTTGGGCTGGGTTGGTGTGGTGTGTTGGGCTGGGTTGGTGTGGTGTGTTGGGCTGGGTTGGTGTGTTGGGCTGGGTTGGTGGTGTGTTGGGCTGGGTTGGTGTGGTGTGTTGGCTGGGTTGGTGTGGTGTGTTGGGCTGGGTTGGTGTGGTGTGTTGGGCTGGGTTGGTGTGGTGTGTTGGGCTGGGTTGGTGTGGTGTGTTGGGCTGGGTTGGTGTGGTGTGTTGGCTGGGTTGGTGTGGTGTGTTGGGCTGGGGTGGTGTGTTAGGCTGGGTTGGTGTGTTGGGCTGGATTGGTGTGGTGTGTTGGGCTGGGTTGGTGTGGTGTGTTGGGCTGGGTTGGTGTGTTGGCTGGGTTGGTGTGTTGGGCTGGGTTGGTGTGGTGTGTTGGGCTGGGTTGGTGTGGTGTGTTGGGCTGGGTTGGTGTGGTGTGTTGGGCTGGGTTGGTGTGTTAGGCTGGGTTGGTGTGTTGGGCTGGTTGGTGTGGTGTGTTGGGCTGGGTTGGTGTGGTGTGTTGGGCTGGGTTGGTGTGTTAGGCTGGGTTGGTGTGTTGGGCTGGGTTGGTGTGGTGTGTTGGCTGGGTTGGTGTGGTGTGTTGGGCTGGGTTGGTGTGTTGGCTGGGTTGGTGTGTTAGGCTGGGTTGGTGTGTTGGGCTGGGTTGGTGTGGTGTGTTAGGCTGGGTTGGTGTGGTGTGTTGGGCTGGGTTGGTGTGGTGTGTTTGGCTGGGTTGGTGTGGTGTGTTAGGCTGGGTTGGTGTGGTGTGTTGGGCTGGGTTGGTGTGGTGTGTTGGGCTGGGTTGGTGTGGTGTGTGTTAGGCTGGGTTGGTGTGGTGTGTTGGGCTGGGTTGGTGTGTTGGCTGGTTGGTGTGTTGGGCTGGGTTGGTGTGGTGTGTTGGGCTGGGTTGGTGTGGTGTGTTGGGCTGGGTTGGTGTGTTTGGATGGGTTGGTGTGTTGGGCTGGTTGGTGTGGTGTGTTGGGCTGGGTTGGTGTGGTGTGTTGGGCTGGGTTGGTGTGGTGTGTTGGCTGGGGTGGTGTGTTAGGCTGGGTTGGTGTGTTGGGCTGGATTGGTGTGGTGTGTTGGGCTGGGTTGGTGTGGTGTGTTGGGCTGGGTTGGTGTGGTGTGTTGGGCTGGGTTGGTGTGGTGTGTTGGCTGGGTTGGTGTGGTGTGTTGGCTGGGTTGGTGTGGTGTGCTTGGCTGGGTTGGTGTGTTTGGCTGGGTTGGTGTGGTGTGTTGAGCTGGGTTGGTGTGGTGTGTTGGGCTGGGTTGGTGTGTTGGGCTGGTTTGTGGTGTGTTTGGCTGGGTTGGTGTGTTGGGCTGGGTTGGTGTGGTGTGTTGGGCTGGGTTGGTGTGTTGGGCTGGGTTGGTGTGTTGGCTGGGTTGGTGTGGTGTGTTGGGCTGGGTTGGTGTGGTGTGTTGGGCTGGGTTGGTGTGTTGGGCTGGGTTGGTGTGTTGGGCTGGTTTGGTGTGGTGTGTTAGGCTGGGTTGGTGTGGTGTGTTGGGCTGGTGTGGTGTGTTGGGCTGGGTTGGTGTGGTGTGTTGGGCTGGGTTGGTGTGGTGGTTAGCTGGGTTGGTGGTGTGTTGGGCTGGGTGTGGTGTGTTGGGCTGGGTTGGTGTGGTGTGTTGGGCTGGGTTGGTGTGGTGTGTTGGGCTGGTGGTGTGGTGTGTTAGGCTGGGTTGGTGTGTTGGGCTGGCGTGGTGTGGTGTGTTGGGCTGGGTTGGTGTGGTGTGTTGGGCTGGGGTGGTGTGGTGTGTTGGCTGGGGTGGTGTGGTTGGCTGGGTTGGTGTGGTGTGTTTGGCTGGGTTGGTGTGGTGTGTTGGGCTGGGTTGGTGTGCTGGGCTGGGGTGGTGTGTTGGGCTGGGTTGGTGTGGTGTGTTGGGCTGGGTTGGTGTGGTGTGTTGGGCTGGGGTGGTGTGTTAGGCTGGGTTGGTGTGGTGTGTTGGGCTGGGTTGGTGTGGTGTGTTGGGCTGGGTTGGTGTGGTGTGTTGGCTGGGTTGGTGTGTTGGGCTGGGTTGGTGTGTTGGGCTGGGTTGGTGTGGTGTGTTGGGCTGGGTTGGTGTGGTGTGTTGGCTGGGTTGGTGTGGTGTGTTTGGCTGGTTTGGTGTGTTAGGCTGGGTTGGTGTGGTGTGTTTTGCTGGGTTGGTGTGGTGTGTTGGGTTGGTTTGGTGTGTTTGGCTGGGTTGGTGTGTTAGGCTTGGTTGGTGTGGTGTGTTGGGCTGGGTTGGTGTGGTGTGTTGGGCTGGGTTGGTGTGTTTGATTGGCTGGGTTGGTGTGTTGGCTGGGTTGGTGTGTTGGCTGGGTTGGTGTGGTGTGTTGGGCTGGGTTGGTGTGTGTGGCTGGGTTGGTGTGTGTGTTGGGCTGGGTTGGTGTGTTGGGCTGGGGTGGTGTGTTAGGCTGGGTTGTGTGGTGTGTTGGCTGGGTTGGTGTGGTGTGTTGGGCTGGGTTGGTGTGGTGTGTTGGCTGGGTTGGTGTGGTGTGTTGGGCTGGGTTGGTGTGGTGTGTTGGCTGGGTTGGTGTGGTGTGTTGGGCTGGGTTGGTGTGGTGTGTTGGGCTGGGTTGGTGTGGTGTGTTGGGCTGGGGTGGTGTGGTGTGTTGGGCTGGTGTGGTGTGTTAGGCTGGGTTGGTGTGTGTGTTGGCTGGGTTGGTGTGGTGTGTTGGGCTGGGTTGGTGTGGTGCGTTGGGCTGGGTTGGTGTGTTGGGTTGGGTGTGGTGTGTTGGGCTGGGTTGGTGTGTTAGGCTGGGTTGGTTTGGTTTGTGTGGCTGGGTTGGTGTGGTGTGTTGGGCTGGGTTGGTGTGGTGTGTTAGGGTGGTGTGGTGTGGTGTGTTGGGCTGGGTGGTGTGTGGCTGGGTTGGGGTGTTGGGCTGGGGTGGTGTGTTAGGCTGGGTTGGTGTGTTGTGCTGGGGTGGTCTGGTGTGTTGGCTGGGTTGTGTGTGGTGTGTTGGGCTGGGTTGGTGTGGTGTGTTGGGCTGGGTTGGTGTGGTGTGTTGGGCTGGGTTGGTGTGTTTGGCTGGGTTGGTGTGTGTTGGCTGGGTTGGTGTGGTGTGTGTGGCTGGGTTGATGTGGTGTGTGTGGCTGGGTTCGTGTGGTGTGTTGGGCTGGGTTGGTGTGGTGTGTTGGGCTGGGTTGGTGTGGTGTGTTGGGCTGGGTTGGTGTGTTGGATGGGTTGGTGTGTTGGGCTGGGTTGGTGTGGTGTGTTTGGCTGGGTTGTTGTGGTGTGGGTGGCTGGGTTCGTGTGGTGTGTTGGGCTGGGTTGGTGTGGTGTGTTGGCTGGGTTGGTGTGGTGTGTTGGGCTGGTTGGTGTGGTGTGTTGGGCTGGGTTGGTGTGGTGTGTTGGGCTGGGTTGGTGTGGTGTGTTGGGCTGGGTTGGTGTGGTGTGTTGGGCTGGGTTGGTGTGTTGGGCTAGGGTGGTGTGTTAGGCTGGGTTGGTGTGGTGTGTTGGGCTGGGGTGGTGTGTTAGGCTGGGTTGGTGTGTTGGGCTGGTTGGTGTGGTGTGTTGGGCTGGGTTGGTGTGGTGTGTTGGGCTGGGTTGGTGTGTTGGGCTGGGTTGGTGTGTTGGGCTGGTTTGGTGTGGTGTGTTGGGCTGGGTTGGTGTGTGTGTTGGGCTGGGTTGGTGTGGTGTGTTGGGCTGGGGTGGTGTGTTAGGCTGGGTTGGTGTGTTGGGCTGGTTGGTGTGGTGTGTTGGGCTGGGTTGGTGTGGTGTGTTGGGCTGGGTTGGTGTGGTGTGTTGGCTGGGTTGGTGTGGTGTGTTAGGCTGGGTTGGTGTGGTGTGTTGGGCTGGGTTGGTGTGGTGTGTTAGGCTGGGTTGGTGTGGTGTGTTGGGCTGGGTTGGTGTGTTGGGCTGGGTTGGTGTGGTGTGTTGGGCTGGGTTGGTGGTGTGTTAGGCTGGGTTGGTGTGTTGGGCTGGGTTGGTGTGGTGTGTTGGGCTGGGTTGGTGTGGTGTGTTGGCTGGGTTGGTGTGGTGTGTTAGGCTGGGTTGGTGTGGTGTGTTGGGCTGGGTTGGTGTGGTGTGTTGGGCTGGGTTGGTGTGGTGTGTTGGGCTGGTTGGTGTGGTGTGTTAGGCTGGGTTGGTGTGGTGTGTTGGGCTGGGTTGGTGTGGTGTGATAGGCTGGGTTGGTGTGGTGTGTTGGGCTGGGTTGGTGTGGTGTGTTGGGCTGGGTTGGTGTGGTGTGTTAGGATGGGTTGGTGTGCTAGGCTGGATTGGTGTGGTGTGTTGGGCTGGGTTGGTGTGGTGTGTTGGGCTGGGTTGGTGTGGTGTGTTGGGCTGGGTTGGTGTGTTGGGCAGGGGTGGTGTGTTAGGCTGGGTTGGTGTGGTGTGTTGGGATGGGGTGGTGTGGTGTGATGGGTTGGGGTGTTGCGTTGGGCTGGGTTGGGGTGTTGGGCTGGGGTGGTGTGTTAGGCTGGGTTGCTGTGGTGTGTGTGGCTGGGTTGATGTGGTGTGTTGGGCTGGGTTGGTGTGGTGTGTTGGACTGGGTTGGTGTGGTGTGTTGGGCTGGGGTGGTGTGGTGTGTTGTTCTGGGGTGGTGTGTTGGGCTGGGTTGGTGTGTTGGGCTAGGGTGGTGTGTTAGGCTGGGTTGGTGTGGTGTGTTGGGCTGGGTTGGTGTAGTGTGTTGGGCTGGGGTGGTGTGTTAGGCTGGGTTGGTGTGTTCGGCTGGATTGGTGTGGTGTGTTGGGTTGGGCTGGGTTGGTGTGGTGTGTTGGGCTGGGTTGGTCTGTTGGGCTGGGGTGGTGTGTTAGGCTGGGTTGGTGTGTTAGGCTGGGTTGGTGTGGTGTGTTGGGCTGGGTTGGTGTGTTGGGGTGGTGTGGTGTGTTGGGCTGGATTGGTGTGGTGTGTTGGGCTGGGTGGTGTGGTGTGTTGGGCTGGGGTGGTGTGTTGGTCTGGGTTGGTGTGTTGGGCTAGGGTGGTGTGTTAGGCTGGGTTGTGTGGTGTGTTGGGCTGGGTTGGTGTGGTGTGTTGGGCTGGGGTGGTGTGTTAGGCTGGTTGGTGTGTTGGGCTGGATTGGTGTGGTGTGTTGGGCTGGGTTGGTGTGGTGTGTTGGGCTGGGTTGGTGTGGGTTGGGCTGGGTTGGTGTGGTGTGTTGGGCTGGGTTGGTGTGGTGTGTTAGGCTGGGTTGGTGTGGTGTGTTGGGCTGGGTTGGTGTGGTGTGTTGGGCTGGGTTGGTGTGTTGGGCTAGGGTGGTGTGTTAGGCTGGGTTGGTGTCGTGTGTTGGGCTGGGGTGGTGTGTTAGGCTGGGTTGGTGTGTTGGGCTGGATTGGTGTGGTGTGTTGGGCTGGGTTGGTGTGGTGTGTTGGGCTGGGTTGGTGTGTTAGGCTGGGTTGGTGTGTTGGGCTGGATTGGTGTGGTGTGTTGGGCTGGGTTGGTGTGGTGTGTTGGGCTGGGTTGGTGTGGTGTGTTGGGCTGGGGTGGTGTGTTAGGCTGGGTTGGTGTGTTGGGCTGGATTGGTGTGGTGTGTTGGGCTGGGTTGGTGTGGTGTGTTGGGCTGGGTTGGTGTGTTGGGCTGGGGTGGTGTGGTGTGTTGGGCTGGGTTGGTGAGGTGTGTTAGGCTGGGTTGGTGTGGTGTGTTAGGCTGGGTTGGTGTGGTGTGTTAGGCTGGGTTGGTGTGTTTGGCTGGGTTGGTGTGGTGTGTTATGCTGGGTTGGTGTGGTGTGTTGGGTTGGGTTGGTGTGTTAGGCTGGGTTGGTGTGATAGGCTGGGATGGTGTGTTGGGCTGGGTTGGTGTGGTGTGTTGGCTGGGTTGGTGTGGTGTGTTTGGCTGGGTTGGTGTGTTGGGCTGGGTTGGTGTGGTGTGTTGGCTGGGTTGGTGTGGTGTGTTGGGCTGGGTTGGTGTGGTGTGTTGGGCTGGGTTGGTGTGGTGTGTTGGGCTGGGTTGGTGTGGTGTGTTAGGCTGGGTTGGTGTGGTGTGTTGGGCTGGTGTGGTGTGTTGGGCTGGGTTGGTGTGGTGTGTTGGGCTGGGTTGGTGTGGTGTGTTAGGCTGGGTTGGTGTGGTGTGTTGGGCTGGGTTGGTGTGGTGTGTTGGGCTGGGGTGGTGTGTTGGCTGGGTTGGTGTGTTGGGCTGGGTTGGTGTGGTGTGTTGGGCTGGGTTGGTGTGGTGTGTTGGGCTGGGTTGGTGTGTGTGTTGGCTGGGTTGGTGTGTTGGGCTGGGTTGGTGTGGTGTGTTGGGCTGGGTTGGTGTGGTGTGTTGGGCTGGGTTGGTGTGTTGGGCTGGGTTGGTGTGTTGGCTGGTTGGTGTGTTGGCTGGGTGTGGTGTGTTGGGCTGGGTTGGTGTGGTGTGTTGGGCTGGGTTGGTGTGGTGTGTTGGGCTGGGTTGGTGTGTTGGGCTGGGTTGGTGTGTTAGGCTGGGTTGGTGTGGTGTGTTGGCTGGGTTGGTGTGGTGTGTTGGGCTGGGTGGTGTGTTGGGCTGGGTTGGTGGTGTTGGGCTGGGTTGGTGTGGTGTGTTGGGCTGGGTTGGTGTGGTGTGTTGGCTGGGTTGGTGTGGTGTGTTGGGCTGGGTGGTGTGTTGGGCTGGGTGGTGTGTTGGCTGGGTTGGTGTGGTGTGTTGGGCTGGGTTGTGTGGTGTGTTGGGCTGGGTTGGTGTGTTGGGCTGGTTGGTGTGTTGGGCTAGGGTGGTGTGTTAGGCTGGGTTGGTGTGGTGTGTTGGGCTGGGTGGTGTGTTAGGCTGGGTTGGTGTGTTGGGCTGGATTGGGGTGGTGTGTTGGGCTGGGTTGGTGTGGTGTGTTGGGCTGGGTTGGTGTGTTGGCTGGGTTGGTGTGTTGGGCTGGTTGGTGTGGTGTGTTGGGCTGGGTTGGTGTGGTGTGTTGGGCTGGGTTGGTGTGGTGTGTTGGGCTGGGGTGGTGTGTTAGGCTGGGTTGGTGTGTTGGGCTGGTTGGTGTGGTGTGTTGGGCTGGGTTGGTGTGTTTGGCTGGGTGGTGTGGTGTGTTATGCTGGGTTGGTGTGGTGTGTTGGGCTGGGTTGGTGTGTTAGGCTGGGTTGGTGTGGGTTGGTGTGGTGTGTTGGGCTGGGTTGGTGTGGTGTGTTGGGCTGGGTTGGTGTGTTAGGCTGGGTTGGTGTGTTAGGCTGGGTTGGTGTGGTGTGTTGGGCTGGGTTGGTGTGGTGTGTTGGGCTGGGTTGGTGTGGTGTGTTGGGCTGGGTTGGTGTGGTGTGTTGGGCTGGGTTGGTGTGGTGTGTTGGGCTGGTGTGGTGTGTTGGGCTGGGTTGGTGTGGTGTGTTGGGCTGGGTTGGTGTGGTGTGTTGGGCTGGGTTGGTGTGGTGTGTTGGGCTGGGTTGGTGTGGTGTGTTGGCTGGGTTGGTGTGGTGTGTTGGGCTGGGTTGGTGTGGTGTGTTGGGCTGGTGTGGTGTGTTGGTGGGTTGGTGTGTTGGGCTGGGTTGGTGTGGTGTGTGTGGCTGGGTTGGTGTGGTGTGTGTGGCTGGGTTGGTGTGGTGTGTTGGGCTGGGTTGGTGTGGTGTGTTGGGCTGGGTTGGTGTGGTGTGTTGGGCTGGGTGGTGTGTTGGCTGGTTGGTGTGTTGGGCTGGTTGGTGTGGTGTGTTGGGCTGGGTTGGTGTGGTGTGTTGGGCTGGGTTGGTGTGGTGTGTTGGGCTGGTTGGTGTGTTGGGCTGGGTTGGTGTGTTAGGCTGGGTTGGTGTGGTGTGTTGGGCTGGGTTGGTGTGGTGTGTTGGGCTGGGTGGTGTGGTGTGTTGGGCTGGGTTGGTGTGGTGTGTTAGGCTGGGTTGGTGTGTTGGGCTGGTTTGCTGTGGTGTTTTTGGCTGGGTTGGTGTGGTGTGTTTGGATGGGTTGGTGTGGTGTGTTGGGCTGGGTTGGTGTGTTGGCTGGGTTGGTGTGGTGTGTTGGGCTGGGTTGGTGTGGTGTGTTGGGCTGGGTTGGTGTGGTGTGTTGGGCTGGGTGTGGTGTGTTGGGCTGGGTTGGTGTGTTGGCTGGGTTGGTGTGTTGGGCTGGGTTGGTGTGTTGGGCTGGGTTGGTGTGGTGTGTTGGGCTGGGTTGGTGTGGTGTGTTGGGCTGGGTTGGTGTGGTGTGTTGGCTGGGTTGGTGTGGTGTGTTGGGCTGGGTTGGTGTGGTGTGTTGGGCTGGGTTGGTGTGTTGGGCTGGGGTGGTGTGGTGTGTTGGGCTGGGTTGGTGTGGTGTGTTAGGCTGGGTTGGTGTGGTGTGTTAGGCTGGGTTGGTGTGGTGTGTTGGGCTGGGTTGGTGTGGTGTGTTGGGCTGGGTTGGTGTGGTGTGTTGGGCTGGGTTGGTGTGGTGTGTTAGGCTGGGTTGGTGTGGTGTGTTGGCTGGGTTGGTGTGTTGGGCTGGGTTGGTGTGGTGTGTTGGGCTGGGTTGGTGTGGTGTGTTGGGCTGGGTTGGTGTGGTGTGTTGGCTGGGTTGGTGTGTTAGGCTGGGTTGGTGTGGTGTGTTGGGCTGGGTTGGTGTGGTGTGTTGGGCTGGTGTGGTGTGTTGGGCTGGGTTGGTGTGTTGGGCTGGGTTGGTGTGGTGTGTTGGGCTGGGTTGGTGTGGTGTGTTGGGCTGGGTTGGTGTGTTAGGCTGGGTTGGTGTGTTGGGCTGGTTGGTGTGGTGTGTTGGGCTGGGTTGGTGTGGTGTGTTGGGCTGGGTTGGTGTGGTGTGTTGGGCTGGGTTGGTGTGTTGGGCTGGGTGGTGTGTTAGGCTGGGTTGGTGTGGTGTGTTGGGCTGGGTTGGTGTGGTGTGTTGGGCTGGGTGGTGTGTTGGGCTGGGTTGGTGTGTTGGGCTGGGGTGGTGTGTTAGGCTGGGTTGGTGTGGTGTGTTGGCTGGGTTGGTGTGGTGTGTTGGGCTGGGTTGGTGTGGTGTGTTGGGCTGGGTTGGTGTGTTGGGCTGGGTGGTGTGTTGTGTTGGGATGGTGTGTTGGGCTGGGTTGGTGTGTTGGGCTGGGTTGGTGTGTTGGCTGGGTTGGTGTGGTGTGTTGGGCTGGGTTGGTGTGGTGTGTTAGGCTGGGTTGGTGTGGTGTGTTGGGCTGGGTTGGTGTGTTAGGCTGGGTTGGTGGTTGGTGTGGTGTGTTGGGCTGGGTTGGTGTGGTGTGTTGGGCTGGGGTGGTGTGGTGTGTTGGCTGGGGTGGTGTGTTGGGCTGGGTTGGTGTGTTGGGCTAGGGTGGTGTGTTAGGCTGGGTTGGTGTGGTGTGTTGGGCTGGGTTGGTGTGGTGTGTTGGGCTGGGTGGTGTGTTAGGCTGGGTTGGTGTGTTGGGCTGGGTTGGTGTGGTGTGTTGGGCTGGGTTGGTGTGGTGTGTTGGGCTGGGTTGGTGTGTTGGGCTGGGGTGGTGTGTTAGGCTGGGTTGGTGTGTTAGGCTGGGTTGGTGTGGTGTGTTGGGCTGGGTTGGTGTGTTGGGTGGTGTGGTGTGTTGGGCTGGGTTGGTGTGGTGTGTTGGGCTGGGTGGTGTGGTGTGTTGGGCTGGGGTGGTGTGTTGGCTGGGTTGGTGTGTTGGGCTGGGTGGTGTGTTAGGCTGGGTTGGTGTGGTGTGTTGGGCTGGGTTGGTGTGGTGTGTTGGGCTGGGTTGGTGTGGTGTGTTGGGCTGGGTTGGTGTGGTGTGTTAGGCTGGGTTGGTGTGTTAGGCTGGGTTGGTGTGGTGTGTTGGGCTGGGTTGGTGTGTTGGGCTGGGGTGGTGTGGTGTGTTGGGCTGGGTTGGTGTGGTGTGTTGGGCTGGGTTGGTGAGGTGTGTTAGGCTGGGTTGGTGTGGTGTGTTAGGCTGGGTTGGTGTGGTGTGTTGGCTGGGTTGGTGTGGTGTGTTAGGCTGGGTTGGTGTGGTGTGTTGGGCTGGGTTGGTGTGGTGTGTTGGGCTGGGTTGGTGTGTTGGGCTGGGTTGGTGTGTTAGGCTGGGTTGGTGTGGTGTGTTGGGCTGGGTTGGTGTGTTAGGCTGGGTTGGTGTGTTGGGCTTGGGTGGTGTGTTAGGCTGGGTTGGTGTGTTGGGCTGGGTTGGTGTGGTGTGTTGGGCTGGGTTGGTGTGGTGTGTTGGGCTGGGTTGTGTGGTGTGTTGGGCTGGGTTGGTGTGGTGTGTTGGCTGGGTTGGTGTGGTGTGTTGGCTGGGTTGGTGTGGCGTGTTAGGCTGCGTTGGTATGGTGTGTTAGGCTGGGTTGGTGTGGTGTTTGAGCTGGGTTGGTGTGGTGTGTTGGGCTGGGTTGGTGTGTTGGGCTGGATTGGTGTGGTGTGTTAGGCTGGGTTGGTGTGTTGGGCTGGGATGGTGTGTTAGGCTGGGTTGGTGTGTTGGGCTGGGGTGGTGTGGCGTGTTAGGCTGGGTTGGTGTGTTGGGCTGGGATGGTGTGTTAGGCTGGGTTGGTGTGTTGGGCTGGGGTGGTGTGTTGGGCTGGGTTGGTGTGGTGTGTTAGGCTGGGTTGGTGTGTTGGGCTGGATTGGTGTGGTGTGTTAGGCTGGGTTGGTGTGGTGTGTTGGGCTGGGTTGGTGTGTTAGGCTGGGTTGGTGTGTTAGGCTGGGTTGGTGTGTTGGGCTGGGTTGGTGTGGTGTGTTGGGCTGGGTTGGTGTGGTGTGTTGGGCTGGGTTGGTGTGTTGGCTGGGTTGGTGTGTTAGGCTGGGTTGGTGTGGTGTGTTGGGCTGGGTTGGTGTGGTGTGTTGGGCTGGGTTGGTGTGGTGTGTTGGGCTGGGTTGGTGTGGTGTGTTGGCTGGTTGGTGTGTTGGGCTGGTGTGGTGTGTTGGGCTGGGTTGGTGTGGTGTGTTGGGCTGGGTTGGTGGTGTGTTAGGCTGGGTTGGTGTGGTGTGTTAGGCTGGGTTGGTGTGGTGTGTTGGGCTGGGTTGGTGTGGTGTGTTAGGCTGGGTTGGTGTGGTGTGTTGGGCTGGGTTGTGTGGTGTGTTGGGCTGGGTTGGTGTGTTAGGCTGGGTTGGTGTGGTGTGGGCTGGGTTGGTGTGGTGTGTTGGCTGGGTTGGTGTGTTGGGTTGGTTGGTGTGTTGGGCTGGGTTGGTGTGGTGTGTTGGGCTGGGGTGGTGTGTTAGGCTGGGTTGGTGTGTTGGGCTGGTGTGTTGGGCTGGGGTGGTGTGTTAGGCTGGGTTGGTGTGTTGGGCTGGATTGGTGTGGTGTGTTGGGCTGGGTTGGTGTGGTGTGTTGGGCTGGGTTGGTGTGGTGTGTTGGGCTGGGTGTGGTGTGTTGGCTGGGTGGTGTGTTGGGCTGGGTTGGTGTGTTGGGCTGGGTTGGTGTGGTGTGTTGGGCTGGGTTGGTGTGGTGTGTTAGGCTGGGTTGGTGTGGTGTGTTAGGCTGGGTTGGTGTGGTGTGTTGGGCTGGGTTGGTGTGGTGTGTTGGGCTGGGTTGGTGTGGTGTGTTGGGCTGGGTTGGTGGGTGTGTTAGGCTGGGTTGGTGTGTGTTGGGCTGGGTTGGTGTGGTGTGTTAGGCTGGGTTGGTGTGGTGTGTTGGGCTGGGTTGGTGTGGTGTGTTGGGCTGGGTTGGTGTGGTGTGTTAGGCTGGGTTGGTGTGTTAGGCTGGGTTGGTGTGGTGTGTTGGCTGGGTTGGTGTGTTGGGCTGGGTTGGTGTGGTGTGTTGGGCTGGGTTGGTGTGGTGTGTTGGCTGGGTGGTGTGTTGGGTGGTTGGTGTGTTGGGCTGGATTGGTGTGGTGTGTTGGGCTGGGGTGGTGTGTTAGGCTGGGTTGGTGTGTTGGGCTGGATTGGTGTGGTGTGTTGGGCTGGGTTGGTGTGGTGTGTTGGGCTGGGTTGGTGTGGTGTGTTGGGCTGGGTTGGTGTGTTGGGCTGGGTGGTGTGTTAGGCTGGGTTGGTGTGGTGTGTTGGGCTGGGGTGGTGTGGTGTGTTGGGCTGGGGTGTTGCATTGGGCTGGGTTGGGTGTTGGGCTGGGGTGGTGTGTTAGGCTGGGTTGTGTGGTGTGTTGGCTGGGTTGTGTGGTGTGTTGGGCTGGGTTGGTTGGTGTGTTGGACTGGGTTGGGTGGTGTGTTGGGCTGGGTTGGTGTCGTGTGTTGTTCTGGGTGGTGTGTTGGGCTGGGTTGGTGTGTTGGGCTGGGTGGTGTGTTAGGCTGGGTTGGTGTGGTGTGTTGGGCTGGGTTGGTGTGGTGTTAGGTTGGGTGTGGTTTGTTGGGGTGGGCTGGTGGGGTGTGTTTGGCTGGGTTGTGTGGTGTGTTGGGCTGGGTTGGTTTGGTGTGTTGTCCTGGGTTGGGTGGTGTGTTGGGCTGGGTGGTGTGTGTGTTGGGTGGTGTGTTGGGCTGGGTTGGTGTGTTGGGATTGGGTGGTGTGTTAGGCTGGGTTGGTGTGGTGTGTTGGGCTGGGTTGGTGTGTGTGTTGGGCTGGGGTGGTGTGTTAGGCTGGGTTGGTGTGTTCGGCTGGTTTGTGGTGTGTTGGGCTGGGTTGGTGTGGTGTGTTGGGCTGGGTTGGTGTGGTGTGGTGTGTTAGGCTGGGTTGGTGTGTTAGGCTGGGTTGGTGTGGTGTGTTGGGCTGGGTTGGTGTGTTGGGGTGGTGTGGTGTGTTGGGCTGGGTTGGTGTGGTGTGTTGGGCTGGGGTGGTGTGGTGTGTTGGGCTGGGTGGTGTGTTGGCTGGGTTGGTGTGTTGGGCTAGGGTGGTGTGTTAGGCTGGGTTGGTGTGGTGTGTTGGGCTGGGTTGGTGTGGTGTGTTGGGCTGGGTTGGTGTGGTGTGTTGGGCTGGGTTGGTGTGTTGGGCTGGGGTTGGTGTGTTAGGCTGGGTTGGTGTGTTAGGCTGGGTTGGTGTGGTGTGTTGGGCTGGGTTGGTGTGTTGGGCTGGGGTGGTGTGGTGTTGGGCTGGGTTGGTGTGGTGTGTTGGGCTGGGTTGGTGTGGTGTGTTGGGCTGGGTTGGTGTGGTGTGTTGGCTGGGTGGTGGTGTGTTGGGCTTGGTGTGGTGTGTTAGGCTGGGTTGGTGTGGTGTGTTGGGCTGGGTTGGTGTGGTGTGTTGGGCTGGGTTGGTGTGTTGGGCTGGGTGGTGTGTTGGCTGGGTTGGTGTGGTGTGTTGGGCTGGGGTGGTGTGTTGGGCTGGGTTGGTGTGTTGGGCTGGGGTGGTGTGTTAGGCTGGGTTGGTGTGTTGGGCTGGATTGCTGTGGTGTGTTGGGCTGGGTTGGTGTGGTGTGTTGGGCTGGGTTGTGTGGTGTGTTGGGCTGGGTTGGTGTGTTGGCTGGGTTGGTGTGGTGTGTTAGGCTGGGTTGGTGTGGTGTGTTGGGCTGGGTTGGTGTGGTGTGTTAGGCTGGGTTGGTGTGGTGTGTTGGGCTGGGTTGGTGTGGTGTGTTGGGCTGGGTTGGTGTGGTGTGTTGGGCTGGGTTGGTGTGTTGGGCTGGTTGGTGTGGTGTGTTAGGCTGGGTTGGTGTGGTGTGTTGGGCTGGGTTGGTGTGGTGTGTTGGGCTGGGTTGGTGTGGTGTGTTGGGCTGGGTTGGTGTGGTGTGTTAGGCTGGGTTGGTGTGTTGGGCTGGGGTGGTGTGTTGGGCTGGGTTGGTGTGGTGTGTTAGGCTGGGTTGGTGTGTTGGGCTGGGTTGGTGTGGTGTGTTAGGCTGGGTTGGTGTGGTGTGTTGGGCTGGGTTGGTGTGTTAGGCTGGGTTGGTGTGATAGGCTGGGATGGTGTGTTGGGCTGGGTTGGTGTGGTGTTGTGTGTTGGGCTGGGTTGGTGTGGTGTGTTGGGCTGGGTTGGTGTGTTAGGCTGGGTTGGTGTGTTAGGCTGGGTTGGTGTGGTGTGTTGGGCTAGGTTGGTGTGGTGTGTTGGGCTGGGTTGGTGTGGTGTGTTGGGCTGGGTTGGTGTGGTGTGTTAGGCTGGTTATGTGTGATGTGTTGGGCTGGTGTGGTGTGTTGGGCTGGGTTGGTGTGGTGTGTTGGGCTGGGTTGGTTGGGTGTGTTAGGCTGGGTTGGTGTGGTGTGTTAGGCTGGGTTGGTGTGGTGTGTTGGGCTGGGTTGGTGTGGTGTGTTAGGCTGGGTTGGTGTGGTGTGTTGGGCTGGGTTGGTGTGGTGTGTTGGGCTGGGTTGGTGTGTTAGGCTGGGTTGGTGTGGTGTGTTGGGCTGGGTTGGTGTGGTGTGTTAGGCTGGGTTGGTGTGTTGGGTTGGATTGGTGTGTTGGGCTGGATTGGTGTGGTGTGTTGGTCTGGGGTGGTGTGTTAGGCTGGGTTGGTGTGTTGGGCTGGATTGTGTGGTGTTATGGGCTGGGGTGGTGTGTTAGGCTGGGTTGGTGTGTTGGGCTGGTTGCTGTGGTGTGTTGGGCTGGGTTGGTGTGGTGTGTTGGGCTGGGTTGGTGTGGTGTGTTGGGCTGGGTTGGTGTGGTGTGTTGGGCTGGGGTGGTGTGTTGGGCTGGGTTGGTGTGTTGGGCTGGGGTGGTGTGTTAGGCTGGGTTGGTGTGTTGGGCTGGTTGGTGTGGTGTGTTGGCTGGGTTGGTGTGGTGTGTTGGGCTGGGTTGGTGTGGTGTGTTGGGCTGGGTTGGTGTGTTGGGCTGGGGTGGTGTGTTAGGCTGGGTTGGTGTGGTGTGTTGGGCTGGGTTGGTGTGGTGTGTTGGCTGGGTTGGTGTGGTGTGTTGGGCTGGGTTGGTGTGGTGTGTTGGGCTGGGTTGGTGTGGTGTGTTAGGCTGGGTTGGTGTGTTGGGCTGGGTTGGTGTGGTGTGTTAGGCTGGGTTGGTGTGGTGTGTTGGGCTGGGTTGGTGTGTTGGCTGGGTTGGTGTGTTGGCTGGGTGGTGTGTTGGCTGGGTTGGTGTGGTGTGTTGGGCTGGGTTGGTGTGTTGGGCTGGGTTGGTGTGTTGGGCTGGGTGTGGTGTGTTGGGCTGGGTTGGTGTGTTGGGCTGGGGTGGTGTGTTGGGCTGGGTTGGTGTGTTGGGCTGGGTTGGTGTGGTGTGTTGGGCTGGGTTGGTGTGGTGTGTTGGGCTGGGTTGGTGTGTTGGGCTGGGTTGGTGTGGTGTGTTAGGCTGGGTTGGTGTGGTGTGTTGGGCTGGGTTGGTGTGTTGGGCTGGGTTGGTGTGTGGTGTGTTGGGCTGGGTTGGTGTGGTGTGTTGGGCTGGGTTGGTGTGGTGTGTTGGGCTGGGTTGGTGGTGTGTTGGCTGGGTTGGTGTGTTAGGCTGGGTTGGTGTGGTGTGTTGGGCTGGGTTGGTGTGGTGTGTTGGGCTGGGTTGGTGTGGTGTGTTGGGCTGGGTTGGTGTGGTGTGTTAGGCTGGGTTGGTGTGTGTTGGGCTGGTGTGGTGTGTTGGGCTGGGTTGGTGTGGTGTGTTGGGCTGGGTTGGTTGGTGTGTTAGGCTGGGTTGGTGTGGTGTGTTGGCTGGGTTGGTGTGGTGTGTTGGGCTGGGTTGGTGTGGTGTGTTGGCTGGGTGTGGTATGTTGGGCTGAGTGTGGTGTGTTGGGCTGGGTTGGTGTGTTAGGCTGGGTTGGTGTGGTGTGTTGGGCTGGGTTGGTGTGGTGTGTTGGGCTGGGTTGGTGTGTTGGGCTGGGTTGGTGTGTTGGGCTGGGTTGGTGTGGTGTGTTGGGCTGGGGTGGTGTGTTGGGCTGGGTTGGTGTGTTGGGCTGGGTTGGTGTGGTGTGTTGGGCTGGGGTGGTGTGTTAGGCTGGGTTGGTGTGTTGGGCTGGGTTGGTGTGGTGTGTTGGGCTGGGTTGGTGGTGTGTTGGGCTGGGTTGGTGTGGTGTGTTGGGCTGGGTTGGTGTGGTGTGTTGGGCTGGGTTGGTGTGGTGTGTTGGGCTGGGTTGGTGTGTTGGGCTGGGGTGGTGTGTTAGGCTGGGTTGGTGTGTTGGGCTGGGTTGTGTGGTGTGTTGGGCTGGGTTGGTGTGGTGTGTTGGGCTGGGTTGGTGTGGTGTGTTGGGCTGGGTTGGTGTGTTGGGCTGGGGTGGTGTGTTAGGCTGGGTTGGTGTGGTGTGTTGGGCTGGGTTGGTGTGGTGTGTTGGGCTGGGTTGGTGTGGTGTGTTAGGCTGGGTTGGTGTGGTGTGTTGGGCTGGGTTGGTGTGGTGTGTTGGGCTGGGTTGGTGTGTTGGGCTGGGTTGGTGTGGTGTGTTAGGCTGGGTTGGTGTGTTGGGCTGGGATGGTGTGTTAGGCTGGGTTGGTGTGTTGGGCTGGGGTGGTGTGTTGGCTGGGTTGGTGTGTTGGGCTGGTGGTGTGTTGGCTGGGTTGGTGTGTTGGGGTGGTGTGGTGTGTTGGGCTGGGTTGGTGTGGTGTGTTGGCTGGGTTGGTGTGTTGGGCTGGGGTGGTGTGGTGTGTTTGGCTGGGTTGGTGTGTTGGGCTGGGTTGGTGTGTTAGGCTGGGTTGGTGTGTTGGGCTGGGGTGGTGTGTTGGGCTGGGTTGGTGTGGTGTGTTAGGCTGGGTTGGTGTGTTGGGCTGGGGTGGTGTGGTGTGTTAGGCTGGGTTGGTGTGTTGGGCTGGGATGGTGTGTTAGGCTGGGTTGGTGTGTTGGGCTGGTGGTGTGGTGTGTTGGGCTGGGTTGGTGTGGTGTGTTGGGCTGGGTTGGTGTGTGTGTTGGGCTGGGTTGGTGTGGTGTGTTGGGCTGGGTTGGTGTGTTGGGTTGGGTGGTGTGTTGGGCTGGGGTGGTGTGTTAGGCTGGGTTGGTGTGTTAGGCTGGGTTGGTGTGTTTGGCTGGGTTGGTGTGTTGGGCTGGGTTGGTGTGGTGTGTTGGGCTGGGTTGGTGTGGTGTGTTGGGCTGGGTTGGTGTGTTAGGCTGGGTTGGTGTGGTGTGTTGGGCTGGTGTGGTGTGTTGGGCTGGGTTGGTGTGGTGTGTTGGGCTGGGTGTGGTGTGTTAGGCTGGGTTGGTGTGTTAGGCTGGGTTGGTGTGGTGTGTTGGGCTGGGTTGGTGTGGTGTGTTGGGCTGGGTTGGTGTGTTGGGCTGGGTTGGTGTGGTGTGTTAGGCTGGGTTGGTGTGGTGTGTTGGGCTGGGTTGGTGTGGTGTGTTGGCTGGGTTGGTGTGGTGTGTTGGGCTGGGTTGGTGTGGTGTGTTGGGCTGGGTTGGTGTGGTGTGTTGGGCTGGGTTGGTGTGTTAGGCTGGGTTGGTGTGGTGTGTTGGGCTGGGTTGGTGTGGTGTGTTAGGCTGGGTTGGTGTGTTGGGTTGGATTGGTGTGTTGGGCTGGATTGGTGTGGTGTGTTGGTCTGGGGTGGTGTGTTAGGCTGGGTTGGTATGTTGGGCTGGATTAGTGTGGTGTAATGGGCTGGGGTGGTGTGTTAGGCTGGGTTGGTGTGTTGGGCTGGATTGCTGTGGTGTGTTGGGCTGGGTTGGTGTGGTGTGTTGGGCTGGGTTGGTGTGGTGTGTTGGGCTGGGGTGGTGTGGTGTGTTGGGCTGGGGTGGTGTGTTGGGCTGGGTTGGTGTGTTGGGCTGGGGTGGTGTGTTAGGCTGGGTTGGTGTGTTGGGCTGGATTGCTGTGGTGTGTTGGGCTGGGTTGGTGTGGTGTGTTGGGCTGGGTTGGTGTGGTGTGTTGGGCTGGGTTGGTGTGGTGTGTTGGGCTGGGTTGGTGTGGTGTGTTGGGCTGGGTTGGTGTGGTGTGTTGGGCTGGGTTGGTGTGGTGTGTTAGGCTGCGTTGGTATGGTGTGTTAGGCTGGGTTGGTGTGGTGTTTTGAGCTGGGTTGGTGTGGTGTGTTGGGCTGGGTTGGTGTGGTGTGTTAGGCTGGGTTGGTGTGTTGGGCTGGATTGGTGTGGTGTGTTGGGCTGGGGTGGTGTGTTGGGCTGGGGTGGTGTGGTGTGTTAGGCTGGGTTGGTGTGTTGGGCTGGGGTGGTGTGTTGGGCTGGGTTGGTGTGGTGTGTTAGGCTGGGTTGGTGTGTTGGGCTGGATTGGTGTGGTGTGTTGGGCTGGGGTGGTGTGTTGGGCTGGGGTGGTGTGATGTGTTAGGCTGGGTTGGTGTGTTGGGCTGGGGTGGTGTGTTGGGCTGGGTTGGTGTGGTGTGTTGGGCTGGGGTGGTGTGTTGGGCTGGGTTGGTGTGGTGTGTTAGGCTGGGTTGGTGTGTTGGGTTCGGGTGGTGTGTTAGGCTGGGTTGGTGTGTTGTGCTGGATTGGTGTGGTGTGTTGGGCTGGGTTGGTGTGGTGTGTTGGGCTGGGTTGGTGTGGTGTGTTGGGCTGGGTTGGTGTGGTGCGTTGGGCTGGGTTGGTGTGTTGGGTTGGGTTGGTGTGTTGGGCTGGGGTGGTGTGTTAGGCTGGGTTGGTGTGTTAGGCTGGGTTGGTGTGGTCTGTTGGGCTGGGTTGGTGTGGTGTGTTGGGCTGGGGTGGTGTGTTAGGCTAGGTTGGTGTGGTGTGTTAGGCTGGGTTGGTGTGGTGTGTTAGGCTGGGTTGGTGTGGTGTGTTGTGCTGGGTTGGTGTGGTGTTTTGGGCTGGGTTGGTGTGGTGTGTTAGGCTGGGTTGGTGTGGTGTGTTAGGCTGGGTTGGTGTGATGTGTTGGGCTGGGTTGGTGTGTTAGGCTGGGTTGGTGTGATGTGTTGGGCTGGGTTGGTGTGTTAGGCTGGGTTGGTGTAGTGTGTTGGGCTGGGTTGGTATTGTTGCTGAAAATAAACAATAAAGAAAGCGAATGTGAAAGTTTCTTTACTTTTATTCTTAGTTTACTTTAATCTTAAACTTTTAAAAATATCTTTTACTAGTTTGTGTCTCGGAGCTTTTTGATGGGAATAATTTTATTATAATACCTTTTAATACTTATGCCCAATTACGTAGCAAAAGTCAATCTGTTTGTATTTTCAATTCGTTCAGTTATTAATTTTCACCATTTCCTGAGGTGGTTTAATTAAATATTTAATATCACTAACACTGTTGACATGACAATACTCAACACAGTATAAATAGAAGGAAGGGAAAAATAAGTATGCGTTTTAATATAAAATTATTAATACATACATGTCTGTTACCAATAATAAACAGTTATCAATCATCAAAAGAATAAAAGAGGTACAAGGGTGAAAATTTATACTCGGCTGCACTGATACTCTACTGTACATATCAAGCTGGCCAGTAGATCCAGATAGCACGCTGGCAGGATGTAGTCCCACAGTATGTTCACCACCCACAGGATCGGCAGGGGAGAACGAGAACCGTGAATGTCAGGGAGAGATTGACACGGGACCCAGGCTTAAGGTAGATTTAACCTACCCTAGATGGTGCTCACAACATCGGGTGATGTTTTTCCACCAATATGCAACCAGCTACGACTCTGCTTGCCTTCCATGATCAACCCTCGGTTAACTAGCACTTCATAGTGTTCCAAGTATGTACAGGCGAGATTATTGTGTATGTACAGGGAAGAGTGACCCTTCTATGTTATAGTATGTTGGGCTGTGTTAATGTATTGAGCTGGGTTACTGTGGTGTTGGCCTGGGCTGGATTGGTGTATTGGGCTGGGTTGGTGTGTTTGATGGGTGTGGTGTGTTGGGCTGGGCTGCTGTGGTGTGGTATGATGGGTTGGGTCGGGTTGGGTTGGTATGGTATGATTGGCTGGGTTGGTATGGTGTGTTGGGCTAGTGTTGTGTGGTGTGTTTGGCTGGGTCGGTGTGCTGGGCTTGGCTGGGCTGGGCTGGGTTAGTGTGGTGTGTTGGGCTGGGTTGGTGTGTTGGGTTGGGATGGTGTGCTGGGTTGGGTTGGAGTGGTGCGTTGGTCTGGGTTAGTGTGGTTTGTTGGGCTGGGTTGGTGTGGTGTGTTGGACTAGGTTGGTGTGGTGTGGTGTCTTAGGCTGGTGTGTTGGGTTGGGCTGGGTTGGTGCGTTAGACTAGGCTGGGTTCGTGTGGTGTCTTGGGTTGGGCTGGGTTGGTGTGTTCACTTGTATACACACGCCCTCCATCATCCATTTGCACACAAACACGCCCTCCATTGTTTACATGTATACACATGCCATCCATTATTCACCTCACACACACACACACACACGCCCTCCATCTACTACTACTACTTTGGTGTCACTTGGAATTGAGTATGACGACCATCAACCTAAAATACAATGATATGGGTTATTAAGGATTTCACCTACAGTAGGTTGGTAAATTCTGACGTGACTAAAGAGGCCGATACGGGACATGCAGGATCGATCACTGATGTTGCACATGTGGGGGGCTACAATTAGTTCGGGAGAGGTGGCGGCAGCGTCTTCTCATGCGTTGGCACTTGTCTACCTCGTTAAAGTCGGGCTAACTCGAAATTATTGACACCTTCTTGTGTGGTGCTCCTCCAAGCATTATGGTGTAGAGTAATCGTTTCCCAGGTGAGGGGGGTCGATTTGGCACTTTTCAGGTTTGTCTTAAGACTATCCTTATACCTTTTCAGTTGCCCGCCAGCGTTACATTTACATTCGTTAGGTGACTGTAAAGAAGCTGCTTTGAAAGTCTACTGTCGCTCATGCGGGTAGCATGGCCTATCCAGCGTAGTTGTCATGGAGAATGGTAGCCTCGATGCTTCTATAGTTGGTGTCAGAGAATACTGACATTTGTTCTCTTGTCTTCCCAGCAAATTCGGAGGATGGAACGTAGACTACGTCGGTGAATGTTTTCAAGTGCCATGATGTGCCTCCTGTATGTGACCCATGTCTCACTGCCATATTGCAGGGTGAGGAGGATATAATGAGACAAAATCTCATATGAAGAGGTAAGCTAGGAGTTTATAGTAGTACAGTCGTATAGTGAGAGGAAATGGTAGCGTGTCTCGAGGGTGTGATGCTAACACTGTATATTAACACAGGTTCAGTACAAGTGTAGTATATAAAACACCAATGCGTGTTGCAGCTTTATTTTACTAGTTCAATAGGGGGGGGGGGGGGTTCGTACACAGTTTATGATAGACTATGGTATTCTCGTATAACCTAACCTCATAAATAGAATGGGCACTTCACTACGTCGATCGTTGGGGAGGTTCGGGATCACCGCACTTCTACCGTCTACACAACCAGCACTTACTGTTTACACGTTGAGTTGACAGCACTCTGTCGATGGACCCGGCTGAGACCTCGTTACACTTAGTGACGGACATCTTTCGAGCGGGACTGGGGACGTCGTTGCTGGCCCTTCTTGGTTACAAAACTCTCTCTCGTGAGGCCCGTTACAGGTCCTATATATTGGAAGAGGAGCCGGCAGATGACCACTAATGATGACTGTGTGGAGGCGAGGGGTCCCCTTACATTTGACCTCGCTAATGTAAGGTCGGATCTGGACCTTTTTGGAGCTGTAAGTTGTTGTATATATTGGAGAAATCTTCTGCTGACTGGGTGCCTCTTAACATAGTTGGTGGGGCCGTGTGACAGGGGTGCTGGCTGATTTGAAGTTCCTTGACTTGCGGTGTAAGTTGTTGTATTTATTAAAGGCAGGTGGCCTCTTCTGCTGACTGGGTGCCTCTTAACATATTTGGTGGGAACGTGTGACAGGGGTGCTGGCTGATTTGTAGTTCCTTGACTTGCGGCGGCGAGGGGTCCCCTTTCATTTGACCTCCCTAATGTCGGGTCAAGTCCGAACTGCAAGCTGTGGTCTGATAACCCATCACAATAAGGACCACTGCTTGATATACGTGTAACTTCGTAGATAATTTCAGCTCCCTACAGCTGAAGACACGGTTTCGGAGTCTGCCAAAGGCTTGAAATGCACATCTGATCCGATGTTTAATCTCTTCATCGATGTCTGTGGTGGTGGACAGGTGGGAGCCGAGATACCGAAAGTGGGTAACATTAGAGAGGGTAGTACCGATAAGCTGGATGGATGGTGGAGTTGTCGCTGAACCAGGGGCAGGCTGAAAGAGAATCTGAGTCTTGCGTACATTCACCTCAAGGCCAAAGTGTGCATACCCATCTGCGTTGGTGTTCAGGATCTCCTGTAGGTCGCGTTCAGTTTGAGCGACAAGGGCGAGGTCGTCTGCATACTGAAGCTCAGTAATAAAAGCTGCCGACACCTTTGTTCCTGACTGGGGTTATCCTATTTTCAAAAGACCCTTCATCCGATACTCGATGTCCACCCTGCCGGCTAGATTGGCGCTGGCATTAGTAAGGAAGGCATCCAAGAAAATGGAAAAGAGAGTTGGTGCCAGTACACACCCATGGTTAACCCCCGTTTGGATGGGGAAGAACTCAGGCTAGGTGCCATTGTGCAGGGCTCTGCCGTTCATGCCATCGTGGAGTTGCCTCACAGTGGCGATGAATTTTTGAGGGCAGCCAAAACGGCTAAGGGTCCACCAGAGGGCTTCCCTGTTGATTGAGTCGAAGTCCGTGGTTAGTTCAATGAAAGCCATGCACAGGTCACGACGCTGTTCTCTGCACTTTTCCTGTACCTGACGGGCAGCAAAGATCATGTCAGTCGGGTCACGTGAAGGTCTGAAGCCGCAATGAGATTCCGGGAGGAAGTTTTCCGCCTCAGGAAGAAGTCTGTTTAGGAGAACTCGGGCGATAATCTTACCAGGTACGGACAGCAGCGAGATCCCGTTGTAGTTACCAGAGTCTGATAGGTCTCCCGTGTTCTTATAAATATTGACAAAGGAGGCGTCTTTGAAAGCTTGGGGGATTTCTTCCTTTTCCCATATATTATCCAGGAGAGAGTGGAGACGGCTGGTAAGCAGAGGTCCTCCTGCTTTATACACCTCGGCTGGGATTTCATCAGGCCCTAAGGCTTTTTTTTTTTTTTTATCTGTTTGATGGTAGTAGCTACCTCATCCAGGGATGGAGGATAGCTCAGGTGGGTCAGCTCTGAGTGCTGAGGGACCTGCTGGGTAGTCAGGGCATCCACATCGGTGTTTCGATTGAGCAGTAAATGGTAACGCTCTTTCCATCGTTGAAGTAGGCCTTCATCGTCTTTAATGAGCAGAGGGGTGCTGTGCCACGAATGATTGGCCCATAAAATGTTTTAGTGGAATTGAAAAATTCGCGCAACTTGTGCTGATTAGCAAATTTTTGTGTTTCACATGCTTTATTTTTAAACCAGTCGTTCTTTAGATTGCGAAGTTCCTGCTGGGCCACCGCTCTCTTCTTGTGGAAGGTATCAGCTTTGGTCCGAGACTGACAGTTGTTCTGTCGGTCAGTTAAAGCACCACCTTTATCAACGACGAGTACATTGATTGCCGGGTTATTTTCATCAAACCAGTCCTGGTGTATTCTTTCGATCTGGCCGAGGGTCTCTCTGCAGGTTTTTGTCATGAAAGGTCGAGAATATCTCATTCGGCACTGGGATTTGGGTTGTTTGTTGTCCGGTTGTTTGTCAGTCCATGTTCGAGCTGCTCTCTGAAAGCATGTGCTACCACAGGATCCTCCTGACGCTTAGTGTTAAAACCTCTTCTGGTGGCTTGCTGCCTCCGCCATTTTGGGGCGAAGTGAAGTAAAAGCTTTTTTCTGACGAACTGATGATCAGTTTGCAGTGGCCTGAGCCACGTATGGCACGGGTGATGAGGACATCTCGGCAATCTCTTTCTTTGACAATGAGGTAGTCAATGAGATGCCACTGTTTGGATCGTGGGTGTTGCCACAAACCCCTGAACTTGTCAGCCTGCCAAAACAAGGTATTGGTGATAGTGAAGTTGTGTGCAGCACACTTGCTGCGGAGGAGTAGGCCATTGGGATTATACTTGCCTAGTCCATTTCTCCCTATGGTTCCCTGCCAAATGTCAGCATCTCTGCCAACTGTGGCAAAGTCTGGCATTGAAGTCACCAAGGAGCACAACCTTATCTTTTCTGGGGATAGAGGTTAGCACTCTGTCGAGGTCGTCATAAAAGTCCTCTTTGATGTCATCCTCTGCATCCAGTGTTGGGGCGTATGCACTGATGAAAAGGGCATGACGTGAGTGATTCTGTGGGACTCGATGCGTCATGAGGCGCTCGTTGATCCCAAGAGGCTTTTCAGTTAGCCTGTGTAGAGTGCGTTGGAGGATGGCAAAGCCAACTCCATAAATGCAGTTTCTCTTCACAGCAGGCTTACCCTTCCAGAAGAAGGTATAGCCAGACCCCCTTTCTGTGAGTTGACCCTCATCTGGGAGCTGGGACTATGGCTGCTATGTCGATGATATACCTAGCCAACTCTTTTGCCCCAAGGGCAGTTCTTCTTTAATGCTCATTTGTGCCACAATCCAGAAGGGTCCTGACATTCCATGCAGCGACCATAAGAGGTTTTATAGTTCGTTTCTGTTTGGATCTGGGATTTTGATTGTGTTTTTTATCGCATTAGGATGACCTTACTGGGTCTGGTTGCCCAGTTGCTCTGTACAGTATCTTCATGTCAACTCGTGTTACTGGAATAATATTTCAACTATAATTGTACAGTACTTATATTTCTATTACCTCATGCGTAGTCTAACTTTTAAGTTAAATTTAATAAACAGAAGATAGCTGATTGGCGTTGCAACATTCATTATTAGGCTTAGGATAATTATGCATTTGCACATGTGCATATGCAAATGCATATTTAAGCCATTTTTGAGAAAAAGTGCATATTCATAGTTTTTTGTTTTATAAGGCAATTATTTGGAAAATTCCAAAATATAATAAAACATTCTTCAACCTCAAGGGTCAAAAAAATCGCGAGCATAACAGCAACGCTGGGACAGAATTTACTGATATTTGAAATATAAAAGCCCATTTTATTGCACTAATACAAAATCGAAAATACGCGATTTTGTTTTAGCGTCATAATATCCAAAAGGAACATACTTAAGTGACGTTTATATAGCTCAACATTAGGCTGTAGTTAGCTAGGCCGTGATTGGCTGGTCAGTGGACATGAACTGTACGTGATGGGTTTGTGTTCAGCCAGGCAGGGTATAGATGCACGGGCTCCCTCGGCTCCTGACACTATTTTGTTCTTCTGTTTTCTTAAATAGAAAATACTTTTTTCAGTATTGTTTAATAAATTACTTTGTCAGTATATTGTTTTTGTATTTAATCCTTCTTTAAAAAATCCTATTTCGGCGCCATCCTGCCTGGGAAAGTAAGTTTACTGAGAAAATGTACAGAAAAGGAGTTATTAACTTAGTAGTTATTATTTATTAACATACTTTACTTTAAAGTGCATATTTAAGTGCATATTTTCTCAGTTTTTACTGCATATTTGCATGCATATTTAGCCATTTTTAAATGCATAATTATCCTAAGCCTATTCATTATACTCGTCCATGTTGTAACTAGTCAGTTGCACAGCTAGTCAGTTGCTGAGTTACGTCATCCTTCACCTGTCAGTCAAGGTGAATGGTTTTAATATTTCCTGTTTATTCTGCTTTTGAAATTTAATTTTACGAGATTCTGCGTTATGTACGAGATTACTTTCAGGGTTTTTCTCATCCCAACTTTTCCTTGCTTTTCTTCGTCTTGGTTGCTTCAGCAGCCCTATACCTGTCCTGCTAGTGAATACTTTTGAAATAAAACTTTCGTAGTTTCCTAAACTGTGATTAATCAGTGGCTCTTCTTATCACTCCACGGACATGAAGCTAAGCTATATTAACGTATCTTTCTCTATGTTATCTGAACCTACCGTTTATCCTCACCCCGGCAATATTTTGGAAACTTAACATCTAGATATTTATAGTCACGCGAAAATATTACCGTTTAACAAAAGTGATGTGGCATTCATTATTTAGAGAACCTTCTCATGCCTAAAATAAGACATCAACTCGTTGCCCAGACACCTTGTGAATCGTCACTTTCCGACCACTATGTAATAATCCGCCTGGCCACCGCGGCACAGTGCGGGCGGGTGTGGTCTTACCCAGCCTCCTCACCCTCCAGAGTTTGATTGGGAGGGTCTCTGGCTGTAGCTCATGTCCTATGGTGTAGAAATTTAATAGATAAATGAATAAATACACAAATTATTACATTAGGGGCGATGTAAACATACTAAACCCTTCGTGCTTTATCGTGAGGATTATGTCATTAATTCCAGCACCGGGGAAGCGAGCCATCACCACAACAACTTTCCTCGCCGCCCCCCCCCCCCCCCCCCACCAGCTAGATCCTCTGGACGGGAGCCATGACGTTTCTCCCGAAGTTCGATACACGGAGATTAGTGTTGGAGAGTTGTGAGAGGCTGAGATAAGGGCAAGGCGGGTATGAGGGAAAAATAGATAAGGAAGGACAGATACTGTACAGTACGTAAGGGGAAGGTGGTAATGCAAGGGAAGTGGTGGAGATATGTGGAAAACAGGGGTGGTGGTGGTGTGGTGGGAAGGTGAGGGAAGGTTTTGATGTGTAGGTTTAGTCTCTCTCTCTCTCTCTCTCTCTCTCTCTCTCTCTCTCTCTCTCTCTCTCTCTGGCCATCTAACTTACCAGAATGGTTGTCGGCACGTCTACCAAACTATATGTAAATGACTGATCTGGCCAGGCGTGTAGTTGTCTATTCTGTATTAGAAAATAAACAATAAATGTATGTGTCGATTATGCATGTCTATGTTCCGTAAGTAGCAATGAAGGAATAAAGCTACAGATTAAGTCATATCAAATATACGCTATGCAGCTAATAACGCTCTTACCCCGTTATAAAAACTCGCTAACAGATTAATCGATGAAGGTGAAGGATATTGTTTAAGAGGTATTGCTGTAAACAAGAAAGTAATGTTTCCAAATTGGGAATAAACCCTAAAATATAAATTATGGTAAGCAACAGGGAACTTAAACAACTGGAATATTTTGTGTGGTAGATGTGCAAAAGAAATCAAAACAGGAATAGGTCAAGCAAGAACAGCATTTAATAATCTAAAAGACTTAATGGAAAGAGACATTAACTTCAATTTGAGAAAAATGGCTGCTGAAAGGCTTTCTACTATGAATGACTGATGTATGGGTCGGAAGCGTGGACACTTTCAACAAACGTCAGAAAGAGGTTGGAGGTCTTTGAAATAATGGTGTGGCAGGAGAATGTTAAGAATAAGTTACACTGACAGAAAAACAAATGAAGGAGAACTAAGGTTTGGAAAAAAACTTCAAGAGAAATACTTGAAATATACAGAAAAAGAATTAGTTTTTTTACTTTGGTCATAAAAATAAGAATGAGGAGATAACAGAAATATTAAAGAGGAAAACAGCCCGAGAACGTTTAGAGTAGAGGACTGTGGTCGTCAACCCTTAGACATGAGGACGGTACTCTGATTGATATACTGTACCCTTAGTATACGAGACATTACATTATTCTTGAATTTCAATGAACAATTAATTGTCTAATTACGTCGTCAGGATCTAGTTAAAGGAACGGCCTTACAACGTCAATTTGTTAGTGTAAGACAAATGAGACAAGTGTTTCATTTATCTACATCTCCTCTCCCCCTTTTTCCATATCCATTAGTCAAATCCTCTCTCTCTCTCTCTCTCTCTCTCTCTCACCAACCCACCAGCCGACCGACACTCCCTCCCTTCCTCTCACCCTCCCTCCCTCCCTCCCTCCCTCCATCCCTCCCTCCGACAATAATAAAAGGAAGTCTGATATTATCGCAGAGGCGTGCTCACTGGGGCGTTCTCCTGAGGATGTGGGGGGGGGGGGGGGTAGACGAGGACAGGCGTGGGTGAAGAAGAACATGGGTGGAGAAGAGCGTGGGTGAAGGATGAACGTAAGGTTTGGATGACGTGCGTGGTGGATGGTGCTAGGGAGGGGGTGTGTGGGAGAAGGCGTGATCGAGGAACTTACAATGGGTGTGCTTCAGACATGGATCGAGAAGAGGGCCGGAGCACCACCCAGGCCACCCACCACCCACAACACCCACCACCCACAACACCCTATAGTGTTATTACATTCCTCGCGCCAGCTGAGGTCTCCTAATCTAGCCTACACCTTCACCCCTATACTAGCCTACACCACCTCCTTGCCTACACCCTCTCCCCCCATCCCTACACTTTCCTACACCCTCTCCCTCATCCCTACACTTGCCTACACCCTCTCCTTCATCCCTACATTAGCCTACACCACCTCCTTCATCACTACACTAGCCTACACCCTCTCCTTCATCCCTACACTAGCCTACACCCTCTCCTTCATCCCTACAATAGCCTACACACTCTCTCTCTCCATCCCTACACTAGCCTACACCCTCTCCCCCATCCCTACACTAGCCTACACCCTCTCCCCCATCCCTACACTAGCCTACACCCTCTCCTTCATCCCTACACTTACCTACACCACCTGTTTCATCCCTACACTACCCTACACCACCTCTTTCATCCCTACACTACCCTACACCACCTGTTTCATCCCTACACTACCCTACACCCTCTCCTTCATCCCTACACTAGCCTACACTCTCTTACGTACACCCACTAAAAAATTATTCGCACCCTTACAGCGTGATAAAATATGACACGGGTGCCGAATAATTTTTTAGTCGGTGTACACCCCTAAACAACCTTATGCAGTCATACATACCTATACAATCTCATACATACAGTCTGTACACATTTATACATATCTGCGTTGGTATACCTCCTCCTATATATAACAATTCACCGATGTCGTTCTTCAACATAGACATAGGTTATTTTGTTATAGATGGTGATGTTTTTGCTGTTATTGTTGTGTTTAACGTTGTTTTTGTTGTTGATATTGTTTTAGAGGCTTCAACTACTAAAACAACATGCAGCGTTTAAAATGGTGGTTGATTTATTGTAGTAGTTGCTCTCTATTATAAAATGGGTTTAAGTGATAAGAGCATTTTTTGCATCGTATCATTAGTATTTTGTTTAATGTACTGCAACTGCCAGAGTTATACATAAGAACATAAGAAAATAAGGAGTCTGCAATAGGCTGGTTGGCCTGTGCATGGCAGCTCCTGTCGAGAGTTACTACCACTCTCTATTGTTACGAGTTGGGGAGTTAGAAACTGGTTTAGAATATAGTTAAAAGTCTACCCAGATCCCAACAGGCAACAACAATAAAAAAACTAAACAAACAAAGACAATCGGACTATAAAAGGGTAGACAAAGGATGCAAGATTTTGTTGTGTATAATAAAGTACAATAAATTCCTTAACAAAATATCCAGCTTTCTATAATTTACCCTTAACCATACTTAACTTAAACATACGCAACATTGGCTTAACAGTATATACATATTTATACAACATACAACAATCTGAAGCAAGTGGAGGTGGGAGGTAATATAGGGTTACAATACTCAAGTGCGGTGCTGAAGTGTCTGACGAGTAGGGCTGAGTATTGAAGAAGATGGTAGGTAGTCACTGTGCAGTAGGTTTCCAGGATAGATAATCCAAGTGTGGTCACTTCCCAGAGTGAACTGAACTCTCCTCGATCCGGAGCTGATGAGGAAGAGTTGGAGGAGGTGACGCAACAACCAGGGTATGGAGAAAGGAAACCCGGCGTGGTGACTAAGACTAGTCATACTCGGGTCGCGTCCCTAGATGGCGTCGCTCGGTAGTGCTGGGTAGTTAGATCATGACACAATAGATGGCGTGGTTCGTAATACTATCATCCATGAATATATCCAGCCTCCTTTTGAAACTTTCCAGCGTTCCAGCACTTACTACAAAGTTGCTAATCTTGTTCCACTCGTCCACCACCCTATTTGTAAACCAGTTCCTTCCTATCTCCCTCCTAAACCTAAACTTATCCAACTTAAATCCGTTGTTCCGAGTCCTATCCTGCTCGGATATTATAAGAACCTTATCTATATCACCTTTATTGATTCCTTTCACCCACTTGAATACTTCTATCATATCTCCCCGCACTCTTCGTCTTTCTAGGGAATGCAAGTTTAATTTCTTTAACCTATCCTGATATGGAAGGTTTCTAAGTCCCGGAATCATTTTCGTCATTCTTCACTGCACCGACTCTAGTGAATTGATATCCATTCTATAATAAGGGCACCAGAACTGAACCGCCTAATCGAGGTGCGGCCTGACTAGCGCAAGAGATAGTTGTAATAAGACCTCTGCACTCTTGTTACTTACACTTCTAGATATAAAACCCAATACTCTGTTTGCCTTATTTCGAACATTAATGCACTGTTTTCTAGGCCGTAGGTCCGGGTTTACAAGTACCCCTAGGTCTCTTTCACAAGTCGACTTCTCTAGGCTGATGTTGTTAAGACGAAGAGTGCGGGGATATATGATAGAAGTATTCAAGTGGGTGAAAGAAATCAATAAAGGTGATATAGATAAAGTTCTTATAATATCCGAGCAGGATAGGACTCGGAACAACGGATTCAAGTTGGATAAGTTTAGGTTTAGGAGGGAGATAGGAAGGAACTGGTTTACAAATAGGATGGTGGACGAGTGGAACAAGCTTAGCAACTTTGTAGTAAGTGCTGGAACGCTGGAAAGTTTCAAAGGGAGGCTGGATAGATTCATCGATGATAGAGAGTGGTAGTAACTCTCGACAGGAGCTGCCATGCACAGGCAAACCGGCCTATTGCAGACTCCTTATTTTCTTATGTTCTTATGTTCTAATATTAAGTACGCTGCACTTGCTGATGTTGAATTTCATTTGCCATTTTTCAGACCACCCTGCAGTTTATTTAGATCCTCCTGTAATGCATTTGCATCCTGCCCTGAATTAATCTGCCGCCCTATTTTGGTGTCCCCCGCAAACTTGCTTATGTCACTGCTGATCCCAGTACCTAAATCGTTTATATAGATTATGAACAAGAGTGGGCCTAGTACTGACCCCTGGGGAACCCCACTGGTTACACGACCCCACTCAGATTTAACACCATCTGCGCTGACCCTCTGCATTCTATCGGTGAGCCATGATTTTATCCAATTTAAAACTTCCCCTCGATACCATGAGCCTTAATTTTTCTCAGAAGCCTCTGATGCGGTACTCTGTCAAATGCTTTGCTAAAGTCTAAGTAAATAACATCGTAATTTTCGTCATTATCTACTACCTCGAAGACTTTCCTAAAAAATGTCAGCAGATTTGTTAGACAAGATTTTCCCTTTGTAAACCCATGTTGAGAGTCGTAGATTAATTTGCTTTTCTCTATATGCGATCGGATGTTATCTGCTATAATTGATTCAAGAAATTTCCCCACTACTGACGTCAAACTGATCGGCCGGTAATTTGACGCTGATGCTCTGTCTCCCTTTTTGAATATGGGTACTACATTTGCCTGTTTCCACAAGTCTGGCAAAATCTCATAATTGCAATTCAAATTAAGACTCCCTTAACCAACTAAGCTGCAACAATGCCACTGTTATAAAAAAAAAATCCTGCTCACTGAAGCAGGTGTTATTTGTATCCTCTTCATAAGAAGATATATGTCTGTCGTCTGTTTGTTGACGAATAGTAGATCTACAGGGTGGAATGGGTGACAGCTGGGGTAGACTGCACCTTCTTAAAAACTCAATTATTTTCCCGACATCCTCTGCTAGAAACAGTGAGGGGGGGGGGGTGGTTTTTTATTATAAAGGAGAATGTATTGAATTGTGGGGGAAATAATTCTTTTCTATCTTTGCCCACCAGATAAAGTCCTGGATATGCCACTGTTGTAGACAAGTTGTGGACGTGATCTCCCCAGCTCCCCACCTCCCCATTTTTATTGAAATATTAACTGTTTAGCTCTGGAAACAAGTTACTAGTAGTAACTAATAGCTTGTTAATGATATTTTTCAAATTTTCAGGAATAAAGGCCTTTAGTAGCCAAGTAATGGATGTTAAGTAATCAACTGCATAACTCATAAGAGGATTTTGAATTACTTTAAATTTCTGTGATTTATACAGGTTTAGAAAATTATAAAATTTTCTGATTTTTTTTAGAAATGACAGTCATTGATACTCGGATATGCTGTAGTGAATAATAGGTTTCGATCCATATTTCTTTTTATCATGGTGGCAGTCTCAAATGAAAAAGAAAAAGACAAGAGTGCTGTCTAACACTGTTTATGTTTTTACAGGTTCCGACTTCAGCACAAGGTAAGTACACAGTGTGTCAGTTTAACAGATGTAAGAATTCATTATACAGTAAATAGGTTCAGTTTTCAAATGTGCACCTCTAAAGTTGTAAATTAGAAAGTATAAATTAATTTAGTAAACGTACTTGTATTATTCATAATTCTGTACAATAAAAAAAAATTTGATTCCCACGTATTACTTTGTCCGGGAGCATCGTTTATTTTATAGTTTTTTGTGTATTTTACCAATACTGCTGATCCTTCAGTACTAGAAGCTTCGCGGCGATAACGTCTGGTGCTGAGATAATAAGAGCCTTGAAGTTAGTTTTAATGCCCAGGTTTAATCAAAAGTTTAACTAACACTTAAAATGTGGTTTATGGAGGTAGTGCAGTGATCGTTTTTTTTCGGATACAGGTAAGTTTCATGTATTTTAGTACTTTACAAATGCATCATGTTCAGTATACATGTAATTCTGTTCACCACATATGTGAAATTCATTTTAGATAAAATTGAAGACCATTTTTTTGTTTGTCTATGCAACGCATGCAAAGAAAATCAGATGAATATAATGTATTTATGTATTTTTTTTTCTGTTTAACTGAAATGCAAAGTTTATTGCATATGAAGGGACGGGTTGTGGGTTTATTAAAGTGCAACACATGCAAACTTATTTTCGGACGAAGGTGATGTACATTTAATGTTTGGTTTCGTTAATACTTCAGACAGTTAACAGAATGATGATTTTACTTCACTATTATATATATATATTATATATATATATATATATATATATATATATATATATATATATATATATATATATATATATGTTTATATATATATTTCATGTAGATCCACAATGAAAACGTGGATAAGATAAATCTTGATAAAATCACACGGGAAAAGGGAAACCACGGAGCACCTAAGCTTTCGTCCATGTAATCCAGTTGCCTCTGAAGATGTCTTGAATAAAGACGAAAGCTAAGGTGCTCTGTTGTTTCCCTTTTCCCGTGTGATTTTATCAAGATATATATATATATATATATATATATATATATATATATATATATATATATATATATATATATATATATATATATATATATATATATATATGTAACCGGTCGGAATTTACTGGACTATATTTTATTACTTGACTTGGGGTTTATTAAAGATTATAAGATGGTAATGGCAGTGGAAGCGCCCCTTGAGAAAAATCCCGAACCAGCACAAGAACACTTAAATCTACTAAACAAAATGAATTGTCCGTGGAAGGATAGCGTCTGTGACTGGGATGAATGAGACACACTGTAAAATTTAGACACTTATATTCCCTCCAACAATACAAACACAATCAAATAATGGTACACCAATATGCCCACCTCTTAACTTGAACTTAAAACACTACTCTGGGGAATAAAAGTTATACATGATATAGAAAATATTAGAAACTCAGGCAACAATAAATTTGAAGTATTAAGAAATGTTGCCTGCACACATGAAACAGGCCTTAAGGGCTTTCACAGAATAATATCCCCCACTGCGGAGGTGGTATAAAAATGAGAAATTAAATACTCTACAATGAATAGGCCTTAAGGGCACTCAACAAAATTATATCACCCCAACAGATGCACTCTTCCTAACCTAACTTAAACACTACTCTGGGGAACAAAGGTTATACCTGAGATAAAAATTAGATGCATTAAAAGAATCAAATCACAGTATCACTCTGGTTCCACTTAATGACACAAACATTCAAAAACAATACTATCAAAATTATTTAGGAACTATTAAACTACACACGTCAAGATAATATCAGTCTGAGAAATGGTATTAACTACACCCGTAATAAGGGAGATAAAATGTTCCTCTAGGTATCTCCTAGAGTCCTAGACTCATGGTCTCAGTGTGTAACCATTAATTTACTCAGATAGCCTCAGTGTACTCCCAGTGCGTCCATAAAGCGGAAGGGAGTGAGCCAATCAGACCTTGTACAGTTGAGAGAAGCTTTAGCTTCCCGTTAGCAAGAGGGTTTCACTAAGCTGCTCGAGACATGTGGTGTTGTGAGCCGAGGTAGAGGAGAGCTGCTGACCCAACGATCGTCCCGTCGTCAGCTGGGCACCCAGACGGCTAGATTCCCTCAAGAGATCCTTTGATACCCCGCTAAACAGTGACAGGCCTACACTGATCGGTCCAATGGCGACAATCGCCACCCTCAATCATCAACGGCAGTCTCAAACGGCAGTCAATCTCTCGCAGTCAAACTCCTGTCAACTCCCGTCAACTCCGGTCAAACTCCAGTCAAGTGGGTTCTGACGGAGCCCTGAAATGAACTCACTGTTAGCTCTAGTTTACTTTATCACTGCCCTATCTAAACGCTGTCTGAGATTGAATGAGACTTACTTGTTATACTGCAATAGCGCAGCACAGGTGACTAGGCCACGTGACTATTTCTGTGACGGACGCTCAGGGACGTCTTGTCTGTCTGAATGCTCCCCGTGACTGAGGACCAGCCAGCGTCGCGTCGCGTCTCCTCTCAAGGCATTAGCTTAGGCCTACGTGACATATTTTCCGCCTAACTAATAACTCCTTGGGACACCCGTAACATTATTCAGACTGATAAACGATGTATAATAATTTCAAATTCAATAATAGTCCCTTAACTTCATGAATCGCATCATTATTAATTCGGCAAATTACATTTAATATCACTTAGGCCTAGTTCTCCAACCTCTCTCTATGGGCGGGGAGCGCTCTCTTCCCTCAGACGACCTTGAACGCTCAGTGTCCCTAATGGCGGGGCATTTGAAATTTCTGAATATTACATATATATATATATATATATATATATATATATATATATATAGATATATATATATATATATATATATATATATATATCTTGATAAAATCACACGGGAAAATGGAAACAACGGAGTACCTTAGCTTTCGTCTTTATTCAAGACATCTTCAGAGGCAACTGGATTACATGGACAGAGAGAGGCTTAAATATACAGGGTGACCTAAAAAACATGAGGTCAGGTCAAAATGATGACATCCACTAATCCCCACACCAACACACACGTAGAGGAGCTTAAGAGAAGGGTGGTGACGTGACTAGTCAAGTCAGGTCAGAAAAAAGGGGGCCCACAAAATAACTATCATACATCTAGATCAAAGGTTTTTAAAGCATTTTTAACCTTGGGCCACTGACAAATAAATTTATGTAACATATTATCGGTTTTGAACTGACCATCACTAAGGTTTATTGATTTTAATTCCTTAATCAAACTAGCTTCAACAAGAAGTCTTTCTGTGACACAAGATGATTTGAAAACTTCTAAGCTTTTTTCCCAAGCAATGGGGTGATTATTATTCCTAACATGAACGAACAAGGCACTGCTTTCAGATGCAGTTCTAATATTATACTTATGTTGTTTGATTCTAAGCTGCAGTGTTTTTCCTGTCTGACCTACATAATTACAATTACATTTGCTATATGGAATACAATAAACACTACCATTTACATTCAAACTTGGGCTATTCCTTATTAACATATTAGTAATGGTTGAGTCATACTTGAAAACAACATTAATATTTAGAAGCTTGAGGGACCGAACTAACGGGACAAATTCATTACGATAGGGCAGAGTCAAAATATTCTTAAGTGTAGGAACTTGTCTGGTTTGAGAGGAATGAAAGGATTTTTTAGCCCTATTAAAACAACGATCAACAAACACAGAAGGGTACCCAAGTTTATATGCAATAGAACGAATGTGTTTCAATTCATCGTCAATAAATTCAGAGTCACAAATACGCAGACATCTTAGGAACATAACAGAAAAAACTGACATTTTGGTAGACTCAAGGTGATTCGATAAAAAGTGAATGAAACTGTCTACCTGTGTGGGCTTTCTATATACCTTGAATTTATAGTTTTGGCCATTTCTTATGATAAGCATATCAAGAAATGGAAGGGATTCATTTATTTCTCTTTCAATTTTGAACGTGATACTAGGGACAATATTATTAAGTTTGTCTAAAAATTCAAATGCGTATTTGTGACTCTGTGTGAAATATAACAAAGTCTAGGACTGCTTTTAGCATCCTGGTGGTCCAGCGGTTAGCGTTCCCCGGTCACAGTCATAGGCTTGTGGGCCGTGGGTTCGAATCCTGGCGGGTTGAGGTGTTGATTGTATGTAGAAGTCCGCGTGCTTTATTGGGCTAATGAAATATATATGGATCCTCGTGTTTCGAAGCCGGATTTGGTAAAACGTTACTCTGACCACCTAAGTGGTGTGGGTGGTCCCCATTAGAGGTTCACGGCGCCATAAGCTCGTTGAACAGGCTTTGTGTGAAATATAACAAAGTCTAGGACTGCTTTTAGCATCCTGGTGGTCCAGCGGTTAGCGTTCCCCGGTCACAGTCATAGGCTTGTGGGCCGTGGGTTCGAATCCTGGCGGGTTGAGGTGTTGATTGTATGTAGAAGTCCGCGTGCTTTATTGGGCTAATGAAATATATATATATATATATATATATATTGATAAAATCACACAGGGAAAAAGGAAACAATGGAGAACCTTAGCTTTCGTCTTTACTCAAGACATCTTCAGAGGCAACTGAATTACAAGGACTGAGAGAGATCTTATGTACACAGGGTGACCTTACAAAAGATGAGGTCAGTTCAAAAAACATGACATGTCTTTAACTACTGGCTTGGTACCCTCCCCTGACAAAACCCTATCTATCCGCTCAGCTACATGCACTATCCCAGCCCCAGGAAAACACACCCTAGTCCTACATTTCCTATCTCTTGCACAAAAAGTCCTATCTAAGAACCTCACCCGGCTGTCCCAACTACCAGGGCCTTACCACTGGGCAGGGTTTGAGCAACTGCCCTTTTCTCCCCTGGCACCACACCGTCCTGCCTCTTCTCTTTGGCGCCATCTTCTTCCAACACATGGGAGGGGTTACTGTACTCCACACCTTGGTCAGCTTTTCTGAGTTTGACCCTAGTCCCCTTGGAAACAACCACTCTCCACGCCTGCTCCTCCTTCGTAGGTGTCCTGCTAGGCAGGACACCTACCTGAAGGGGTTCAGTCCTGAGGGCTTCGTTCTCCCCTTTTATAACTTCTATCTCTCTCCTCAACTGATCCAGCTCACTTAACAGAGTGGCCAAGGGGTCGTCTTTCCTCACACGCCGTTCCTCTTCCCCCACAACACAACGATCCACAGCGGCCATTTCCTATGGTCACTAACACGAGCACTCAACCTGGAAAAGAATAAGTCGATAGATGCTACAAATGAAGATATTTCCATTGCTAAAGGTTGTACACATAGTGTTTTACGTAAGAAAATTGTTTCAAACATTCCAAAAAGATTTGCAACAGCCTTGAAAAACTTGAAAAGAAATGTGAATATCCATATTACTAAGGCTGATAAATCCAATGCTATTATAATTTTGGATAAAAGTGACAATAATGATAAGATGAATTCATTACTAAGTGATGAAAGCACTTATTGTGAGCTTAGAAAAGATCCTTTGGAATATTTTAATAAGTTATCTAACTCCAAAAGGAAGGAGTTGTTGAAAAAGAACCCAGATCTCACTAAACAGTTCTCTCAAATCAATCCAACTTTACCGTATATGTATGGATTGATCAAATCACATAAGCATAATAATCCATTACTCCCTATCGTGAGTTCTGTGGGTTCTGTTACGTACAAATTATCTAAGTGGTTGGTTAGGATGCTATCCCCGCTTACAGGCCAGATATCTAATTCACATATACACAACAGCAGTGATTTAATTGGTAAACTCAAGGTACACAATGAACCATGTGAATTAATAAGTTTTGATGTAAAGATAAGTTGCCTCTGTTAGATTAAACTATTGAACATAATACATTTCTCAAATTGATAGAGTTATGCGCTACTGACAATGTTTTTAAAGCAAATGGAGTTTTTTGAAGCTAGATTACTACCCAACATAGGTGACTTTATTCCTCCATGGTATAGATATGTAGATGATGTTCTTTGTCTTTGGCCTAGAAACAGTGACCCACTGGAATTTTTAGACAAGCTTAATGATCTTGTCCCTAGTATTACCTTCAACAAAGAAAGAGATAAATGGATCCCTTCCATTTCTTGATATGCTTATCATGAGAAATGGACATACCTGTAAATTTTAGGTGTACAGGAAGCCTACACAGGTAGATAGCTTCATACATTTTTTATCAAGCCACCATGAGTCTACCAAAATGTCAGTTTTTCTGCTATGTTTTTGAGATGTTTGTGGATTTGTGACCCTGAATTTATTGAAGAAGAACTGCAACACATTCAGTCCATTGCACAAAAACTTGGGTACCCTTCATTGTTTGTTGATCGTTGTTTTAAAAGGGCTAAACAATCCTTTTATTCTACTCAAACTAGGCAAGTTCCTACATTTAAGAATATTTTGACTCTACCTTATTGCAATGAATTTGTCCCGTAAGTTCAGTCCCTTAAATTATTAATCATTAATGTTGTTTTTAAGTATGACTCAACTATTACAAATATATTAATTAAGAATAGCCCACACTTTAATGTAAATGGAAGTGTTTACTGTATTCCATGTGCAATTGTAATGGAAATTATGTAGGTCAGACTGGAAAGGAATTGCAACTCAGAATTAAACAGCACAAGTACAATATTAGAAAGGCATCTGAAAGCAGTGCACTTTTCGTTCATATAAGGAACAATAATCATCCCATAGATTGGAAAACCAGTTTAGAAGTGTATAAATCATCATGTGTCGCAGAAAGACTTCTGGTTGAACCAAGTTTGATAAGAGAAATGTATTCCTTAAACCTTAGTGATGGTCAGTACAAAACTGATAATATGTTACACAAATTTATTTGTCAGTGGTCCAAGGTTAAAAATGCTTTGAAAGCATGTAAGGTAGATGTATGATAGATGATTAGTGGGTCTCATATTTTTTACCTGACATGCCATGACTAGTTTGTCGCCCGTTCTTATAATCTCTTCTTATGTTTGCTCTGTGGTTGGTGTGTGGATTAGTGGATGTCATGTTTTTTGACCTGACCTCATCTTTTGTAAGGTCACCCTGTGTACATAAGCGCTCTCTCAGTCTTTGTAATTCAGTTGCCTCTGAAGATGTCTTGAATAAAGACGAAAGCTAAGGTTCTCCATTGTTTCCTTTTTCCCTGTGTGATTTTATCAAGATTTATCTTATCCACGTTTCCATTGTGGATCTACATGACAAGCTTAAGTACTGTTCCCTAGGTCTTAATTCCAGGGGCTACATCTGTTTGGTTCAATAACTACGGTTCACCAGGTTATCGCTTCTAACTGTTAACAACTTTTAAAAACTCTGAATAAACATCATATTTCAGACCCACTGCTGTGTCCAGTAGCATACATAATATTACTATTGCCTTCACGATGACTAAAACTATCATGTGTGAGGAGGTCTCCAGGGTACTCTTCCAGTGTAGTGGGGTGGCTGTAAAGTTTTGAGGGAATTTTGTAAATGGTGATACAAGTATGAAAGTTGGCATGAAGATTCAATATGGGTTAATTATCAAATCTGTCTGATTGGACATTCAAAATTCCAAGATGGCTACCATTTTTCAAGATGGATGCCAAATGTGGATGTCAGATTTTCCTTTTGGCATAAAAATTATTGTGCATCATTTCAGGTGATTTCAGTGTTGATTTCCATGTTTTTGAGTATGTAGAATATGAATTTTATGTTAAAAACTCTGAAATGGATGTACTCTGACAAGATCGTCTCGGAAAATTTAAAAACCTCTCATCTGGAATCACGTTGATGGCTGTTGAGCGCAATGATCTAATGGAGTGAAGTGCTTCAGGTATGAGAGCCTCCCATTCAGTATCCGGAACATCTCGAGATTTGGCAGCTAAACATATGGACTTCCAGGTTATGCCAGCGTATCGTTCTATTTGACTGTTTCCTGTTGGGTGGTAAGGTGTAGTGTAAACGCCTTAGTTAAGGACGTTCAGGTGACGGGCAAGTCGAAGGGAATGATTGAAACCCACCTTTTGACACATTCAATATTTATTGATGTGGTCAATACCTGCAGAGGAGATGTTTATAATATAACATGGTGATTCATCTGATATATAATTAGTTAGTCTCACACAATTTTATCTTAATTACAATTTATTTAACAGTGACATAACAAAGAACATAACTCTATTAATCTTAGCTTCGCTTCATTTTGCATTGTCTTATTACTCCAGGTAAGGCAGAAACGAGTAGGCGGAATTAGTCAACAATATTTCAGTACCGAGGGGTATGTCATCACTTAGGCTGTACTTACAAGTGCGGGTCAATGCAGATCAGTATGGTGTTCCAAGTGACAACAGTACAGCGTAAATTGTCCCAGCACAAGTTCTCGGACAGGATTGTGAGTCGGTGTTCACCAATGCGAGCAGAAGGCTGGTCTTCACAGCATCACTAGAGAGGGCAATCTGTCTCATGGAGGGACGGGCAGCACCGCCACCCGCCGAAGACAGTCCACTCAGCAGAACCAGGTCTTGTCTGTAAACACTTCTACATCTGGCGAGGTCACAGATCGAAAGAGTTAATGGCATCACTCGCCAGCATTGTAGCTGAAGCCAGCGGCGATAACACTTCCGGCGTTAGGCAATCGCCCAAGATTTACGGTGTGGTGTATTCAATAAGGCACACAAGGGTCACTGGCCTTCGGAACACCCCAGATTCGGTTCGCACACGCACCTGGCGCACTAGACCATTGGCTCCCGAGACTGTTGCCGTGACCCTGCCCAATGGCCGTTTGTTGAGAGGAAGATCTTCTCCGTTGACGAGGACAGGGTCGCCTTTCTGGAGATTACAGGTTGGTTCTATGTACCTCTGTCTTTTGCGGAGTAGTGGAAGGTACTCCCTCACCCAGCGTTTCCAGAAGCGGTCTGCTAGGAACTGCACGTACCGCCACCGTCGTTGATATGAGTCCTTCAGAAGGCATCCTCCCAGTGGCAGATCAGCATGTGGGCCACCGTGGAGGATGTGGGCTGGTGTAAGTGCTTCCAAGCCTCTCATGTCGCTCGACGCAGGTGTGATGGGTTGACTATTTATTATTGTTTCCACTTCACAAATAGCATCTGCAGTCGGTATTCATCCAGGACTTGTGTCCCCAGAATTGTTGTGAGAACCTTCTGACTGTTCAAATTTGCCATACCCAGACTCCAAACGTCGTGCTTTGCCATTCCCCCTTTGTGAAATATTCCTCCAGCATTTCAGTAACAGTTCGTCGCACTTCTGCCATCATGTTGGACCCGTGATTTTGGTCAGGTGCTGAGCATTCAGGCTCGGGCAGAGGGTGGTCCCCTTCAGCTTCTGTTACCGTAAAGTCGTGTTCGTTCAGCTCTGGAGGGACAACTTCTACCTCTGGGTCTCGGTCACCTTCGTCCATGTTCACCTTTCCCCTTCGTTGCTCTGGATCCATTTCCACAACCTCTTGTCATTTTATTGATATTCATTTGCAGCTCCGGTTAGGTTTCAAAGTTTGTTCGATGAACCACCGCTCACCGCCTGTATTTGGTGGTGCAGTTCGCGGCTTGTATTTATGTTTGATGATAGTAGGTCACTGTTGGTTGCTTGTGGTGTTACAAGTGGCACTTCACTGCCTGTTGCTTACGGTGTTACAAATAAATTTAATCACGCTTACCGTGTACTTCGTCTAGTTGGTTATGTGTTACCTTAAAACCGGTGGTAATGAATCAATCTTCCTTTCCTTCGTAACCTCAGTAGCGGGCGGCAGCTCTGCCTGTACGAAATGGAACACTCGCAGCCTGTGGTCCACATTCATATGGCAGTGTCCCGACCAGTGCTGCTGTAATGTATGATTTCCAATTTAAGTGTACAAGTATGCAATACCAAAGGAGGACATGAAATTCAGATATCATTCGATGATCTCCTTATTTTACGTAAGGTTTTGTAACATCATAATTCGTTGATGATGTAGTAGAAAAGGCGATGAGGTTGACAGGTCGGATATGGTCATTCTGGCATCATCGTGAAGTGGAAAAAGAAGGATTGTACACTGATTAGTACTTCTGAGGTTTTCGTCTGGCAACCACTATGCAAGGCTCCTTATATCATCGGCGAGTATCGTCTCACATTTGGTCTAATTGTATTTGTTATGATGAATTTGTTTATTTACTACCTTTGGATAAGTGTTTCATGAACCAGTTTCGTGCCTTTTCATACATAGAAAACGGAAACTGGTATCAGTCAAGATAATCTACTTTAACATTTCTTAATACACACCTGTATTTACGACCTTGAATCACGGTTATGTCAAACTATAACAAAGTAACTCCGACTACATTGTCTGTGTATTGCATCTCATAGTGCAATCTTCTTTCAGGATTACTTTTCACTCACATCTTTGGTGTTGCTTATTATTAAAGAGGCTCTGATTCCTGCAGTCATCAGTCTGTCTTGGTAATTGGTGTATTTACTGTCGTTTTTACACACTCAATGAACCTAACTAATATCTTTTATGTGGATTACATGTATGTGCAAGTAAACTTATGTTCAACTAGAGGTTCTCTGCAATACCGCTATATTTGGTGAAATCCTATGCATACCACATGGGTGCACAGAGATTATTTAATGCTTGTGAGAGTCATCGTCTAACTCTAGCATATTCTCAACAACTGACATCTCCAGGTTATGCCTCCTCGTCCCCATTTCCAAGAAGATTGACTAGCGAAGGACGTTTCAGCTCTTGACAAGCTTGAGTACCAGAAACTCCGACCAAGGCATATCGTCAGGTTTGCCATAAACGCTTAAGTGCCGAGACATCATCGATGAAACGCCACCGCACCTCAAGACAGCAAGCGGGTAAGGAAGAGCTGGTCTTCACAGCATCACTATAGAGAGGGCGATCTGTCTCATGGCGGGGCGGGCAGCACCGCCACCCGCCGAAGACAGTCCACTCAGCAGAACCACGACTTGTCTGTAAGCACTTCTGCATCTTAGCGTAATAAGCAAACATACCAAGTACACGTTGAAGAACCGATCGGTTTGTAGGTGGTTGAAGTTCTTGCAGTGGTTTTAGCCTTTCAGGATCTGGTTTGATTTGACCATTTCCAAGTTGATAACCCAGAAGATTGATCGATAATGCTGATATTGTAGATTTGGATGTATTGAATGTCAGCTTCCTTTCCTCAGCAGCAGCAAGAAATTTCTCAAGATGTGCTTCATGTTCTTTCTGATCCCGACCACCTATGGTAATATTGTCAAGGTAGGGAAATGTGTCACATAGATTCTCCTCCTCGACGAACTTGTCTATGGCTGTTTGAAAATCGGCAACACTATTATGACACCAAATGGTACAAGTGTGAATTGATACAGTCTGCCATTTGCTTCAAATGCTGTAAAGGGTTTATCAGACTCGCTTATGCGTAGTTGATGGTATGCGCTCTTTAGATCAAATGTTGAGAACAGGTGGTAATTAGCAAGAGTGTTGACCATGGTTTCAATGTTTGGCAAAGGATATGCTTCGAGATTGGTGTAAATGTTCACCGTAGAAGTGTAGTCAATGCACATTCGTTTTCTGTGACAGCCTGAATCATCTCTTGCATTCACCACCTGTGCACGCCAAGGTGATGTACTTGATTCTATGATGCCTTCAGACAGTAAGCGTTGTATTTCTTTGGTAACGAACTTTTTGTCATAAGGGCTAAAATTTCTAGATTTGGTGGCAATCGGCTTTGCATCTCCTCGCATGTTTGCAAATAACAGTGGTTCTGACATACCTGCTGATGTCAGGCTACATACAGGCTTGTTGCCAATGTTGGAAATCTTGAGCTCAGGTCTGGGTCCTCCATACTCTATGGTAACTGAAGAGTGTTGTTTTGGGAAATCTATGCCGAGAATAACATCACCACAAAGATTCTCAATGACGCCCAGACATGTGTTTGGATAATGACTGTCATTCATATAGAGATCCGCCGTACATTCAGTCATTTACCTATCACAGAAGCCGTGTAAGAAAGACTTTGCCAGGGTTATACTTTGGGAAACGGGTTTGATGTGAAACTTAAGCCGATGGGCCACTCTCTCGTCAATAAAACTCTCAGAACTTGCCGAATCAATAAGGCCGGAGATTCGCCTTCCATTTACCTTTAAGTTTGTAGCAGAGCAATTCAGGCAATGAGGAACAGCAGCTTAGATGGCACAAAGACTAGGAGATGAAATTGATCCCATGATCTGTTTCTTACCCTTAGTCTGACAGAATTTTGCCCAGTGCCCTCTTTTTCCACAGGAAGAGCAATCGCTATCTTTAGCTAGACATCTCGCCCGTAAATGAAGACTGCCACCACAAAACCATTATCGTTTCTTAGTGGTCACAAGTGATCGTGGGCACTTCGTGCCCGGTGGCAAGTCCGGTGGTACAGTTAACCGAGGCGTGAAAGTTCGAAGGCTCGTGCTTGGCTAGCGCGCAACCGCCGTCCAGCTGACAGCGTACAGCGACATCGTTTTCTAGATGGTCGTGGTTGTTATAATCATGGTCGTGGATGTTATAATCATAGTCGTGGTTGCTATAATCATGGTCGTGGTTGTTATAATCATGGTCGTGGTTGTTATAATCGTAGTCGTGGTTGTATAATCATAGTCGTGGGTGTTATAATCATGGTCGTGGTTGTTATAATCGTAGTCGTGGTTATATAATCATAGTCGTGGGTGTTATAATCATGGTCGTGGTTGTTATAATCATGGTCGTGGTTGTTATAATCGTAGTCGTGGTTGTATAATCATAGTCGTGGGTGTTATAATCATGGTCGTGGTTGTTATAATCGTAGTCGTGGTTATATAATCATAGTCGTGGGTGTTATAATCATGGTCGTGGTTGTTATTATCATGGTCTTGGTTGTTATAATCATAGTCGTGGTTATTATAATAGTGGTCGTGGTTATTATAATCATGGTCGTGGTTGCTATAATTATAGTCGTGGTCGTGAGACTTACAGTATCTAATATACTATAAGAAGGAAAAGAATTAAGGTTAGAATAATTAGTTAAAGAAATATTAACCATAAGGAAAGGTTAAAATCATAAACAAAATATTATTATGAATCACCGATGATCAATCCGAGATAAATTATATTATGAAGAGAAGTGACCTTGATTCTGGTTAGATTAGTCACCATCTGCTTAAATCATCACCTGTGTTAAGTCATCATAGTCATCATCTACGTTAGTCAGTTTTAGGCCCATCTCACATGACTGACCGACCATCGATGTTCTTTCTGCGCGTGGGTGTTAGTTTTCAATGCGTCATATTATTTACGCTGGTGGATGTAAGACCAGCGACCCTCACTGACGCAGCTAGGGTCAATTTGGTGTTATTCTTGTTTATAAATGCCTTCTAATCTGTCTCAAGTCTATCCGTCCTGTTTATTGCCATCCCAACTGTCTGTTCGTCTGCTTGGTGTTTGAATGTAAGCCCGTCTGTACTAATGTGAACCAGGCAGTCAGCTGTCTGTCTGTCCTGTTAGTTGCCATATTGTCTATTTGTGCATGTATGATTCTGTCTATTTTTGTCAACCTCCTGTCTGTTTCACTGTCTATATTCACCCTGTGTCTATTGTAGTCATCTTCTCCATGCATTCCTATTATTATCTTTTTATCTCTTCTCCTTTTCCACCCACAGGAATAAGTATACACTGTAGCTGTAAGGTCGCCTAGTAACGTTGAAACTGCCCATCCAGACGCATGATGAAACTCAGCTCCCCCTCCCCACCCACCTGTTATCTCTAACTATTTTCTGTTTCCCTTCTTTATTCTCCTATTTACTCATCTTCCTTAAAACATGTTCCTTACTCTCTCACATAGGTTCCGAATGCACCTGTAACTTCTTTAAGGCACTAACAAGCCCTTCAAAACTTTGGATATTAATTCTTATGTCTCACGTGTGAAAATCAACCATGAGGAGTGTTGTTCTCACACCTGGACTTGGGAAATTCTAAACACCTTACCACCATTTCCCTTAACATGCATTACACAAGCTCAGAACACACCAATACTGGGGAGATAAAATGTCTCTAAGTACCCACAAGACTCCTGGTCTCAGTGTGTGTGACCGTTCATTCACTCAGACTGTCTCAGTTTACACTCCGTACATCCATGAACCGGAAGAGAGTGAGGGCATGTCAGCCAATGAAACCTGCCCAGCGGAGGTGGGTTCTATTTTTCCCGTTAGTTAGAGGCCCTCCCTAAACTGACTGAAGATATGTGGTGTTGTGAACCGAAGTGGAGGAGATCTGGTGACCCCAAACGATCGTCAACCGAGGGCAGACGCTGGTCCCACGTAGTTAGTTGTCAGGAACACTCATTCCTTAGGGCTGTCCCAGCTAAAACTTCGCTAATCAGTAGTCAACCAGACAGCTCACTCCTCAAACTGCTCAACGCGACTGCGTGGGCTCACTCGACCGCTGGGGCTCAGACCGCGTGGGCTTAGACCGAGTGGGCCTTACAGAATCCCTGCAATAAACCCTCTGTTAGCTGTTGTTAACTTCGCCTCCTCCCTATCTAAACCCTGTCTGAGATCGAAGAAAACCTACTTGTTATACTGATGTCGTAACAAAAACGAGACCAGACCACGTGACCGTTTGTCCTGTGCAAACGTGCAGAGGACGTAAGTCTGGACGAACGCTTGAGCCAGCCAATGCGTGCCCCAAGTCGTGAGCTTGAGCTAGGGACATATGTATCCGTATAACTAATAGCTTCGTTGGGACACACGTAACATATTTAGACTGAGAAACGATCTATAATAATTGTAAATTTAATAATGTCATTTAATTTCATGATTAGTGTCCATTAATTCGGTAAATTACCTTTAATATCATATAGGCCTAGTTCAAAAAGTCTCCGTCCGCTTAGGAGGAAGCGGACGGAGGCGTTGTTGGAGCTTGGCCAACCTGCCACATAGCTTAGAATGACTCGGCGTATCGGCATCTTGGTTATTTACGTAATAATGTCTCTGAATATCACACTGATATTTTTGAATATATATATATATATATATATATATATATATATATATATATATATATATATATATATATATATATATATATTTACTTGCAGAATCGCCGCCCTCCGGGCAGATCATCCGCTAGGCAACGGTAGGACGCCACCCTCGAGGAGGCTCCACATTGTGTCACTGTTCAGTTCCCAAAACTTCTTCTACCACTAGTTCATTAACGGTGTATGTAAGTTCCGCCATGTTTTTCACTACAACGGTACAGCAAAGTATATTTTTTTTTGCATTAAACTGTTATTATTTCACTGTCTAATTATCACTACATATAACACCACCCATCATCACTACATATAACATCATCCATCATCACTACATATAATACCATCCATCATCACTACATATAACACCACCAATCATCATTACATATAACAACATCCATTACCACTACATATAACACCATGCATCATCACTACATATGACAACATCCATCATCACTACATATAACACCATCCATCATCACTACATATAACACCATCCATCATCACTACAGATCGGTAAAGTAGTTTCCGAGATTCTCATGTGGACACACACGGTAGGACGCCACCCTCTGGGAGGCTCCACATTGTCTCACTGTTCAGTCCCCAAAACTTCTTCTTCCATCAATAGTTCATTAATGGTGTATGTAAGTTCCACCATGTTCTTCACTACAACGGTACAGCAAAGTATATTTTTTTAGCATTAAACTGTTATTATTTTATTGTCTAATCATCACTACATATAACACCACCCATCATCACTACATATAACACCTCCCATCATCACTACATATAACAACATACATCATCACTACATATAACATCATCCATCATCACTACATATAACACCACCAATCATCACTACATATAACACCATGCATCATCACTACATATGACAACATCCATCATCACTACTTATAACACCATCCATCATCACTACATATAACACCATCCATCATCACTACAAATCGGTAAAGTAGTTTCCGAGATTCTCGTGTGGACACACACGGTAGGACGCCACCCTCTGGGAGGCTCCACATTGTCTCACTGTTCAGTCCCCAAAACTTCTTCTTCCATCAATTGTTCATTAACGGTGTATGTAAGTTCCACCATGTTCTTCACTACAACGGTACAGCAAAGTATATTTTTTTAGCATTAAACTGTTATTATTTTATTGTCTAATCATCACTACATATAACACCACCCATCATCACTACATATAACATCATCCATCATCACTACATATGGCACCATCCATCATCACTACATATAACACCACCCATCATCACTACATATAACACCACCCATCATCACTACATATGACACCACCCATCATCACTACATATAACACCTCCCATCATCACTACATATAACAACATCCATCTTCACTACATATAACATCATCCATCATCACTACATATAGCATCATCCATCATCACTACATATAACATCATCCATCATCACTACATATAACATCATCCATCATCACTACATATAACACCTCCCATCATCACTACATATAACACCATCCATCATCACTACATATGGCACCATCCGTCATCACTACATATAACACCACCCATCATCACTACATATAACACCTCCCATCATCACTACATATAACAACATCCATCATCACTACATATAACATCATCCATCATCACTACATATAACATCATCCATCATCACTACATATAACACCATCCATCATCATCACTACATATAACACCATCCATCATCACTACATATAACATCATCCATCATCACTACATATAACACCATCCATCATCATCACTACATATAACACTATCCATCTACAGATCGGTAAAGTAGTTTCTGAGATTCTCGTGCGGACACACACAAAAAAACACACAAACAAACACACAGACATATTTCTTTGTTTTATATATATGTAGAAGTCCGAGTGCTATTGGGCTAATGAAATATATATATATGGATCCTCATGTTTCGAAGCCGGATTTGGTAAAAGGTTACTCTGACCACCTACGTGATACGGGTAGTCCCCATTAGAGGTTCACGGCGCCATAAGCTCGTTGAACAGGCTTTGTGTAAAATATAACAAAGTCTAGGACTGCTTTTAGTATCCTGGTGGTCCAGTGGTTAGCATTCCCAGGTCAAAGTTATGGGCTAGTGGGCCGTGGGTTCGAATCCTGATGGGTTGAGGTGTTGATTGTATGTAGAACTCCGCGTGCTATTGGGCTAATGAAATATATATGGATCCTCGTGTTTCGAAGCCGGATTTGGTAAAAGGTTACTCTGACCACCTACGTGATACTGGTAGTCCCCATTAGAGGTTCACGGCGCCATAAGCTCGTTGAACAGGCTTTGTGTAAAATATAACAAAGTCTAGGACTGCTTTTAGTATCCTGGTGGTCCAGCGGTTAGCGTTCCCCGGTCACAGTCATGGGCTTGTTGGCCCTGGGTTCGAATCCTGGCAGGTTGAGGTGTTGATTGTATATATATATATATATATATAAGGTTTAGTTAAGTAAGAGATGACCAGGTAAAAATTTTCAACACTTATCAGAGATTTATAGATTGACACCAAACAGAATTTGTTCCAATATTGATGCCTACTACTACACCTCCTGATTTGCATATAGATTTAACCAGCATGATGGTGGTATTGAAGTGTGTGTTGATGTGTGTGTGGGGATGAATTTTTTTGCTATGGGTTGGGGACGGTTTATGTGATCGTGGGTAGTTCATCTGGGTTTGAATATATGGATAAGAATGGTTTCTGTGGTCAAGGAGGCTGACAGACGCACGGCTATTGGTATGGGTTTGATTCGTTGGCACGGTTATAGTTGAAATGGGTATTTCAAGATTTTATGTGCAATTTTTGCCTCCAAAAACACCGTTAACTTTGGAGAATTAAGAAAACACACACACACACACACACACACACATAGATATATACACCAGAACTCTCGTGTTGTGTGAGATTAAGCCTCACGCCTGAAATCTCCTCTAATTATGGCATAATAATATACCTCAAATTTCGTGCTGTGAGAAGGTTACACCCGAAATCTTGCCCAAATGAGACAATACTTCCCTATCCCCTACTTCGGCTACTTAACTCCATATCCCCTAACTCGACTACTTAACTCCATATCCCCTAACTCGGCTACTTAACTCCATATCCCCTAACTCGGCTACTTAACTCCATATCCCCTAACTCGGCTACTTAACTCCATATCCCATAATTCGGCTACTTAACTCCATATCCCCTAACTCGGCTACTTAACTCCATATCCCCTAACTCGGCTACTTAACTCCATATCCCCTAACTCGGCTACTTAACTCCGTATCCCATAACTCGGCTACTTTATTAAACAGAACATCATAACATCAAATTTCTTACAAGAAAAAAGGTTGCTGGAGGATTATCAGTATTCATTCAAACTAGCTCTTTTAAGTTCGACAAGATGCGCCTCGTAAACTTGAGCTAACTTGATTATACTGTACCGCAGAAGAAAGGCAGAGTCCCAGGGGCCACATTACTTAGCAGGCGTCCATCAACACCAGCTCAACATAGAAAATCTTATGCGTATTTGATTTTGTTGTTACTTTCACCCTCATCACTGTCACGTTCTCAATATCTGCATTTTATTTTTAATGTTGTCACGGAAGAACTCCGGATGCTTAGAGTGTTAGTGTTGTTGTTGATGTTATTTTTGTTGTCGTTTATTAGTTTTTTTATTGTAATTGTTATTATTTCAGTTGTTAATCTAATTATTATTATTACTATTATTATTATTATTATTATTATTATTATTATTATTATTATTATTATTATTGTTATTGTTATTGTTATTGTGTATTGTTATTGTTATTATTATTATTGTTATTGTTATTATTGTTGTTGTTGTTGTTGTTGTTGTTGTTGTTGTTCTTCTTGTTGTAATTATAATTATAACTATAATTATACCCCAAACAGTACAAGCCACCCTCGGCTCTCCATACCTGACCAAGTAAAAATGTATTACTTACAGTAAATCTACATCAGTGTGACCATAGAAGTTGTGACTATTCCTGATATAGGTGTATAACTCAGAGGTTTTATAGCTCGTTGTCCTCACCCCCTGGGGTAGCCCACAACCTTGCCCACGCACATAAGTCCCTATTTCCCCGACGCCGCCGGCCAACCTGTCACCTGTCTGACCCAATTCATAAGACTTAGATTCTTCCAAATCAGATCATAGCAGGGGTCAGTGGCGAGCACATCTTGCTCGGGCACTCGTAGCCCATATGAACCAAGTGATCTAAGGTCATAATTGCTCTTCCTCACCGGATGAGTGCGAAAGCCGAATCTCTGTTGTCATTCATGAACTTGTGTCTCCCTTCCTACTACGCAAAACTAGCAATCCTCTCTTGACTGCCTCCCTCGCTAGATACTCCGGTTGCTCGAAGTGTGGAGCATTATGCAGGGAAACTGTCAGTGCATCTGTTCCAGCCGGAACCAAAATTCATAAACTGTGGATGTTTGAGAAATAAACGTAGGTAGCAGGTAGAAGGCAGCCATCAAACAGGGAGGTACTACCGTCTGGGAAGATAATGGAGGCATAATGTATAGTCTAATGGTAGACCATATAGCATCACAAAAATTGTGACCAAGTCCCAGGTTGCTGATCTGACATTCTACCTCATTTACACACAATTGCAGGGTCTCAATTGTGTCTCTTACTTTGACAACACCAACAAACATATATCGTTTCTCATTCGGTTTTTTTTATTAATTTATTATTATTATTATTTTAATTTTTGAATCATTATAATTATTATTATTATTATTATTGCTGCTGCTGCTGCTGCTGCTGCTGCTATATTTTCAACCCCCCCCCCCCCCCCCAGTCCCTGATGTGGGTAAATTTAATTTTGCCACTTACAGCGGCTAGTTTATTGTGCACCTCATACTCGTCCTCTGAGCGGTAGCGCAAAATTATTACAGAGAAGAGTTTACAAAGGGTCATAATAACTAACCCCCGTGGTCAGGATATTATGGCATTGAATGTTACACAGTATTTCAAATAAATTCATTGTTTAGTTCTATACATAAAGGGTAACTTATTCGCAACTACGTGAGTACAGGAGTGTGAGGCAATATGTCTGGCCGCACACTTTGTTATTCATATTTGCGTGAGAAGTATTCAAGCACATTGTGTGTTTGGCTCTATACATGGGAGCTGACATAGATACTAAGTGCAAAAAAGTGGATAAAATCTTAATATGTCGGCTATCTTACCATTAGAGATGAAGTGTTATGCCATTTCACACACAGTGTGCTTGGACCTGTCCCTAAAAGGTTCCATCTTCACACAGTCGAGGACGTAGTGTTCAAGTGTGTGGCCAAATGTTCGACCACACACTTTACATTTAGTCTTATTCACATCTGCTTGAAGAACATACTGCCAGAGGTTCTTATATCCTAACCTTAGTCTAGCGGTTACAACATCTTGTAATCTAGTGATCTTGTTACTTGCTCCATATACCTGTACATATTTCATTTGATATATCTCGTCATCGTAAACTATGAATCGACTAGCGCCTGTTTGCACTTGTCTTCTTGCATCAAATTCATCAATAAGTTTCTTCCTAATTACAGTTTTAAGGGTTCTTTTTGACAGACCCATATTGTATTCAACAGTGTCTTTGTTAGACGCGAGTTTGGCGAGGGCATCAACTCAGTCCCTTTTTTGAGGCCTATGTGAGAGGGGATCCACAACAGTTTGATCTTGACACCCCGGTAAACAAGGTACGCATATTTGTGTCTGGCTTGAGAGACAAGCGCGTGACAACTTGAGTTAGGGTATCAAGTGCCAGTAGTGAGGATAGAGAATCAGTGGCTTCCATTAATTTAATTATTGTGAGTACGGCATCTAATTCAGTTCGTAGAGTGGATGCCCAGTTGGTAATTCTAATTCCCTTTTCAATTGCATTACCATTAGGCTGAGTCACAACGATAGCACTTCCAGCCCTCCTCCCACAGGCGATGTTAAGAGATCCATCAGATCCATCTATGTGATATTATCATCAGTCTGTAGGGTGTGTATGTAATCTTAAGATCTCACTTTGACAGTGTGTTGGAGATAAATAATTTGTATAATTATTTTTTTAGGTGGATACGTCGGAATTGTGATATCGAAGGGAACTGTCCGCCAGGGTGGCAGGAAGCGCTGTTGTGTCTCAACTTTGTACAGATGGTCTAGTCCAAACATCTTCATATGTGTAGCTGTAGTTTGGATCCATTTAGACTCAGCAGTCCAATGGTTTATACATTCTAGCATTTTTAAGGAAACACTGTTATCAGGATCACCACGCAAAAGCCTCAGGGCTATCATGAGGTTGACTTCAATTATTCTATCTTTAACACTGGGTATACCTAGTTCTTTCCTCATATTAAGTATTTTAGTGCTCATGGGACGTCCTAGGATTATTCTGAGGGCTTTATTTTGCATTTTCTCGAGCTTGTCAACGCCTTTCCCTTCACGAATGACCAGGGCTGGTGCGTGGTAATCTATCAGAGATCTTATATAGCCTAGGTACATTGTTTTAACAATTTTAAAATTAGCACCATAGTGCGGGCTGTACCCCGCTACACTTCTAAGAGGTCTCAGTCTGTCAGTACATTGGCGGGTTAGTTGTTGTATGGCAGGAAAGGTAGAAGTGACGGAGACACCATGATATTTAAAAGAAGAGACATAGTTAATAGTGTTGTTACCTATCCTGAACTTGGAGGGGCCGCGTTTGCGGTTACCAGCATGTTTGTTGAACACCTTAGTTTTCTCAGTGGAGATAATAAGACCAAGGTCCTCACAGGCTGCTTGTACACTCGCACCAAAAAGTACAGTGCAGGGTGTGATCGACGACTTCAGAAATGATACGTATACACTGTGATATGTCGGGAAGGTTGGTAAGTGTATCCTCATGACCCCCCCCCCCCCCCCTCCACTAGGTGTTGCCATATGGCTGACAATCAGTGTGTTTGTTTCCTCTTTTCGGATTGTTGCTTTGTGTCGACTGAATGAGATGAGAGAGGGTTCGGTCTGGGTGAACGTGAGTATGAAACAGAGGCAATATGGAGCAGTAGAGATCTACACATGCCAGACGACATGGAAACCTCAGAGGGAACTCGAGGAGCTATTATTGCCCTTCATAACGAAGGATTCGGCGTCACAGATTAGCCAGCGGGTTGGTGTCCACAGGAACACCGCTGGACGATGGATTCGGCGATACCTCAAAACTGGTGCTACAGACGGAAGGTCTCGGAGCGGCCGTCCACGCTGCACCACCCACCAGGACGACCAGGTTGAGTGGTTTATTTGGTAGCATAAATTAATGCGGCAATATTCACAAGTATCACAAATAATTTTGTTCACAGGGAGTTCCTCATATTTCATACTGTCTATTTATCACTTCCCGACCATATTTATAACGGTTTGTTTCACTTGACCAGGGCTGCCAACATACGGCTGGAACAACTCGCCTTTCCCAATACTTATCGTCACTGGTCTCAAATTGTTCACACTACAGTATGCACCGATACTTTTTTTTACGAGTGTACAATCAAAGAAAAAAGTCGTGTCGCGGTTTTTTTCCAAGATTAAATATAACTCGTGAAACATAATGAGTGCCCCCTACCACAAGGCAGAGCGCACCAAAAGTTTAGCCCTACGGCATATGTTTTCACCAAATTTCACGACAAGACTTTTGTCTTTCCTTGTACATGGTTCAGGGTGGTTTGTATTTCACGATGACATTTAGTATGTTCAAGAATATCATCAGCAAAGCTGATTGTGATATTGCTGGGGTTGTCTGGTATTGAATTTAATAAAGCATTCATAAGAACATTGAACAAAGTAGGGCTAAGTACTCCACCTTGAGGGGTACCAAGTTGCATATCTTTAACTTCACTTTTGTAACCCTGAAACAGTGCAGCAGCTCTTCTGTTGGTTAGGTAACCACTTATCCAGTGTAACAGCCTACCTCCTATATCCATTTTGGCTAGTTCGTACAATATCAGTTGTCTATTGGCAATATCAAATGCAGCTTTAAGGTCAAGAAATGTGGTGTATCTGTGCCTTTCATCACCATGCACAGTTAGGAATGTGGTGATGCAATTATGTACACCTTTACCATGGGTGAAGCCATTTATGTTAGGAGACATGTGTTCTCTGATTCTATATAAGAGTCTGCCAAGAACCATCCTCTCAAAGGTTTTACACAGGCAGCTGGTTAGTGATATGGGACGAAAAGCATCAGGCTGTCCGGCTGCGTGATTTTTTTCCTGAGGGCTTCCATCATTTTCAACAAGCGGCACCGCCGCAGTGTTTGAAGCGCGGCACCACTGTACACTCCGTAAGAAAGAGAGAATAAGAGACGATCATTCATGCTTGGCTTAATATTGCATATCCTAACGTAATAGATACTAATACAAACAAATAATAACATAACCTAACCTATCCTAACCGAGTCAGCACGGCCAAGATAGAACGAATTCTTTCTGCCACCAGATGATTGTACAGTGGTGCCGAGCTTCAAGCACTGAGACGGTGCCGCTTGTTCAAAATGACGGAGGCCCTCAGGAAGAAAAAAAGTTTCGCGTCCCGGCTTTGGTATTGGTACAACAATATTGCTGGTCAATGATTTTGGGAGTTGGCCCTCAGCATGACTCATATTGTACAATGCCAATAATGGATTGCCCGGTACACGCCTTAGTAGTCTAACGATGTTGTAGGGTACGGGACTCCGTCCTCTCCAGGGGCAGGAGACCTACCTCTGGCGAGGGCGGCGTTAAGCTCCCACTCAGTAAATGGAACATCACACTCATCGTGCTATTTGCACAGCATAAAGTTAATGACATTACTTCTCTCGACATACTTCTCATCAAGGAGTCCTCGAGTCCTAGTTGGTAACATGTCATAGCTAGAGACATGACCCCACATGTTATTAGCTCATTCGACTTTTGCAGAGGGTTTGGATGAGAGACGTGTCTACTGTTTTTACCTCTGATTGTGTCTATGTCTTTCCAGGCTTTGCTGAGGGATGTGTGTTGGTTCAGGCTGTTGACATATGTCTCCCCTGCATTTTGTCTGAGTTCGTTTACACGTTCCCTGACAGTAGCAAGGGAGGCATGATACAATTGTGGCATTTGAGGTGCTCTAATTTGTCTGTAGCCCTTACCCACCCTACTGACTCTAGTCCTGAGTTTTTTTTTCAGTTTGGGTTCATTATAGCACTGCTGTTGCCTGTTCCCATGATGCTGACCACGTTTTCTCCTTTTTTTTTGTGTGGAGGCATTGTTGGTGAAGGATGTATAAGTCCTATCTATCAGATCATCATGGAGACTTAGGTAGTTGTTAGGCTTGTAGTCTTTGTACCAGTCGTGGATGAATTCTATGTACTGGCTTTCATGTTCTTACTTGACTGTGAGTCTACGTCTGTTGGGTTTACCGCATTGGATTGTGGTCAGACATAAGATCAGTGACAACATCAGCGCTATGAGTTGTGTGTGATAGATTAAGCCAATACACTTGTCTAGAGCCCCGTCATAGATGTGTGTTAGATCATTATTACCTATAATTGGAGCATCTTCACATGCGCTGAGAAGTCTCCTACCATAGGTGATTGTGGTGGTGTCACCTAATTTCTTGTGTTTAGTATTCAGGTCACCATCAGGACAGTGGACTCCATGTGTAAAAAGTCTGGGAGAGCTGTGTATTGAAGCTGATTTGAGGGAGCATAGGCGTTTAGCACGTTGAGTGTGGAGTTGCCCAGGTGGATAGTGATCCCATGGTACTGAAGTTGGTAGTCTTTTTGGATACAAGAGGTACACGCGGTATAGACTTCTTAACATACATCAAACATGTGTGAGTAGAACAAGGATCATAATTCACATAATTGGGCAGTCTGGGTGTGGGCTTACCATTAGGTGTGAGACACTCGTGCAGACACACAATATCGATGTCCTCAGTCATAACTGTGTGGTGTAGGTCAGGGTATCGTTTTCTGAGGGATGAGATGTTCCAACTCATTACCTTCAACTCTTTGTATCTTTGTCCGGTATTAACACTGGCCATTATGTACTATATTTGGAAAGAAGCAGAAGGCACTGTATATATTGGGTTTTTTTCCATGTCCATGCTGCCTGTCCCTTCTGCAGGCAGTAGGCCTTTTAATCTTTTTTATACATTTCTGGAGCATGTACTGCTCACCAGTTGTTGTATTTCAGTGGCAGACAACAACACACTTTAGTTACACTCGACATCATCACCATTTTCTGTTTGTGTTTGTTCATCTTCACTGACCAAGTCCACAGAGGCATCAGTAGAACTGTTACCAGTATCACTGTTTTCTTCTGCACTAGTTCCTGGTGGAACTTGAGTTTCCATATCTAGTGCTGGCATTTGAATGTCTTCATTTTGATTTTAATCCTTCCATAGCTGCTACTCTGTGTTGGTGGTGTTCTTTTTCTGTAGTGCATCACAGAGGCTGTTTAACATTTCAGTTTGAGCTGCAAATTGAGCTTTGAGCTCTTTAATTTCATTTTTCAAATGATTGAACACTTCATTTTGTGCGTGTTCACGGGGTGTGTTGGCAGCTACCTGTTGTGTTAGTACTCAGTACGTCTGTGTTGCCCCATGCTGATCTTTCGTTGACGGCTGGTGATGATCCTGGAGCTTTGGTAGTGAGAACGGGCCAGGGGTTGGCCGAAGGGAGTACCCTAGCAGCAATAGTGTCTCTTGAGACCTGCCTGGGTGGCGGGTCTGGGCGCTGAGGGGGTGTAAGAGCTCTAGGACAGCCAGGGTGCCATGCAGGAACTCCAACTGTTTTACAGTTAACACACTTCTATTGAATGGCTCCCCCTTGAGCAACTGTATCTCTGCAAGCCTGTGTTGCATGTTGTCCTGAGCAGAGACCACCCCACGGCTTGGTAGAGGGGTATACTCGGGCCACATGGCCCCAGTACTGACAGTTGTAACACCTCCGCGTATGGGACTGATAGAGAGTTACCTTCAGAATCCGATAGGCACCACGGACTCGAATGGACTTGGGTGGGTCCTCCGAACCAACCAAGTCTGCAATGACTGCTTTCTTACCCTTGAGTCGCTTCGTCCTTCTGATGTTGGGGTAAGCTTCTAGTAGAGTAGGGGTCTGTTACTGGTCGAGCCCTATGATTAAGAAGGTTTTCTTGCTCGATGGTTGGGATGGTTGTTCCATGGTTATTCCCTTTATTTATGATTGATGGGTCGTTTCTAATCAGAACATGATCTTGTGTACTGACTCTGAACTGAAACTCAGCGTCTGGGCATTTATCTTTCGCATCGTCTAGCCATCGATACTTGACTTCAGGTGGTGTACCTACAGGGAAGTCAAATCTTACTCTCATGGGGTTGAGGTTTTAGTTGATGGTCTCTTAAGTTTTTCTGCCTTTTCGGCCTTCCGTTTGTTCTTGGACTGAGCTAGTTGAAAGTCATCCTCTCCATTGGTGTCCAGGTCAAGTCAACACCATAGTCATCTGGCTCACTAGTACCCCAGGAAGGCTGCTTGGCACTCCTAGGAAGTCAGCGGTGGTGGGAGGCGTAACCATCTCACAGGACAAGTAGGTAGTAGGCAGCTACCAAACAGGGAGGTACTACTGCCTGGGAAGATGTTGGAGGCATAATGTATTGTCTAATGGTAGACCCTGCTACCATATGGCATCACGAAAATTGTGACCAAGTCCCAGGTTGCTGATCTGACCTTCTGTCTCATTTACACACTATTGCATGGTCTCAATTATTTCTCTTACTTTGACAACACAGCATACATCTCGTGTTTCTCACTCTTTTTTTTTCATTTTTGTTCATCTTTATGGTCCTCTATCATCATCATCATCATCTTTTCGCCCCCTAGGCCCCAATGTGGGTCAGTGACCTGTGCCCAGGTGGGCTAATCCCGTAAAAAAAAAAAAAAATCTACAGCTTATCAATGGTGTGAGGGGAGGCCTTGAGCGGGACACCCGGGAGCGGAGGGAGTGTGGTGTCAGAGGGACCAAGGAAACCGGAGTATTCTCAGTTTATAAACACTGTTATTACACTACACCTGTTGTTGTTGCTCCATGATATCTGTGTTTTTAGAGTTAGATGCGATATCAAAGTCAATTTCAGTTTCAAAATAAGTATCCAGCCTGGCACCATATGAGGACGGGAGTTGATTTATACAAACCCTCACCACATGGCCTGGAGTGACCGCAAGTGTCAGCCTGCCTCGGAGGCACCTATACGCACACCACAGTGCTTAACCCACGAGTTATTTCACCTGTTATACAGGCAACAGATTTGCAGTTGTTGTTCTATCGGTTAAGGTATTCCTTCAAGTGAATGTGTTAAGTTAGACAACTAACATTCAGTAACACACTGTGAGAATCCTGCTCCTCAAAATCCAGTGTGTACTACCGTAATCATAAAATGATCACAGTTGGTCCACGCACACACACGCTGGGGGGAAACAGTGATATGGGTCAGTGACCTGTGCCCGGGCGGGCTGCCCGTTAAAAAAAAAAAAATGTAGAGGGAGCAGGACAACACCGGCAGACGACATCCTGAACGATAGCAGTGAATCCACTCAGTCTGAAAATGAAGAACTAAGAAACGTTGCAGCAAACAGGGGGGATGTGCATGATGAATATGAAAGGTAGTCATCAAATTGGATGGGCATGTCGGGTGAAGAAGCAGAGGTGCGGGTAAGAGAAACCTGCTCAAAAATTGCCCGGTGATTCCTAACAAACTTATTTGAACCGCCAAAATGTGAGACCACCAAAGAAATGATCAAGAAGAAGACACGTCTCTTACATAACTACATACTCGGTACTTCCCTAGCCCCACTCTCTCTCCAAGTATTGGCAATAATACCCCATCTCTTCTGCAAGAGAACACAATCAAAAGCAAACAAAAGGAGAATGTGGCATCAGCGAAGAAAAGACTAACACTGTGGCAAAAAGGGAATCTCGATGATCTCCTAAGTGAGGCAAAAACGCCGCCTGAGAAACTGAACTTTTCAGTAGAGAGAAGGGAAGGCTCCGATGATGCGGCCAGGGAGTTGTGCAACAAGATGAGCCCTGGAAAAGTGACCTCGGCAATAAAGTCTCTCACAGAGGAGTCTTCGGGTGGGATGCTGCCAATAAACAGGCACCATTAAGCTTCTGAGAGAAACGCCCTCCTGCAAGTGAGGTTGAAGGCACTTTAAGATTAAGAGTAATTATACCTCGCCAAACGCCGTTATGTTCGATAAAATAACAGGATATATGTTGTAGAAAAAAGCACTGAATATCCAGGTAGGAGTTGGATCATCAGCCCTGGATTCCAGTGGCTGGAGAGTTATCCTCTGTGTTAACAAGTTCGGCGATGCAGCGAACGACCTTTGCAACGCCGCCACCGCCCTTGCAGGAAAGTCGGCAACCTCTTGCTGCCATCACCTACAAGCTCAACGGCCAGTTGCCTCATTCCCCAGGGCAAAAATCTAGGAGTTAAGCCTATAGGGGCGGGGGAAGTGGCGAGAAGGATTTTTCTGTAAGTGTATAATTAAGGTGATGAAAGATCATGTCAGGGCTGCAGCAGGGAACCTGCAGGCATGTGCTGGTCTCCAGGCGGGGGGTAAAAGCTGCCATTCATGCCATGAAAAAATATATTTGGAGAGCATGACTGTGAGGCTGTACTCCTGGTAGAAGCCTCCAATGCTTTCAACGTTTTCAACCGCAAGGGTGCACTGCACAACATTAAGATTAAGTGTCCAAGCTTTGCAAAATATGTTGAAAATAATTTCAGGAACCGGATAGACCTCTATATAATGAGCTTCAAGGCCCTGGATGGAGATACTGTCATACAATCAGGTTTATCCTTGCTCCAACAACTATTAAATTATGAGACAACCAAGGTCGAACAAGTTGCGTACACTCATCACCTCACAGGAGTAGGAAAAGTTAAGGATATAAAAAAGTGGTGGGACCTGATAACAGCATGTGGTCCACAAATAGGGTACCACCCAAATACAGTGAAGTCGGAATATTACGACCAGGTTATAGATGTCTTCAACTGGTGAGGTCAAAATAACAAAGGAGGGTTAAAGATACCAAGGTGCAGTAATCGAAAGTAGTGATTTCAAGACTGATTACGTAAATGGAAAGATAAACGAGTGGGTGAATGAAATTCAGGCTTTGTTGGAAATTTCTAAGACTGAACCACATGAGGCGTTTGCGGCATTCACCCACGGAATAAAACTTCGTTGAAATTACCTGATTGCTCATTATCCCTGACATCGGACCTCTCTTCCGTTTCCTCTAGCAGAAGCCATCAGTAACGAATATATTCCAATACAAGTGAAAAGCCACAACCTTATCCCAGTAGAAAGGTTACTCCTTACACTACCACCGAGACAAGGAGGAATTGGAATCGCTAAGCCGAAGGAGCTTGCAACCACTGAGTACATAGTAGCTCAAAATGTTGTGAGTGATGTAGACATCAACGGACTACACAAAATTAGATGTTCCAAGACGATAGAACGACAGTGCACTCAAAACGAAAAACTTCAACTACTAATGTGACAACTGTCAGAAGGCAAGGAGAAAAACGTAAAGGTAGCACAGGAGGTGGGCGACTCAAACTGGCTAACAACTTTACTGATAAGAGCAATGGGCTTCAGCCTTTATAAACAGGAATTCACAGACGCCATTGCTCTAGTGTACGGATGGCCTGTGGAAGACATGCCTGCCCAGTGGTATGTGGAGCATCTTGCGTCAACCATGTCATAGTGTGCAAGAAGGGAGGCTTCATTTGCATGAGGCACGACGAAATAAAGGACCTTATAACAAACTTGTTGAAGGAAATATGCCACAATTTGTCACTGAAATCAATCCTTCTCCCAGTGGATGGTGAGCGTTTCCTTCACTGGACTGCAACACAACTAAGGAAGCCCATGTGGACGTCAGTTCTTGAGGATTCTGTTTTGATATCAGGATATTCAATCCCATGGCTCCAGGTCTCTGTGACTTGACTGTTCGGGCTGCAACACAGGAGAAACGAGAATGAAAAGAACAAAGAATAAGCTGAAAAAATCTGGTACATTGACGAAGGCAGCTTCACTTCTCTGATGTTCACAACATTGGGCAGGATGGGACCAAGTGCAAGGTGATTCTATGCCAGACTAACTGAGGTGTTATCAGAACAAAAGCAGCAACCTAGAGATTTGTTTATCAATTTACGTGTGCTAGCTGTAGGGCAACATATATAGGTAGAACTAAAAGACATTTGACAACTCGCATCCATGAACACTTGGGCCGTTCCGCTCGAACAGGCCAGTTAATCGCACAACCACCACATTCAGCTATTCGTAACCACGCCCACCAACATGACCACCCGTTTTCGCAGTCTGATTTCTCAGTTCTTGGCAGGAGCGACTGTGATACAGACCTCCTCATTATGGAGGCATTACACCAGTATAAAGCAAAGCCATCCCTTTGTGATATGGCCTCTAGTGAATTGTTGTGTTTTTCTCACTAAGGCTCGTCTGAATTAAGGTAATACCCCCCTGTATATTATATTTCATACTTTTTATTCCTGATTTTAGCTTTGTATGTAGGTCTCTCGTCATTTTTGTCGGTTTTGAATTGGATTGCTCTTTTTTTAAATTTTTAAAGTTTATCGAAGGTAAATTTTCGTATAATATTATGTTTATTGTATATCACCTGTATTTCTTCAAACTTTTTCAAAACTTTTGTGTTTTTAGGCTCTGATGATGGAAAACGACTATTTCCGAAACGTTAGCGATGAAAAGAAGCTCACATGGTCAAGATGTTTGTGTTTACCCTGGTTCTCCTCTTCGTTATAAAACTACGCTTTCCACATAACAAGTCTATATATATATATATATATATATTAGTTAACACACTGTGCTCGGCCGCTACCTCGCTCACAGTATACAGTGTAAACCATAAATGACTGCTCGCACTGAATAGACTGAGTATGTTGGAGAGTATAATTATTAACTTTACTGAGGTAAGGTGGCAGCAGATGAAATGGGCCACGATGGTGACCAAGCACAGCAAACTAGCAGCTAATGGGAGTTTTGGTTTCTATAGTGACCTTACTATGTAGGGGAAAAAAAAAAAAAAAAAAGAAAAAAAAAAAAAAAATATATATATATATATATATATATATATATATATATATATATATATATATATATATATATATATATATATATATATATATATATATATATATATATATATATATATATATATAAAGGGAAATTGAGTGAGAGAGAAACAAATATTGATTGAGAAAGATAAGAGAGTGGGATAAAGTTCAAGAAAGAAAGAGAATGAACGAAAGAGTGAGAGATCAAGAAAGAGAAAAAATGAGAGAGAGTGAGAGAGAGTTAGTTTCCCTGCAGGTAACTTTCATATTGTGTGTGGCAGGTCGACCAAAACTTAGAGAAAAGTTCCATTCCAATAACTACACCATCCTCCTTATGGAGAGGTCAACCAGAGGCCAGGTAGGTATCACGTATATGTGCACTAATTACTACTAAGGCAAACATTAGACACACTTGCCTTCTCATATACTGTATAGGACATATATAGGAAAGTATATTGTAAGTTATATACTGTAAGCTAATCTATGTTGGTGCGTGCGTGCGTGCGTTTGAGACAATTGTCAATATTCACAAATCCAATATTTTATATAACATTAAATTTGCATTGCATGTACTGTATGTTATTGTAAGTATATTATTATTAGGAGTAGTAGTAAAAATATTTGTATTATTATTATAAATATTACTGTAGTATTGGTAGTATAATATTAGTATGTGTTAATTTATTATTATTATTTATTTTTATTTGCATTATACAATTTATATTTCACTATGACCCAAATATGATAACGCCACTTATCTCTCATCTGTTACATTCACCAGTTGCTCAAAAAAATTTCCCATTTGGAGAAGAAAGGAAAGAGTTTGTTTGTACAGTTTTTTAATCTGGAAAAAGCATATAACAGTAAGTGATAGCAAAGCGATATGGACGGTATCGAAATTTTTCGGAATAAATATGAAATTGGTAAATGTTGTCCAAAGTTTACGTCAATATATTCTGTTATCTCGCAAGTAAACAGTTCCAAAAATGTGGAAAGAAATACTAGCATAAACCCAACCTTGGTATATACAGTTCACATGTTTATCAGTGGATTTTCATAGAATGAAACATATGTTAGCGAGAATGTGAACAAAAATAAAGTGACTAAAATGTGTAGAGAAGGGAGTCAGTAATGAATTAATGTTAATACGAACGGAGAGGGAGAGAGAATGGTGGAAGTAAGGTGTGTCAGATGCCTGGTAGTGGATGTGTAAATAAATGAGTATAAGATAAAGAATAATAGACAGGATAATAATAAGAACATGTCAGTGAAAGTATTGTTGGTCAGAGAACCGATCAGGGTTATCCTAGGTGTTATGAACCTTATGAGAGAATATGACGCAAAAAATATTAGGAAAAGAATATATCCTTCAAGATGGAAAAGATGAGTTAAAATTTAAAGGGAACTACTGTAGACAGAACATCCAGGACGCGGCAGTATATGTGAATAATCCTAAATCAAATGGTTTATGGAGATGAATACACCACTGTGGGTGATGCTGAATTGTGTATAACGTATAAGATATACACCAAAATGGGTCTCCCAGGTCCTAGTAGTGAAGGGGAACACCGTAACAAGAGTCACCTGCCATGGCACTTAGAAAATTATAACGAACGAAGAGGATGTTTGTGTTTGTTTTCTATTTTTGGCGATCATACAGTACAGAGTATTGGGAAAATGCTTCCCAAGGTGATTATTATTATTATTAGTAGTAGTAGTAGTAGTAGTAGTATATCGTACTTTTACTATCCCAGCATTTCCCTTACCACCTCACCCCGTAATGTCCTTCCTCAACCTTCATCATCTCATCTCTATGCTCTACTCTCCCTCACTCTCCCTCATTAATTAGTCACCCTCTCCCTCCTCTCAACCACCACCCATCCTGGCACCTGATTCAATAACCAGCTACCCCCTTCCACGTCTCCCAGCCGGGACGGATCATCCTCACATCAGGCTTATCTGCCCCACCCCCCTCCTCTCTCTCTCTCTCTCTCTCTCTCCCCCTTTTCTTTTTTCCCTCCCCTCTGTTTCCCTAACTCACTTCCTCCCTTCTGCCAATTCCTCTATCCCCCCCCCCCTATCTGGTATATCCTTGCCTGCCTCTCCTCCTCCTCCTGTTGTACCTCCTCCCCTTCCTTATCTTGGTCCCCATCCCCCTCTTCCTCTTTTATCTCCTCCTATGCCCCCTCCTTCCTTCTCCTGTAGCTCCTCCTCCTCCAAGGACGTGTCAAGGAGACGTAAAAGACTTTGTGCTTCCCGGCGGCGCCTTCAGACAGCGGCACAAAAGCAGGAGAGAGTCCCAAAGAGCTTGTCCTGGGAGGTAGAGAAAAAAAAAGAAGAAAACTCAAAGAACTCCCCGGGAGGCGTCCGCGATTTCCATAGAGCCGGAGAGCTGCTGGAAAGCTTCAAACAGGCTTGACAGAGCTCCTGAGAACTCTTCCTCCTTCTTTCCCTCTCTCCCACCCTCGCCTTGCCTGTTTCTCTTCCTCCTCTTCCTCCTCTCTCCTCTTCCTGCTCCCTCCTCCTCCTCCTCTTCCCTCTTCTTCTTCTCTCCCATTTCTGCCATTTCTCCCCTCTTTTCCTTCCTCCTCCTCCCCTCTCTTCCTTTCCCTCTCCTACCCTCTCTTCGTTTCTCCCTCCTCCCCTTTCTTCCTCCATCCCTCTATTCCTTTCCCCCTCCCCCTCTCTTCTTCCTTCCTCCTCTTCTCCTCTCCTCTTCTACTCCACTCCTTACCCTCTTTCTCCGATTTCTTTTCTCTCCTTCCTTACTCTCTTCTACCTCCGTTTCCTCTCCCCTCCTTTGTTTCTTCTCTCCATTCTCCTTTTCCTTCTTCCTTCTCCTTTTCCTTCTTCCTCCTCTCTTCCTCCCATCCCTTATACCCTTTCTCCTTCTTCTCCTCATCTCCCTTTCTTCTTCCCCTCCTCCTCCTCATCTCCCTTCCTCCTCCTCCTCCCTTCCTGGTCCAGAATTCCGTGTACACAAAGACAAAGCGCAGAAGTAAACGCTGTGGAGAACACCGAAAGAATTTAAAATTTTCCTCGATATTTTTGTGAGTTTTACTTGTTTATTTTCACTTGTGTTTACTTCTCAGATTTTGTGTTTTGTGTCGTAAGGTTTGTTTAAGTTAGATTAGTTTGGCCTTTTCTTTGATGTGTGTTTATTAATGTTTTTTATTGTTTCTTTCTCGTTTGTGGTTTTTCTTGTCTGTGTTTTTCTCTTATTTTATTTTCATTAGTTTTTCTTTTTCGGTTTTTTCGAGTATGATTTTTTTTCTCTTAGATTTGTCTTGTTTTGTGTTTCTTTTCTCACTGCTTTTCTTTCTATGATTTTTTGTTCGTGTTCGTTTGTTTGTCCTTTTATTGTGAGAATTTGTGCAGTGTGTGTGTGTGTGTGTGTGTGTGTGTGTGTGTGTGTGTGTGTGTCGTTCATATATTTTGGTATGTTATTTTCGTGTAATTATTTTCTATTTTTTAAGACTTTTTGCTTGTTTCTCTAATTTTTATATACATATATTTTGTTTTTCTTTTTTTTCAGATTTTTCTCTTGTGTTTCTTGGTTTTGTCCAATCGTTTCTTTCCCTTAGATTTATGTATCGTGTATATCTTTAAGATTGTATATTTATTTTATATGTTCCTCAGATTTTGCATAATATCTTGTAGGCCTATGTGCTTTCTTTCCAATTTTTTACTTCTCGCATTTTTTTCGTGTTGGTGTTTCACAGATTTTCTTTTGTATATTTCTGATTGATTAATTTTGTATATGTGTGTGTGTCTCAAAGTCTACTGGTCTCGGGTGTCTCAGTTTTTATCATTCTTCTATAATATGTCTCTCGGATTTAATTTACGTCGAGTGTTGACATATTTTTCCCAGATTTTTCGTGTCTTATTTATCCAAATTTATCTAAACATTTTCTATTTTGTTTTCTTCTCGTTATTCCCTGTGTTCTACATTTGCGTTAAAGTGTTCTCAATAAATGTGGCTGTTTTCTTCTCACATGCATTCAGTTTATTATCCTACCTGTTTCCTATGTGTACAGTATTTAGGTGTACGTTTGAGATCTTGTTGCTGGTTTATTGATGTTCCTGTGTTCAACGGCGTTCAGTTATTTTCTTAACTGTTTCATATTGTACCTGGCTTATCTTTGATCATATGTTCAACCACGTTCGTTCAAAACCTTTCTAACAATTTCCTGGCTTACCGTTGTTCATTTGTTCAAATAACTTCGTTCAACACCTGTACGGAAGGTTACTGGGTTAACTATGATCACCTTCTCAAAGCACCTAATGAAATTTACCAGTTTTTTTGAGAAACTCCTAAACATTTACTATGTGAACTAATACAACGTTGGACACTGCGCTAGAAAACGCATCACTTGTGGCAAAGAAACTCTGGTAAAATATCCTCTGAGTCAGGTCTCTTGAGCGAGGGCGGGCGAGGGGGTGTGCATGACGGAACACCGGGGCCAGCACTTCAGGCAGCTGCCGTGGACAAGGATGGATCCTTTCTTACATTGTTTATGGTCTTGAGTGCTGTTATCATCACTGGGCGATAGCCAGGAGATTCTCGGGAACTGAAACACAGACGCCGCCTCCGTACTGTCAGGTGTTTGTTTAATGTAACCCGCCTGTGTGGTAGTTTTAATGAGAGCCCCAACAGAACTGTAACGCTCGTTAAAAACTTACAGTAAATATTGAGAGAACAATCGATTTACAAGACACTGATAAAACTACCAACCTGCCTGATATATATATATATATATATATATATATATATATATATATATATATATATATACATATATATATATATATATATATATATATATATATATATAGATATATGTATATATATATATATATATATATATATATATATATATATATATATATATATATATACACACATATATACATACAAGGGCATTAACAGGTCTACCGTGTGTGTGTGTTCATTCGTTCGTTCCTAAAGTATTTCTACATTTCTTTTTAGGATACAGAGCTGAAAATTGATAAGGAGGTGCTAGTTACTTATGAGATAGTCGTGCACCATCTCATATCCACATCTGTAAGAACAGCCAGTACTTGTCAGAATGGTTTCAAGAACGCTGGTAGAACTGACATCCTGGCGGAAATATTTGCAGCCTCCCAGTATAACATCGCGAGGCTGTGTGTAAATTGAGAGGACGCCACACTTAGAAGGGGGGAAGTGATGTGAGAAGCCTCGAGAATTTCTCCAAATTACCGGAACAAAACGGGGTCAGGTGGAGCCCTCGGGAATGGTCACTGAGACGCTTGTGAACTACTAAACACCTTAAGAAGGTAAATATTTTTTCTTACCTGTGCAAGATATAGCAACAATATGACGTGGCCATTTACAGTTCTTGGAGATCACTAACTAATGCGGTGACTTTGTTTAAGACGACGATTAGGTAACGCCTCGAATGCTTTAATAGTTAATATTAAATTAGAGAACAGCATCACACTTCCATCATAAAATTTATAAGAGTTTTAATAAGTAAAATATTTTGGGTTCTCCGTCAATATCGTGAGACGAAGCTTTCATGGCCGCCACGTTCTCATGAAATTCTTAAGCGGAACCTTCCTCCCGCGCATGAAAAATGTAGGCCCAGACTTTCACTACTCATGGAAGGTTTACCTGCAACATTCTTACCCAACACTCCTGCAATTCTTCTCTCTCACAGGTGATGTTTTGTCGTATATTTTCTTACCACACACACACACACACACACACACACACACACACACACGCACACACACACACACACACACACACACACACACACACGTCTGTACATAATCAGAAATAAATAATAAATGATACACTATCATTGACGATGGAAATAATGGAATAAATTATATTATATACAGTATATTTTACACAATTTGCCTGTGATGTTTCCAAACTCTGATGACGCTCAGTTTTATTTTTCCAGGACAATAAAAACTCTAGATTTAGTCTCTCTCTCTCTCTCTCTCTCTCTCTCTCTCTCTCTCTCTCTCTCTCTCTCTTCTGAGAATAAATAAATAAATGTGATAAAATGGGTAAAGAATAAAAAGTAAAAAGAGAGAGAGAGAGAGAGAGAGAGAGAGAGAGAGAGAGAGAGAGAGAGAGAGACGAATATTTATTTTTGTACATAGTAAAAAAATATTTGAATTTAATAACAAAAACATGATATTTAACTTAATAAGACTAATGCCAGAATTCATTTGATTAACCCACCGAGAAAATATATTCTTAAACACTATGGAGTTTATTACGCTAGATGAAACGGGAGATTCTTTTGAGTATATATTCAGTATACTTAGAGTTGTTATCAGTATTCTCATAACACAGTATCCACAAGTGTTCCCTCCCCAACAGCGGTCATAGAGGCACTGGTCCACTTGCTCTCCCACACACTCTGATAATGAGCTGTCTGGCGTCTCCATCACAATACACCAGCCAACGTTTTCATCTCCACTCCCACTCTTTATCAAACTCCCCCCCCCCCCTCCATTTTATATATGTATTTTTAAATGACGAAAATATATCTATGATTTGAAAACATGAAATACACACACACACACACACACACACACACCACACACACACACACACACACGAGTGAAGCCGTCTCCTCCTCAGACAAGTAGTTCCCAGAAGCCAGACGAACAAAAAAGGTGAGCGAGGCTGAACTAACTCACTGCTGTATTTCCGAAGAACTTGTGGACGCACATCATTGACGCTCTTCTTATGGTCGTCCCCGGCACAAGTTTCTGGCCATCCCAGAGCTCGCGAGGAGAATGTTGAGTGTAAAAGTCAACAAAACAGAAATGTACTATGAAGTCAGGCAACGTCTGAAGCCATTGTCAGTAAGAGAAGCAGCAGAATGAGGAGCAGCTGTATGTTAAGACGAAGAGTGTGATTTACAGGACATCATCCGTATCTCTCATTACCATTAAATAATCCCACTTTACCACTAGTAGGTTTGATTTCAACGAAAAGTAAATTACTGCAAATCATTCAAATAAATACAACTAAATACTATATACTGCACCATCGTTGAAAAATAACGAGGATAATAACGTATTAGTTTATAAATGGATAAATATGTTTTGGTGCTGCATTCTTTATTATTATTTTTTTATTTTTTTATTCTTTTTTTTTTATTTATTTATTTTTTTTTTTTTTGTAGAGCTTTCGAGAGACTTTGAAAGACGCTGACAAATTAAGGACCAAGGTGAAGGGAGCTTTCCTGAAAGGCAAAAGGGCCAGATAATTCCCAAAACAGACACGCAAACATACAGTCATCCCCGTAAAAGTTTGAACGCTCGTCCGTGGCTAGCGTACAGCGAATGAGGGTGCGCCAAGTCCGTAGACTTGTGAGGGTGCGCCAAGTCCATAGACTTGTGAGGGTGCGCCAAGTCCGTAGACTTGCATCGTTTTCGAACGGAATTAAAATGGTTAATTAATGCCTTCCTAAAGAAACCATTGACATGGGACCAGGTTTGTTCCACTCTACGAATTTTTTGCGATTTTTCCACCAAGTTTGATGAAAAACGATTGTGCCATTTCGGCTGCCCAGAACAGACAGACAGACACACACTGGTATTCCTATAGTATATTAGATTATTTATTAGGTTCGTTACCCCAAACAAACTTGGTTCTTGTGGTAGCTCGTCCCTCTGTGTGACAGGTATGATGACAGTACCATGATTTAGAGGAGAGTAAAAGGAAATAAAAGAAGACAATAGGAAAGAGAACAGAAAGACGCTTAAACGACAACAAGAATAACAGACGTCAAGAGAAAGAACGTTCTGAAATACATAAATTAATGAAAATAGATGAAATTATGAAGTGAAACGGATGAGTGAAGCCATGTTGTTACCTGCCGAGTCTCATGCTCCCTACTGACACCCGTCCAGTCTCTTGCTACCTGCTGATACCCTTCCAGTCTCTTGCTACCTTGCTGACACCCGTCCAGTCTCTTGCTACCTTGCTGACACCCGTCCAGTCTTATGCTCACTGCTGACACCCGTCCAGTCTCTTGCTACCCTTCTGACACGCATTCAGTCTCATGCTCCCGGCTGACACCCGTCCAGTCTCATGCTCCCTGCAGACCCCCCCTCCAGTCTCATGCTCCCTGCTGACACCCGTCCAGTCTCATGCTACCCTGCTGATACACCGTCCAGTCTCATGCTCCCGGCTGACACCCGTCCAGTCTCATGCTCCCGGCTGACACCCGTCCAGTCTCATGCTCCCGGCTGACACCCGTCCAGTCTCGTGCTACCCTATTTTTCAACAGTTTTCACCACCGAAAATTTAAACATGACACCCGAGGCACCGATTATATGCAGAGATAGTGAAGAAAATAAATTAAGCGAGATAGTAGTGACTAGTAACGACGCTAGTAAGCAAATAGACAAGTTAAAGCCTAACAAGTCACCAGGTTACGATGAGATATTTGCCAGAGTATTAAAGGAATGTAAGGAAGAGCTTAGTATGCCCTTAACAAAATTATTTAACATGTCCTTAAAAACGGGTGTAGTATCAGAATCCTGGAGGATAAAGAATGTAATAACGATTTTCAAGAAGGGAGATAGATCACTTTCCTCTAACTACCATCCAATCAGCTTAACATCAATTGCAGGCAAATTACTGGAAGCAATAATTTCACACTCCATTCGAAATCACTTGGAGAAACACAAGTTGATCAATGATTCCCAACATGGCTTCACAAGCGGGCGTTCATGTCTAACTAATCTATTAACATTCTTTTCAGCTGTTTTCGAATCAGTGGACGACGGACACGACTATGATGTGGTATATCTTGACTTTAGTAAAGCCCTCGACAGTGTCCCCCACGAAAGACTAATAAGAAAAGTGGAGGCTCGTGGCATTGGAGGAGATATTCTAAAATGGATTAGTGGGTGGTTACAGGAAAGAAAACAGCGAGTGAGCATTAACGGCACTAAAGCCTATTGGAGTAATGTCACTAGTGGAGTACCCCAAGGCTCAGTACTTGGACCATTATTATTTATTATATACATAAACGACATAGATATCGGCGTAGACAGCAACATAAGTAAATTTGCTGATGGCACTAAAATAGGACGTGTAATTAAATCTGACGAGGACTCCGCAAAACTACAGGAAGATCTAAAAAAAAATTTTGAATGGTCTGAAAAATGGCAGATTAAATTCAATGAGGACAAATGTAAAGTACTTAGTCTAGGAGATGTAAACAGAGAAACCAGATATCAGATAAACAACGATGTTATAGAGAAATCCGAATGAGAGAAAGATTTTGGAGTAGTAATGATAAGTAGGAATCTTAAGCCAAGTAAACAATGTGTATTTGCTCGAAACAAGGCGAATAAAGTACTTGGGTTCATACAAAGGAATGTTAGTTACAAGACAAGAGAGGTCATCCTGAAACTATATATTGCTCTTGTGAGACCTCACTTGGATTACGCAGTTCAATTCTGGTCACCGTATTACAGAATGGATATACAGTAGAATCCCTAGAAAGAATTCAGAGGAGAATGATAAGACTAATCCCGGGCATTAGAAAACTTGAGTACAGAGACAGGTTAAAGCATCTTAATTTGCACTCCCTCGAGAGACGTAGAGTGAGGGGCGATATAATAGAGGTGTATAAATAGAAATCAGGGCTAAACAAAGGGGACATAACAAAGGTACTCAAACTGTACAACCAGGAGCGAACTCGCAACAATAGTTTTAAATTAGACAAATTTAGATTTAAGCGCGAAATAGGTAAACATTGGTTTGGGAATAGAATAGTGGATGAGTGGAACAAATTACCAAACATCATCATTAACTCGAATGCGCTGGACAGCTTCAAAAATAGTTTGGATGGATAAATGAGCAATAGGGGTTGTGTATAAATGGGACTGCCCAGTATGGGCCAATAGGCCTGCTGTAGTTTCCTCCATTCTTATGTTCTGTCCAATCTCATGCTCCCTGCTGACACCCGTCCAGTCTCATGCTACCCTGCTGACACTTGTCCAGTCTCATGCTATCCTGCTGACACCCGTCCAGTCTCATAGCCTGCTGACACCTGTCCAGTCTAAGGCTACCCTGCTGACACCCGTCCAGTCTCATGCTACCCTGCTGACAGACACCTGTCCAGTCTCAAGCTAACCTGCTGACACCTGTCCAGTCTCATGCTACCCTGCTGACACCTGTCCAGTTTCATGCTACCCTGCTGACACTCGTTCAACAGTGTAACAAAAAAAAAGTATGAAAAGAGTTTTTTGGGTGTTCCTGATGGCAAATCCGTTTAAGCGCATATTAATACCAGTTAACCCTTGGAATTAGAAAGGGCATGCTATCATTCCCTAAACACCTACTCTACAAAGGACATGTTATCATGCTGCTCAGCGTGGCGCTGATTGGCTGTAAAAATAAGTCGGAGTGTAACCCAGCGCTCATTGGCTCACTTGGCATATTCGAACCCAAGGGTCTTTTAAATATTCCCTTAATCTAAGTCTCTTTCTCTCCCTTCTTCCTCTTCTTCCCTCCTCCTCATGCACAGATGTACATTACATTAGAGTTACTTAAGTTAAACATGATTATTAAGATTGGACCTAGAGTTCTATCTCATAATTTTTTTAATGTTGTTGGACTAGTGTAATTTACTAACCTCGTTACGCACTTAAAGACCTTGCTGTTGATGTGCAGTAATAACATTGTAACAACAAAGATTGGATGTTACATGTTAAGCAATTAAGTTACCAACAACCATACTTCAATCTTTTCTTCGCCACACATCGCCATGATTATATTCTGCTAAGATGACTCAAGTACCACTCGCAATTAATCAGAAATAATTTGTAATTTCAAAATCCTTTTTTTCGGCTCATTATTTTACACAGTAAATTAGGCGAAGCAGTGTGTCGTGCCGTCAAAACTCTTGGTGGGATGGAAGTGGTATCTGGCAAATTTCTAAAGCAGTTATATCATATGAAGCAATAAAATTAATTGTATCTAGTAAAATATTATTTAAGACTTTATAAATTGTAAAAGAGATAATTCATGGTTATTGATGTTTCGGTAGACACTCAGTGTTGTATTCCAAGCATTTCACAAAGAACGAATTGAAGATCTCTAGAGACAAAGACCAAAAATTATCCACAGACCATAATATGGGAACCAATTGCAACATAATGGGTATTATGGAAAACACTATTCCCTACCATAACAGAAAAAGAGTATTTTACATAACAGTGGGTATATATGACCAACTTTTTGTCAAAAATACCCATTTTATACCCTACAATTTTAACAGTGGGTAGTTCCTGGTTTTGCTCTCGCTGATATTTGTTCTGCTAATGCTGTTCCGGGATTTGCTGCCGTTGTTGTTGCTGCTGCCGCCGCTGCTAACAATGAGCCGTTCTCTTGAAGTCTGTACCACCGGTGGTGCCGGAAATGCCGGGGTTGTTGCTTTTTGACACCTAAGGTTCCCTGCGACTGCTGTTTAAATAAATACCGAGTTCCTGCTGTTACCGTCCCTATGATGACTGTGCTGTCTCCGCTAACATTGTTGTGAACTTTGTTGGAGGTGTTGCTGCAAAGAGAGAGAGAGAGAGAGAGAGAGAGAGAGAGAGAGAGAGAGAGAGCGTGCGTTTTCATAAGGTCGCTCAGGTCAAACTGGTTCCATTCCTAATAGTCCACAATAATAACCTAACCTAACAATGTTAATGGGACAGGGAGACGGTAGTATAGACCATCTAGTGAATCCTAATGCATCCATTACCTGCCATTCATTCTGTTATTGTGTGGTGGTGGTGGCGGCGGCGACGGCAGAGGTGAAGGCAGTGGCGGCGCCGGCGATGACGGCGACAGTGGTGGTGGAGGTGGCAGCAGTGGTGGTGGTGGCAGCAGTGGTGGTGGTGGCAGCAGTGGTGGTGGTGGCAGCAATGGTGGTTATGGCAGCAGTGGTGGTGGCAGCAATGGTGGTTTTGGCAGCAGTGGTGGTGGCAGCAGTGGTGATGGCAGCAGTGGTGGTGGTGGCAGCAGTGTTGGTGGTGGTGGTGGCAGCAGCAGAGGTGATGGCACCAGTGGTGGTGGTGGTGGTGGTGGCAGCAGCAGAGGTGATGGCACCAGTGGTGGTGGTGGTGGTGACAGCAGTGGTGGTGGTGGTGGTGACAGCAGTGGTGGTGGTGGCTGGTGGCAGCAGCAGAAGTGGTGGTGGTGGTGGTGGCAGCAGTGGTGGTGGTGGCAGCAATGGTGGTTATGGCAGCAGTGGTGGTGGCAGCAGTGGTGACGACAGCAGTGGTGATGGCAGCAGTGGTGGTGGTGGCAACAGTGTTGGTGGTGGTGGCCGCCGCAGAGGTGATGGCACCAGTGGTGGTGGTGGTGGTGGTGGCGGTGACAGCAGTGGTGGTGGTGGCCGGTGGCAGCAGCAGAGGTGGTGGTGGAGGTGGTGGTGCTGCTGGTGGAGGTGGCAGCAGTGGTGGTGTTGGTGGTGTTGTGGTAGCAGCAATGGTGTTGGTGGTAGTGGCACCAGTGGTGGTGGCAGCAGTGTTGGTGGTGGTGGTGGTTGTGGCAGCAGTGGTAGTGGTGGTGGTGGTGGTGGTGGTGACAGCAGCAGCAGTGGTGGTGGTGGTGGTGGTGGTGGCGGTGGCGGCGGCGGCGGCGGCGGCAGTAGAGGCGGTGATGGTGGTAGTAGTAGAATGATGATTATATCAAAATATCCTTCTGACTATTTATAGAATTATATGATAATAACATTTATGTTAATCAGCCCAAATATTTTTACTTTTCATCACATTAGAACGGAAAGATTTACATAAAAAATTGTTACATTAATACCATTCACTCAAAAACAATCCAGAAGTTATTATTATTATTATTATAAATATAATTATAATTATTATTATTATTAGTATTAGTATTATTATTGTTGTTGTTGTCGTCGTTGTTGTAATTAATATTATTATTATTATTATTATTATTATTATTATTATTATTATTATCATCATTATTATATTATTATTATTAATTGAATTGAAAAAGTTTATTTAGCCAGGAAAACACAGATATAGAGTGGATAATAATAACAATATTAACATAGCTGAGCCAGTTGAGAACCTGAGCTCTCCTGTAGCCACCTGATATATACTGTACATTTATCTCAAGGAAGTATTATGTAAAAAATTTTAACATCTGGAATAGTACAATAGCATTGTGGTAATAAGAACCTCTCAGAATGTTACCACGGTTATCACTTCAATATTTATTTATTTTATTTACTTATTTATATCTTTATTTATTAATTTATATATTTATTTATTTTATTTTATTTTATTTTTTATTTATATTATAAGTATATACATAAATTACAGTGGAATTGAAAAACATAAGTATAATGGGGAAGTAGTACAAAATAGGTTGTACAGTATTAAGGTTGAACAAGAGAACAGAGGTGTCAGGATTATGTCTAGTTGGCAAATATATTTATTGCAATGGTAATTTCTTATCTATTTACATGATAATTTCCGATAAAACGGTTTTGATGGTACAATAAGAGCAGGAATATATAGTAGGTATTATAAGAAATATTAATACTTAGACAATAGATATTTTTTAAGAGATGATTTAAAGGAAGGGAGTGTAGTCTTTGCTCGGATGGGTGGGGGTAAGTTGTTCCACACCTTCACACCATGATATTTTATGGAGGTCTGGGACTGAGAGAAGCGCATGGGGGGTGTTCTTAGTAGCTCTGGGAGCCTTAAGTTGTATCTCTGATTATTCCGGAAGTGGAAATAATTATTGCCAATCAAGTGATTGATAGATTTGTAAACAAAGAGGGCACAACAGTAGGTGTTAATATCTTCGAATTTTAACATCTTCAATTTAACAAATTTTTTGTTTGTGTGATCTGTTTTTTCAAGTAGGTCATTGTCCGTACAACTCTCTTTTGTGCAGTAACCAGGGATTGTGTTCCCCCCATAGTGTGTGACAGTGTATCAGGTGTTGGTAAACAAGATCATGATAGATTTCTTTCATTGCTGTGAGAGTGAGTGACTGTCGAGTGTGATACATGATACCACACTATTTATTGACTTTACTGTGAATGGCCTGTATGTGGTTTCTCCAGTTAAGTTTCTCATCAACACTAACTCCGAGGAATTTAGTATTTTGTTCGCGTTTGAGGACTTTATTACCAAGGTACAGGGGGTCCAAGTCTGGGATCAAGTTTTTCCTTCTGTGAAAGATCGTGTAGTGAGTTTTCTCAAGGTTTAAGGTCAGTTTATTACGTATTACTCAGGTCCTGACTTTACTCAATTTATTGTTCATAGTTCTCATCAAGGAATGGAGGTCTGAGTTGCTGGCACAGAGATTACTATCGTCTGCAAATAAGTTGTATTTTATGAGAGTGCTGGTGTGGACTATGGCGTTTATGTACACCAAAAACAGTACTGGACCAAGAATGGAACCTTGGGGGACGCCATATAAGATTGGCGAGGAGTCAGATTGGTGACTATTATAGCAGACATACTGCATCCTGTTGGACAGATATGAGGTAAACCAATTGTGGGACAGGCCCTTAACGCCGTTATGTTCAAGGAGGATGATATGGTCGACAGTATCGAAGGCTTTAGAGAGGTCCAAGAATATACCGACTGTGAACTGACTGTCATCAAAGGAATTTAAGATGTCATTAGTAAAGGATAGTAGAGCTCTCTCAGTCGACCTTCTAGCTCTAAATCCAAACTGGGAGTCTGTAAAGATGTTATTGGCATTGCAGAAGGAATTTAGTCTACTACATGCTAGCTTCTCCAGCATCTTACTCAAGGCTGGGAGGACTGATATGGGGAGGTAATTCCTGAAGAGACCTTTGTCCCCAGATTTTTTATATGCTGGGTGAACTTTAGTAATTATCAGTTTATCCGGAAAGACACCACTAGTGAAGGAGGAGTTATAGATGTGTAGGAGAACAGGTAGTAATAAGTGGGCTACTTTTTTAATGGTACTCATTGGTATATTGTCTTCGCCTGCTGCTGCATCTTTGGACATTTTTATGATGGCCAGTAATTCATATTATTTTATAAATATAATTAATTAATTATTATATAATTATAATTAAAAATTATTAAATAATTACAATTAATAAATTATTTTATAATAATAATTTATAATTATTATAATTAATATTATCATTATTATTGTATTTATTGTTATTGTGTTTATTTATTTTAATTTTAATTTTAAATATTTTATTTTTTATTTGTTTTTCTATTATTTACTTTTTACTATTTTATATTTTATATTTATCTTTTTTTATTATTTATTATTTATTATTTATATTCATGAAATATGGTGGGGTCCCTCTGGTGAGTGTGTCAACATGGAAGAGACCACTGTGACCTGAGAAACAATTGACAGTCGTTCTATCATGAAAATCTGATTCTTCTTCTCATATTATATTACTCTCTCTCTCTCTTAATCTAACTCCTTAGCTCACCCTTCCATCTTCACATCTTTCTCGGGTTTCATGGTCTTCTATTTTATCTTTTATCTTGGGGTTAACGCCTCCTTTACCACTTCCCAGCTTTATTCCTCTTTCCCCGTACTTGTGTAGTGTTTCCCAAATCTTAATTAGTATCTTGTTATTTCAGTTTATTTCATCTTTTTCCTTATTTATTACTGTACCTTCTCGGTTTATCATATTATTTGGTGTTACGAACCACGCCATCAATTGTCATGATCTACCTACCCAGCACTACGAACCACGCAATCTATTGTCCTGATCTACCTACCCAGCACCACGAGCAACGCCATCTAGGGACGAAACCCAATTATGACTACTCTTAGTTACCACTCCGGGGTTTCCCTTCTCCATATCCTGGTTGTTGCGTCACCTCCTCAAAGTCTTCCTCATCAGCTCCGGTTCGATGAGAGTCAGTTCACTCTGGGAAGTGACCACAGGATCACCTATCCTGGAAACCTACGGCACAGTGACTACCTACCGTCTTCTACAATACTCAGCCTTACTCATCAGCCATCTCAGCTCCGCACTTAAGTATTTGTAATCTTATATTGTCTCCCCACCTCCACCTTGCTTCAAATTATTGTATGTTGTATAAATATGTATATACTGTTAATGTTTAGGTTAAGTATGGTTAAGGGAAAATTAAAGAAAGCTGAATATTTTGTTAAGGAATTTATGGTACTTTATTATACACAACAAAAACTCGCATCCTTTGTCTACCCTTTTATAGTCCGATTGTCTTTCTTTTTTATTGTTGTTGCCTGTTGGGATCTGGGCAGACTTTTAACTATATTCTAAATCCCTAATTCGTAACAAATGGCGACCGTGACAGGACCCAACATTAAGTGCCATATTCCTTCCCCCCCCACCCCTTTCTACTCCTTGTTAATTATTCCTCCCAGTCACTTCTGTTCACAATTGCTTTACGGTGGTTTAAAGTTTCCTTCATATGTGTGTGCATATATTGTTATTATCGTACAGTAAGAGTGACAGATGTAGTATATTAGGTTCCAAGTGTAATAAGGCTTACCTGTTATTACACGTGGCAGTCGTGTAGTAAGTCTTATCGAGTGTAGGGAAGAATCCGGATCTGTTTAATGCCGTACCCTCGCTCCAGAGTAGACTGTTTCATAGTCACTAGTTTAGGGTGAAGTGATATCTTGGGACGCCCCGCTCTACCAGGACCCCATAATTATAAAGCCTCAATTATTGTTCTTCTCATTATCTCATTCGGGGTCAATAATCAAGTAACTCAAGGGTTGTTAATCCGGATCTTTATATTAATGCCGTAATACGCCCTTCCTGTTTCAAGTATCTTAGGGTTGTTAATCCCGATCTTTATATTAATGCCGTAATACGCCCTTCCTGTTTCAAGTATCTAAGGGTTGTTAATCCGGATCTTTATATTAATGCCGTAATACGCCCTTCCTGTTTCAAGTATCTAAGGGTTGTTAATCCGGATCTTTATATAAATGCCGTAATACGCCCTTCCTGTTTCAAGTATCTAAGGGTTGTTAATCCGGATCTTTATATTAATGCCGTAATACGCCCTTCCTGTTTCAAGTATCTAAGGGTTGTTAATCCGGATCTTTATATTAATGCCGTAATACGCCCTTCCTTTTTCAAGTCTCTTATCCTTATTTGAAGATCTTATCAGAAGAACAATATTCATAAGCGTAATTTCCCTAGGTATAACGTGGGTAGTTTCTGGGACTTTCTGGTTATCCACTGCCGTGATATTTTCTAGGGTAATCCACTTATCTTATCTTTTGACCATTAATTAATTTATCTAGGTTTTCTTAATGTCCACCTCAGGATTTGTTAAACTTGGTAGTCCTGGAGGAGTGGAAGAACAAGATACCATTTCACATCTTGAAGCATGTGGAGGACCGTGGAGAGGTTAATTTAGGACGTGCGGCTGAGCTGGCTGATGCGTACGCCTTGCTGGTGGAGTCACTGTGCCATAGGGAACGTGGTACTTTCTGGCATGTTAGGTCCTCCTCTGATGATAACCTTGGGGACGTGAGTGGCAGGTCGAAAGGTTCCATACCTACCCCCCCTGATGCAACCAAGTTTTATTGTTCTTACTGTAAAAACCAGGCCATACGATCCAGACTTGTAAACACCCAAAGTGTCGAACTGCTAAAAGTAGTTCCCTGGATCCCAAATTCAAACCAATAGCAACCACCAATGTGGAAGGGCCCCATCAGGATCTCTTCTCTTCATTCACCTATGAGGGCAAAATTTCAATCATTGAGGGGTCTCGTTCTTTCCCTATTCGTATACGACGTGATACGGGCGCAGCACAATCTATCCTCCCATTTAACGTCATTCCTGATATATCTACCGCATTTACTAATGAGAGTGTTCTAATTTCAGATCTCTCATCCCATTCTTCCTATCCTTTAGCTAAAGTGCACCTCCAATGTCCCTTGATTACTGGGGAAGTGCAAATAGCCATTAGGAACGACCCATGCCTGTGTGCGGCATTCATTTATTATTGGGTAATGACTTGGTAGGAGATCTAGTGGTTCCTAACATAAAGACAGTCGACTCTCCCTTACCTGTCAACTCCACCACTGACCTTAAAGAAACTATTCCTTATCTTTTCCCATCTTGTGCTGTCACCCGGTCACAGAGTGTGCGAAATGGGCCCTCTTCATCTGAAACCACCTCCAATATCTTACTACCCACAGAAGATCTGTACAATAAGACCATTAGTAAGAATGAGCTCCTTAAAGCCCAACAATCTGATCCATCTGTGTTCAAACAGGTGATGAAAGACCTCAGTGTGGACCATTGTACATCTTCGGCTTACCACCCACAATCCCAAGGTTGCTTGGAACGGTTCCATCAAAACTTTCAAATCAATGCTAATAAACTATCTCCCCTCCACTATATAGTCCACACTCCTGACCGCAGAAAAGATTCACAACTTGTTCACATTAATCTCATGAAACTTTACCATTCCAGGCAGTCAGAGGAAGACATCCCAGAGGCTATAAGCCTACCTGTATTGCATACGGTTTTGTCAGGGCCGGAGCCGGAGACAGATGACATGGACCTATTGGAGAATTTAGACTTCCCTCTACCTCAAGAAAACCCTGCTAACAGTCACATACTCAACAACTTGGATGAGTATTTTTCTGTTCTGAATCCATCTCAAGCAAAAGATCTCACTAAGTTATTATCAACATTTCCTAAAGTCACGTCAGACCTCCCAGGGTTTTGCAATATACTTAAACATGATATTAAGCTAATCTCAGATGATGTACAACCCATTAGGCAATCAGCATATCCACTAAATCCACAAAAAAGAGAGATTATGAAAAAGGAGGTAGATTTTTTGTTAAAACATAACTTAGCTGAGCCTAGTACCTCCCCCTGGGCTTCACCTTGCCTTCTCATTCCAAAACCCGATAGCACTTTTCGTTTCTGTACCGCTTATCGTAAAGTGAACCAGGTCATTGTCTCAGACTCCTACCCTTTACCTTTGATTGAAGATATAATAGACAGCATAGGCTGTGCAAAATTTATATCTACCGTGGACCCGTTGAAAGGATATTATCAAGTAGGACTCACGGATAGGGCAAAAATAATCTCCACATTTATAACTCCATTTGGTCTTTTTCAATATTTGGTTATGGCGTTTGGCTTTTCTAATGCTCCGGCCACATTCCAGAGGGCAATCAATTACATGATTTAGGACCTAGGTGGGACGTTCGCCTACCTGGATGACCTGGTGGTGGTGTCGGACGGCTAGGACGAACATCTGGTGCGCTTGGAGATACTGTTCGCACGACTGCAAGAGACTGGATTCACCATAAACCTGGCTAAATCTGCTTTTGGCTGGGCCTCAATGACTTACCTGGGACATATCGTTGGGCATGGTATAGTGAGACCCAAGGACGCAAACGTTAAAGCCATCTTGTCCTTCCCCACTCCAAGGACGAGGAAGGAACTCATGCGCTTCCTGGGGATGTGCGGCTACTACCGTCGGTTCTGCAGTAACTTCTCCAGTGTGGCCGGACCCCTCACAGACCTTACCAGTTCTGCGGTCCCTTACATCTGGAACCAGAGGTGCGACCAGTCTTTCCACCGCCTCAAAGCCTTCCTTGCCTCCAAGCCTGTAGTCCACCCCCCTGACTACACCTTGCCCTTCCATCTGCAAATCGACGCTAGCGGTGTCGGAGTGGGGGCTGTGCTCCTACAACCCGACCCAACCACTGATGTCCTTCACCCTGTGGCATACTACTCCGCCAAGTTGAAAAAACATCAGACCAACTACTCGACCATAGAGAAGGAGGCCCTGGCTCTGGTGTTGGCAATAAAGAAGTTTGAATGTTATCTCCAGTCTTGCCCACAAACAACCCTAGTCTTCACCGACCATAACCCGCTCACGTTCATCCAAACCAACAAGACCTCCAACCAGCGAATCCTCCGCTGGGCTCTCCTCACCCAGCCCTATAATCTACAAGTCCGGCACATAAAGGGGGTGGACAACCTGATTGCGGACTCCTTATCCCGAGCTCCAGTGGAAATGTAGCAGCTACTCTCCAGACGCACCAGGTGATCACCTCCTTCGCGCCCGCGCTACGGAGGTCTTTGGAGGGGGGGGTGTGTTACGAACCACGGCATCAATTGTCATGATCTACCTACCCAGCACTACGAACCACGCCATCTATTGTCCTGATCTACCTACCCAGCACCACGAGCAACGCCATCTAGGGACGAAACCCGATTATGACTACTCTTAGGTACCACTCCGGGGTTTCCCTTCTCCATATCCTGGTTGTTGCGTCACCTCCTCAAAGTCTTCCTCATCATCTCCGGTTCGATGAGAGTTCAGTTCACTCTGGGAAGTGACCACAGGATCACCTATCCTGGAAACCTACGGCACAGTGACTACCTACCGTCTTCTACAATACTCAGCCTTACTCATCAGCCATCTCAGCTCCGCACTTAAGTATTTGTAATCTTATATTGTCTCCCCACCTCCACCTTGCTTCAAATTATTGTATGTTGTATAAATATGTATATACTGTTAATGTTTAGGTTAAGTATGGTTAAGGGTAAATTATAGAAAGCTGAATATTTTGTTAAGGAATTTATGGCACTTTATTATACACAACAAAAACTCGCATCCTTTGTCTACCCTTTTATAGTCCGATTGTCTTTGTTTTTTTATTGTTGTTGCCTGTTGGGATCTGGGTAGACTTTTAACTATATTCTGAATCCCCAACTCATAACATTTGGTGATTTACCGTCGTTATATTCTTCGTATTTCTTCCTTTTGTACACCTCTCTCTTTCTCTCTCTCTCTCTCTCTCTCTCTCTCTCTCTCTCTCTCTCTCTCTCTCTCTCTCTCTCTCTCTCCTTCTTTGGTTGTCTCACTCTCATTATTCTGTTTTTCGTTTTAGCATTTCCTTCTTGTTTAGTTTTCAATTTCTTCCTTTTATTGTATTTTATCCTTAACTTTCTCTTCACTTATTGTCGCTTTTTGTTTCGTCTCTCGTATTAATGTATTTCTTCTATGGCTTTCTCTCATGTTTTATTCCTTCCCCTCTTACCTGACCTTCCACTTCCTTCTCTTCTTCCTGTATCGTCTTCCTTCCTTCCTTTATTTTCCTTCTTATCTTCCCCTCTCTCATTTCTTCTTTCGTTTCCTCCTCCTTACTGTTTTCTTTGTCTGTCAGTCTGTCTGTCTGTTTTTCTTTTTCTTTCCTCCGTCTCTTGTACGTGATTCGCTCCATGTTTCTTTCTTTCCTTTCATCTCTCTCTCTCTCTCTCTCTCTCTCTCTCTCTCTCTCTCTCTCTCTCCCCAACTCACAGCCTACCTATTTCTGTCCCCTATTTTCTTCCTCTTTTACCTCTTCTTCTCTTTCCCTCTCTATCTTCTCTTCTTTCCCCTACCCTCTCCTCTGCTTCCCTTTTCCTCACCTCCCCTCTCATCCTCCTCTTCTCTCCCTCTTCCTCTTTTCCATGCCTCCTCCTTGTGTGTGAGTACCTTTGGAGGTTGGCCTCGCCTGCAATTATGCGGAGCTAATACGTAACCCGCGCTTCACCACCCCTCCCCCCCCTTCCTCCCCCCCTCCCTCCCTCCATCCCTCCTGCCTTCTCTCCCTCCCTCCCTCCTGCCTTCTTTTCCTCCCTCCCTCCCTCCCTTCCTGAATACCCTTCCTCCCTTCCTGAATACCCTTCCTCCCTTCCTGAATACCCTTCCTCCCTTCCTGAATACCCAACCTTCCTACTCCCCCCTCCCTCTCTCTCTCCCATCGCCCTCCCTCCCCCCATCTCCCTCCCCCCTTCTTCCCCCCCCTTCTCTCCCTTCTTCTCTCCCTCCCTCTCCCCTTCCTAAATACCCTCCTTCCTACTTTCACCATCCTTTCCTTTCTCCCTCCCTCTTTCGCTCCCTCCCTCTAACCCTCCCTCAATCCTTCATATCCTCTTCCATCCCTCAAGCACTCCCTCGCTCTCTCTAAACCTCCCACCTCCCTCCCTCCCCCCCCCCCTTCCTCCCTCCCTCTCTCTAACCCTTCCTCCATCCTCCAAACCCAGTTTTCCCCTTCCATCATCAACCCATCAGTCCTCCCCTCTCTCTCTCTCTCTCATTCGCTTTCCCAACACGTCTCTCACGGCCCCTCCCACTGCCTTCCAACCTTTTTCCTAATCCCACATCGTCCACCCTCCTCTCCTTCTACCCTTCTCTTTGCATCTTCTCTCCCATCCCTCCATCATTCCCTCCAGTCAACCCTACACCATCTCTGTCCCACCCCATCCCCCTCCCCCAGCAGTCTGGGAAACAACTGCAGTGGGGAGATCGTGTCCCCCTCCATCATCAATTCCTCTCCCACAGTCACACTACTATTCCCCACTCCCGCTCTTCTCACTCTCCTCTTACCCCACTACCCTCTCATTCCTCTTTTGTCTCTCATCCCCCTACCCTTTCTTCTCTCTTGCCCCGTCCCCCTACCTCACCTAACCTGCTCTTCTCTCTTCCGTTTACCTCTCTCCCCCTTCACCCTTAATCTCTCTCTTCCACTTCACCTAACCTGCTCTTCTCTCTTCCGTTTACCTCTCTCCCCCTTCACCTCTCTCTTCCACTTCAACTCCCTTTCCCATTTACCCCCCCCCTCTTCTCTCACCCAGCACCCCTCTTCTCACTTCCTACCTCCATCGCCAACACATCTCTCCTGTCCTCTTACTTCTCCTCCCCCCCCCACATCCAACTCCTCCCCACTATTCTCTCTCTCTCTCTCTCTCACCTGCCCTCTGCACCACCTGCTCAGGGTGGCAGGTGAATCACTGCGGTAGACAGGACAGAGGAGAGGGGAGGAGGGTGCCTGGGGAGGGTAGGGGAAGAGTGGAGTAGGAGGGTGCCTGGAGAGGATAAGGGACGGAGTGGAGGAAGGTCTATGGGTAGGGTAAGAGAGAGGAGTAAAGGGTGCCTGGGGAGGGAAAGGTAGAAGGTAGAAGGGAGAAGGGCTACTGGGGAGGGTAGAGGAAAAGGGAGGAGGGTTACTGGGGAAGATACAGGAGAGGGGTGTAGGAGAGTGCCTGGGAAGGGTAGGGGAGAGGGAAAAGCCTTCAGTATAGCACATGCAAATGTCTCCCACTCATCATCTCTATTGCCCTACTTGCTCGACTGTCATTACCTAATGGGTGTGTCGAGCCTTAAAGGTACAAGTTCACTGAATCATAAGAGGTGTAGGGATTTAATAAGTACTAATTGGGGAGAAGGAAGAGGAGATGGGGGGAGGGAAGGGGGGGTTGGAGAGGTGAGGGGAGATGGGGAGTTGGAAAGGTGAGGGGAGGTGGGAAGTTGTAGAGGAGAGGGGAGGTGGGAAGTTGTAGAGGTGAGGGGAGGTGGGAAGTTGTAGAGGTGAAGGGAGATGGGAAGTAGTAGAGGAGAGGGGTGGTGGGAAGTTGTAGAGGTGAGGGGTGGTGGGAAGTTGTAGAGGTGAGGGGTGGTGGGAAGTTGTAGAGGTGAGGGGAGGTGGGAAGTTGTAGAGGTGAGTGGAGGTGGGAAGTTGTAGAGGTGAGGGGTGGTGGGAAGTTGTAGAGGTGAGTGGAGGTGGGAAGTTGTAGAGGTGAGGGGTGGTGGGAAGTTGTAGAGGTGAGGGGAGGTGGGAAGTTGTAGAGGTGAGGGGAGGTGGGAAGTTGTAGAGGTGAGGGGAGGTGGGAAGTTGTAGAGGTGAGGGGAGGTGGGAAGTTGTAGAGGTGAGGGGTGGTGGGAAGTTGTAGAGGTGAGGGGAGGTGGGAAGTTGTAGAGGTGAGGGGAGGTGGGAAGTTGTAGAGGTGAGGGGAGGTGGGAAGTTGTACAGGTGAGGGTGGTGGGAAGTTGTAGAGGTGAGGGGAGGTGGGAAGTTGTAGAGGTGAGGGGAGGTGGGAAGTTGTACAGGTGAGGGGAGGTGGGAAGTTGTACAGGTGAGGGGAGGTGGGAAGTTGTACAGGTGAGGGGAGGTGGGAAGTTGTACAGGTGAGGGGAGGTGGGAAGTTGTAAAGGTGAGGGGAGGTGGGAAGTTGTAGAGGTGAGTGGAGGTGGGAAGTTGTAGAGGTGAGTGGAGGTGGGAAGTTGTAGAGGTGAGGGGAGGTGGGAAGTTGTAGAGGTGAGGGGAGGTGGGAAGTTGTACAGGTGAGGGGAGGTGGGAAGTTGTACAGGTGAGGGGAGGTGGGAAGTTGTACAGGTGAGGGGAGGTGGGAAGTTGTAAAGGTGAGGGGAGGTGGGAAGTTGTAGAGGTGAGTGGAGGTGGGAAGTTGTAGAGGTGAGTGGAGGTGGGAAGTTGTACAGGTGAGGGGAGGTGGGAAGTTGTAGAGGTGAGTGGAGGTGGGGAGTTGTAGAGGTGAGTGGAGGTGGGGAGTTGTAGAGGTGAGTTGGAGGTGGGGAGTTGTAGAGGTGAGGGGAGGTGGGAAGTTGTAGAGGTGAGGGGAGGTGGGAAGTTGTAGAGGTGAGTGGAGGTGGGAAGTTGTAGAGGTGAGGGGAGGTGGGAAGTTGTAGAGGTGAGGGGAGGTGGGAAGTTGTAGAGGTGAGGGGAGGTGGGAAGTTGTAGAGGTGAGGGGAGGTGGGAAGTTGTACAGGTGAGGGTTGTGGGAAGTTGTAGAGGTGAGGGGAGGTGGGAAGTTGTAGAGGTGAGGGGAGGTGGGAAGTTGTAGAGGTGAGGGGAGGTGGGAAGTTGTACAGGTGAGGGGAGGTGGGAAGTTGTAGAGGTGAGTGGAGGTGGGAAGTTGTAGAGGTGAGTGGAGGTGGGAAGTTGTAGAGGTGAGGGGAGGTGGGAAGTTGTAGAGGTGAGTGGAGGTGGGGAGTTGTAGAGGTGAGTGGAGGTGGGAAGTTGTAGAGGTGAGTGGAGGTGGGAAGTTGTAGAGGTGAGGGGAGGTGGGAAGTTGTAGAGGTGAGGGGAGGTGGGAAGTTGTAGAGGTGAGTGGAGGTGGGAAGTTTTAAAGATGAGTGGAGGTTGGGAAGTTGTAGAGGTGAGTGGAGGTGGGAAGTTGTAGAGGTGAGTGGAGGTGGGAAGTTGTAGAGGTGAGGGGAGGTGGGAAGTTGTAGAGGTGAGTGGAGGTGGGGAGTTGTAGAGGTGAGGGGAGGTGGGAAGTTGTAGAGGTGAGTGGAGGTGGGAAGTTGTAGAGGTGAGGGGAGGTGGGAAGTTGTAGAGGTGAGGGGAGGTGGGAAGTTGTAGAGGTGAGTGGAGGTGGGAAGTTGTAAAGATGAGGGGAGGTGGGAAGTTGTAGAGGTGAGGGGAGGTGGGAAGTTGTAGAGGTGAGTGGAGGTGGGGAGTTGTAGAGGTGAGTTGGAGGTGGGGAGTTGTAGAGGTGAGGGGAGGTGGGAAGTTGTAGAGGTGAGGGGAGGTGGGAAGTTGTAGAGGTGAGGGGTGGTGGGAAGTTGTGGAGGTGAGGGGAGGTGGGAAGTTGTAGAGGTGAGGGGAGGCGGGAAGTTGTAGAGGTGAGAAGTAGTTGTTAAATGTAGAAGGGAAGTTGCTAATGTTTTGTTTTCCTTTTTTTGTACATTAAATCTCTTTGAATCCTTATCCAACATGACTTACCTTGAATTAAAGACTTCTCTCCGGTAGAACAGGACTACAGGTGTGCGTGCGCTCCGATAACTGCTATGCTAATCTTCCTGCTAAGGGAGGGAAATGGAGGAGAGTAATGGAGGAGAGTAATGGAGGAGAGTAATGGAGGAGTGTAATGGAGGAGAGTAATGGAGGAGAGTAATGGAGTAGTGTAATGGAGGAGAGTAATGGAGGTCGGTTAGAGTAAGAATCAACAACAGGGAGATAGAAGGAAGGGAGAATCAATAACAGGAGCAGCAACAGAGAGGGAGAATCAATAACAAGGACGTCAACAAGGAGGAAGAATCAATAACAGAGAGAGAGATGGGTGGGGGGTGAATTAATAACGCGAGTCAGAGGAGAAAAATATAGTGTAACTGATCCAGCAACACCAAGCGGTAGACACCCACGATTAACAAACAAGAGTAAACCCATGTGACCATCCATCTTCCCCTAACAGCCTCGTTGATACAGCTTTACTGGACTAATGGATGTAGTTTACATATTTTATGATCTCCTTAATCACCGGAAAAGTCACAGAGTCGAATTATGACGTCATGTAAACCCCCCCCCCCCCCCGCACCTCATCCACCCCCCTGGGTCTTCGCTCGTCATCGCTAAAGTATCCGATGTTGACGATTCGTGGTAGTGTTGTCACCTAAGATTTATTACTAAGGTTATATATTACGAATCTGTTTAAATGTATAATTATATACTGTGATGTACACATGTAGAGCGGCGAGAATCTTTCCTGAATACACAAACTCTCCTCCTTCATTCGCCACCATTCACTTACACAGCAACAACAGATGTGCTCTCCTTCATTCGCCACCATTCACTTCCACAGCAACAACAGATGTGCTCTCCTTCATTCGCCACTATTCACTTCCACAGCAACAACAGATGTGCTCTCCTTCATTCGCCACTATTCACTTCCACAGCAACAACAGGTGTGCTCTCCTTCATTCGCCACCATTCACTTACACAGCAACAACAGATGTGTTCTCCTTCATTCGTCACCATTCACTTACACAGCAACAACAGATGTGCTCTCCTTCATTCGCTACGATTCACTCATTCTTACAGCTGTATTACACGTGTTATGTTATGGTGTTCCCCTTCATAATATAATCCAAGGTGTCAAACTGGTTTATTATCCTTGTCGCTTCTGTCACTTTTCTTATTCATCCCTCTTCCTCATACCATACGTATACGATAGGAAGAAAAACGAAAGGTCAAAAGAGAGACAAAAGAGACATACAAACAGACAGAGGAGAGGAGCTTAAGTCTCACCATGGTCCTCTTATTTCAATACATACTATTACCATATCAAGAGATCTTAATAACCCAGGTACTGCCTCCATACACTGACCCTGTGCTGCTCCTGTTATAATTAACCTAACGTATTTTCTAATTAATTCAGAAATAAATGAAGCATATAATGAAGTTTACGAAGCAATTCCCCTAAGTAGGTAACAGATATACTATATAGTAACACGCCGCCAGGTAAAAAATTGTTTTATGAAAATTTTGCTGCTAATATTTTAATCCAGTGTGTCATTTATATCAACACTGTACTCAGCTGATGCCATTAGTTGTTACCTATAGCGTGTATAAGAATTAACTGTAACGATGTTTCTGGTAATTAACAGAAATTATGTGTATACACTGTATACATATACATTTAACCGATTGTGGAATTAGCCAGCTGAACTGTAAATTAATCTGTCCGATCTTAGTCAAAGGCCGTACCGGGAAAATGTTGTGAGTTCCGGGGGTTAATGAGCCGCGCCCTATCAATGGAGTTTCCAGGTACAGCTCAAAGTCCACACCGACCTCTTTCCAGGTACAGGAACACAGGCCGCACGCACCCATCTTTAAATAGCAACCTCTTTCTTTTTTGCTGTTCCTTTGTTCGTTTTTTACACCCTCCTGTGCAACGGCTGTCTAATGTCTTCTCGTTTTGTATCTCTGTCATAAAAAATATATTTGCTTTTCAGATATGAGAGTTGTATACACAAATCTGTGGCAGTACAACAGTTAGTTAAGCCAACAACAAACGCTTTCTCTGTACATAAAGTAACTCAAATCAGTCCTGGCATTAACTGCTCAACTAAGTCAATAATAGCTCTCCAATAGTTGACCCAGCATAATGTCTGTGTTGGGAAGCAATATTGTCATCTCAAACAAACTCGGCGCAAAACTGTGTGTGGAACAAACCAAGAGAAGCACAGTCCGCTTCTCGACGGGGAAGACCCAAGTGTACATCAGTTGTGCTGCTGTCTCTTGGTCGGTGGAGGAGCAGAGAACGCTTCTCGGGTAAGAATAGCCAGGCGTACATTAATTAAGGCGGAACCTCCTGTTCGTGATAAAGCCACTACGGGCGCACGCTAAACAATATTTATATAATGAAGAACAAATATAATTGTGGAATATTATCTAAGAATGTGTGCATGGACAGTATAGACAGAGGATAACACAAGTAGATCATGCAAAGTTTAAAAAATAAAGAGAGGATTTGTTTATGTAAAATAAAGATGATTTTGTTTTAGAAATTAAAACCCAAATACGAATTGTAATAAATGATAATAAACCTGCGGCTTGACTCGACATTCATACGATAAGAAAGTAAAAAATTCAAATGAAACAAAATAGCACGTACTAGAAAGAAGAATTAAAAGAAATAAATGAAAGGGAAGTGCCGAGAGCGCTCGAGAGAGAATAGAGACAGGAAAAAATGCGAAATCCGGACGAGGGAGTAGAGAGAGAGACGGTTGGGTGGGGGGGGGGGGGGGGCGGCGTGGGCATGAGAGTACCTGAACATCTGACAACTAAATCAAATTACTTCACGATTGCATGAAAAAGCTTTAGTAGAATTTATTTCAATCCCTCAACTAGCAGGAAATAACGAAAAACACAAATAAAAATTAACTATCAAAACTAAGTAGAAGCAACTAGAAATTATCGTGTTGTTTCGTGGAATGTTTTTAATTTTCAGTATTATTTTAGGTACGCGGAGGAGAGGAAATGAAGAGGAAGCAGAGTAGTAAAAAAATAAAAGATTTGTTGGAACCACATAATAGTGAATAAAATTACTTCGTGAAATTTATATATATATATTGATCAGAAATTAGAAATTAATGAATCAATATAATGTTAGAGACAAATATCAATAAAAAAGAGACAGAAGTACGGAATGGTTGCCATGGTTTCCAAGAGAAAATCTGGAAGAAAGAGAAAGATAGAAACATTAATGTATGAGACTGTACTGGAAGAAAGGAAGATAAATGAGACACAATATAAGAAAAAAACAGACTTGGAGCGAGAGAGATAGAGACGGAACATGGAGAGAGAACAAATGAGAAACAGATGGAGCAGAGAGAGATAAGAGACGACACATGGAGACAGGAATAGAGAGAGGGAGGTTTAGACGGGTAAAAAAGTTATTAATAATGTTCAGTTACCGCTGAAGAGGAACAAAAGTAATAGTAGTGTGGTGTTACGGAGAGAAAGAAGGAAAGCACGAAAGAAAAACGAACAAACACCTGAAAGAAGACGTATAGTTCCTCTGTAATAATACTGTTGCCTTCCCCAGTATTCTCACGTAAGCAAGAGAACTAATACAAGCAGCTCCCCCTACACACACACTATACCGCCAGGGGTCGACGCGGCGTTGTAAACAAAACACGATGAAACATTACCGTCCGCCTTCCCGTGAATCTCAATTACCGCATATTAACATTGCAATCAGTTATGTACTTAGTTCCTCGTATCATTCATAACACGGGACAAATGTGTGTTATTCACCTGTTATGTGATTAAACAACTTTTTTTTGTATCGTTCATACAAGGCTTTCCCCGGAATCCAAAAATTTCCTGTAAGTTGTTGTCATTCCTCTAACTTTTTCCACTCCCAGGCAATTGTAGATTTATGTGACGAAACACCAACGTGAAATACTATTATTATTATTATTATTATTATTATTATTATTATTATTATTATTGCTCTAAGGTACGGTCGGCCAGTAGAAGGCTTGCCCTCCCAATGCGTGTGTGGCTCTTCCTATGACGTCGATCACGCCATGGTGTGCAAGAAAGGGGGCTTCATATGCATGAAGCATGACGAAGTCAGGGACCTCACAGCAAATATGTTGAAGGAAATCTGCCGGGATGTCAGGGTAGAACCGACCCTCCTTCCATTGGATGGTGAGATCTTCCAACATAGGACTTCAAACACATCTAACGAAGCCCGTGTTGACGTCAGTGCTCGAGGATTCTGGACGCGGGGACAACGAGCTTTCTTCGACATCAGGATTTTTGATCCCATGGCCGCATGTCACCGTGACCTAGCTCTCGATGCTGCACACAGGAGGAACGAGAACGACAAGAGAAGGGCATATGGGGAGAGAATTCAAAACGTTGATTATAGGCAGCTTCACTCCTCTAGTGTTCACAACCTCTGGTGGGATGGGACCAAGTGCAAGATGTTTCTACGCCAGACTCGCGGAGGTGATCTCCGAACAGAAGCAGCAGCCCAGAAGTTATGTTACAGCCTGGATGAGATGTCGACTGTCTTTCTCTCTCCTTCGGTCGGCTTTGCTCTGCCCTAGGGGAACGAGAGCTTCTGCCCCAATGCCGACAACTGCTGCAGATATTGACTATGAGGCTACAGTCACTGAATGCCGCATAGATCTGCGGCTCAACTAATTCAACACAGGTAGGATAGCTACTTATGTATTAGGATATTTAATATTTAGGTAATAAAATGGCGGCGAAGGTGTGGCTATTGGGGTTGGCAGGAGGCCATGTTTTATAAAAAAAAAGTAGTAGTAGTAGTAGTAGTAGTATCCTTTTCTTATTATTATTCTTTATGTTATTTCTTATGAGTGTTCGTCTTACATCTACTGTATCTCTGCATCAGTTCCTCCTGCTCCCTTCACTGTATTTATTCAACATTTGGTATAATTAAAGAGTTTGCCGCACCAGGAACCTTCAAGAAAACTGCGCTAATGACAATGTATACGCAAGTCATTACAAAGCTTTGACGAGGCCGGCGGTTCTATACTCATTTCTTGCTAATTAGCTGAGTAAATAACAGGTATTATTCTATGCTATCAACCCTTTAATCATGATATCAACGCGTTTTTAAAGGTATTGATTAACGTCTGTTATATAATGATTACATTATTATATATATTACCGAGAAATTGTTGTCTTATGTTCATTACGTGACGGCTAAATGTTGTAATGGGGGGTTATTGATACTTACTGCGGGGCTTACGTTGTAATTATAGACCATGGAGCGATGTTTCAATCTGTAAATGACTTCAGGAATTGGCCCATCAAAAATAGGATCTTCAGTATTTTGTGGGATAAGTAAAGACTTTTCTCGTGGTGGTTGGGGGGGGGGGGTGATGAACGAGGAAAAATAAGGAGCTTTCTGCAAAAAATTAAAAGCAAAAGATATTATTACTAAAAGTGTACCAGGCCCGGGTGTAGGTGGCGCCTCTACTGCTGTCAACAAGAGGGATTATTGGATACATGCGGCTGAGTGGAATATAAAAATAGAGAGTTCACGACGCTATGCGAAAGACGATGGACAGACATTTAAGAAAGATTTCTGAGCTGTGTGAGAAACAGAAATGAAAGGTGTTGAGACTTGTGAAGGGTAGAAAACTACGAGGTCGAGTTTGTTGGAGGATTATGACGGATCTCCTGAAGAAGGTGTTGTTGTTGTTGTTGTTGGTCTTGTGATCAAGGATGAGTTTCCAAAGAGATGATTGATGACGTGTTTGTGAGTCGTAGGTTGTGTGGGGTACACACCTGAGGCGGTCAGTAAAAGCCACCAAGGAATGGTTTAGGTGTTGATTCACCAAGGACCGAGAGGAGGCAGAGTAACCCATCGCCCACACATAGATATAACTTGAAGACCTATTCGCTGTTTTGAATATATACAAGTTTCTGAGCATTCCAGCCCTTATCCCCGGCTCTTGCCCACTCATATCGCAACTTCCCAAGTAGTCTCTAATTATAATTCAGTTATTCCACTGTATTAACAAGATGGTACAGTCTTAGTCGTAACTAATGTTCGAGTTCGGTGTCTCTCGCATATTACAGTAATTGATTTTAACTGTTATAAGTAGCTCCCGAGATTTTAGTATTATTATTATTAATATTATTATCATTTTCATTATCATTATCATTATCATTATTATTATTATTATTATTATTATTATTATTATTATTGTTATTATCATTATCATTATTATTATCATTATTATTATTATTATTACTATTATTATTATTGTAGTTATTGTTGTTGCGATAATTGTTATCATCAAAGAAGCCACAATGAAAATAAAACAATAACCACTGGTATTGTTTTTCTCGACGTTTGAGACGAGAATGACCACAATATCCCCTGAGAGAATCACCCCTGACAGTACGGGGGCTAGTTTATTGGGCGCCCTCAAACATCCTCTCGAAGGCAAAGCACAGAAGCATTACAGCGCCCAACAGAGAAGCATGCGGAGTTCATGCTTGATTCTTAATGCTGACTGGCCCGCCCTCCTCTGTGTCTCTCATACAACAATAGTAACTTGTTGAGTTAGAAGAAGACAGACAGTTCCAGTGTATAAAGGAATAGAGCCACGTGAGACATGGAAGAAAGCACACCAACTATCACTGTCTTCCATTATTATAGCAAACTACAATACTATTCAACTCATATGCAGTACTACTCACACAAAACTAACTACACCTAAAGTACGACACCAAGTTAACGTGACCAACATGCAAACTCCTGAAGTCTACAAAATTGTCTCATATATCCTCTGGAATTATTCGATGAATGTGCTCACAGTGTTGTCCTTTACTAAGCTGAATTTAAAAGAAATCAATAGTTTTCACGTGGGAGCTATTAGGTCGTGTCATTCTACTTAAAATTAACAAATGTTTACTTGGCCCTCTGCTTTCTATTGTCTTAAGGACGACGCTAAGATTGGTCCTTAAATCTCGTTCGTGTAAATCGACGACCCTGAATAGATGACTACAAGAGCGTTTTTTCTACGTCGGTGAACAAAATACTATAACTGACTCCTACAAGCTACCAGTCATCACTTTCCACGTCCCTTTATACTCTCATTGGAAAAAATCCTATCGCAATAGATTTATGTCACACGATTCACAAATCAACAGAAGGAAAACAATGGTTCACACGACTCCTCGCCAAATCCAAAGGAAGACTTGTTTTTGCCATAAATGAATGTATAAAGTCGTCCCTCACAACCCATAAAATGCTCAGTAGTACGTTGTCTTAATATTATTTGATGTAGGATAAAACAGGCCTGGTCCTAGATAACGAGGGAGGAACATTTTCATCCATCCCCTTGGCTACCCTTATTCTGGAGAGTAATTATGGAAAATAACAAAAGAGAGATAGAGAGAAACGGGAAGGGGAAAAGTAGAGATAAAGACAGAGACAGGAATACGGTGAACGGAAAGAGGGTAACAGAGACAGGACAGAGATACTGAGAGAGATAACGAGACAGCAAATGTCATCAGATATTTGAGAATTATATACCACTCTCTCTTGTCTCTCCTTTATCCCTCTCCTCCCTCCCTTCCTCCCTTCACTGTATTTTTACACCTTTCCCTCTATAACTCTTTTCCTCTCTCTCTCTCTTTCTGTCTCTCTCTCACCCTCTCAGCCCCCTTTCACTCTCTGGTGAGCCCCGGGCTCTCATTTCTTGACATTTGTTCTCTCGTCACGTGACTCAGCTCCATAACCTGATAATGTACCGTGTTATTATAACTTTAGAACTTCGGAATCAACGGCAGATGTGACACGGATCACTTGAGCTGCGTAATAATTGAAATATACCGCCAACACCACATGCGTCACTCCCTCTGGTGTTTTTAGGGAAACTTCATCATCCACATTCTCTATAAGTAGCTTTTGCCAACTTGGGATTTTTCGCCGTGTTGGGGGGAGGGGGAAGTTTCTGTTTCTTCGGATTTCAGAAAAAAAATCCCATTAGCTGAGAATATTGCATAACTCGGATTCCTCACCGGGATACGAAATGGATATGTATTTTAACGTTACCTTTGGGTGTGCTTGACGCAGCACAAGATTTTGTTCGCTTGACTGTGTTTGTGCGTGTAAGTGACAGTTGGAGTGGCAGTACCTTCCAGTCGGACACCATCAGCCGCATACCAGTCTTAACACAGGTACAGTACACTTAACTCTAATACCAACAACTACGAGGGAAATTCTGAATTTTTTCTTTATATATTCATAAAACAGTCTTATGTATGTAAATTAACTAAGAAATTAGTATGTATGTATATTTTATATATTTTCATATACATATAGCGTTTGCTTTGTGTGTGTGTGTGTGTGTAATAATAATAATATAATAATTAACGGTTCATTAAAAGAACATGGCAGCCAGAAAGCTGAAAATATACAGTTGGGTAATTCGGGAATGGGTCACTTGATTGACAAATAATATGCAAGTAACATAAGTGATACAAATATGATATACAATAACAAGGCAGGAGGAAGGTCATACAACAGGGAATTTCAAAATATTAACAATACAAAAATAAGACTGGCTGTGAGTGAACACACAGATTAACTACAAGTTGTTGATAATTTCTACAGTGGTTGGGATTGGGCTGTTCTTAAACAATCAATACGTGCTCGTATGGACTGGATGCGGTTGTAGCGTCGAACAGCCTATTCGCGGACGGAGGATATCAGGATTTCGAATGGGAGCAGGAGTTGGTGTCGAGGATGAGGTAGAAACATCTCAATTTGCAGATTAGGTCGCGGTAATGATCAAAGAGAGCCGAGAGGGTAAGTGTGTTGAGCGCTTCTTGATATGTGGAGTAGGAGGGGAGAGAATAATCTTGCATGCCCTCTTCTGCACTTTTTCTTAGTGTTTCGTTGTGAGGGCATTTAGGGAGGAACACCAGGCAGGGAAAACATAGGTGAGCTTTGGACGTATGAATGTTGAGCAATCACTGAGGAGTTCGGACACGGAAACTCCAAGGGACTTGAGACGACGGAGGAGGTGGAGACGAAAACTGGAAGATTTTACAATTGCTTTGACGTGTGCTTTCCAATTTAGTTTGTTATCTATAGTAACGCGAAGCAGTTTGGTGGAACTAGGGACAAAGTCAAAGGAGAGGGTGGTATGCATAACCATAGTCTTGGTTTGGTTGATGATGACATGGTTATTGGTGGCCCAATTTTGGAACCTGTTCAATATATTCTGGCATCACGAAAATTGTGACAAAGTCCCAGGTTGCTAATCTGACATTCTGCCTCATTTACACACAATTGCAGGGTCTCAATTGTTTCTCTTACTTTGACAACACAACATACATATATCGTTTCTCACTATTGATTTTTGTTTTTCATTTTTGTATTTCTGTATGGTTCTTTATTATTTATATCACAGTGTTGTTATTATTATTATTATTATTATTATTATTATTATTATTATTATTATTATTAGTATTAGTATTAGTATTAGTATTAATATTAGTATTAGTATTAGTATCATTATCATTATCATTATCATCATTATTATTACATTTTCGCCCCCCAGGCCCCGATGTGGGTCAGTGACCTGTGCCCGGGTGGGCTAATCCCCGTAAAAAAAAAAAATAAATAAGTCAGGAGCCGAGTTGCTCACACTGATCCCAATGGTGCAGTCGTCGACATATTTCAAACGAGCGGGAGTTTATCTCCGGGCATCATTGATATGCATGAGGAAGCAGAGCGGTCCCGTCTTGGTGCCTTGGGGGATGCCACAGGTGAGTGACTGAAAGGTGGAGACAGCCCCTCGGAAGCGTACGGCTTGGCATCGGTCACTTAGGAAGTCAGTAATCCATGGTATAAGACTTCTCCGAAACCCGAGGTCAATAGTTTTGTTGATGATTAAATTGTGGTCGACTAGGTCGAATGCCTTTGTAAAGTCGTGCGTGCGTGCGTGTACTAAATCCCCTTATTGTGTTGCTCTCTGTAGTACGTAATAGCAAGCGATGAAAGATACGCGCTTCAGGATATATCAAAAATAATACTCTTGATGCCTCAAGTAGAGAGAGTCTGTTGAAGAATTCCTCGACCACACCCAGAGAAGCCCACACCTGGACGACGTACTATCAGGTGCCTCTTTTCTAAGCCTGCAAAGACAGGAAGCCATGTTTAGACACCCAAGTCAGGCGAGAGAGTAGTGACCACTGTACTTAAGTCTGAGAAACCATCGAAGCCATCCAATTAACATTTGCTTCAGTGAAAATATATTTCTATGAGGACTTTTACATAAATAATTAGATTTGCTCCGTGAAGGTAATGAGCCAGAGACGCCAGTTATTAAGACCACAAGTACAGCAGTTTAGACTAAGTCGAGTCGCAAATACCGGTTTATAGTTTGTAAGGACTAAGAAGCTTCACCTTAAGCAGTGTGGCGTAACAGCTGATGGCGAGCCGGGAGGTGAAGTTGGTTGGTGAGAACTGGTGCTCGTGATGGTAATGGTTCCTCAGGACTCAATAGTCTGCTCCTGGTGCTCGTGGTGGTAATGGTTCCTCAGGACTCAATTGTCTGCTCCTGGTGCTCGTGGTGGTAATGGTTCCTCAGGACTCAATAGTCTGCTCCTGGTGCTCGTGGTGGTAATGGTTCCTCAGGACTCAATAGTCTGCTCCTGGTGCTCGTGGTGGTAATGGTTCCTCAGGACTCAATAGTCTGCTCCTGGTGCTCGTGGTGGTAATGGTTCCTCAGGACTCAATAGTCTGCTCCTGGTGCTCGTGGTGGTAATGTTTCCTCAGGACTCAATAGTCTGCTCCTGGTGCTCGTGGTGGTAATGGTTCCTCAGGACTCAATAGTCTGCTCCTGGTGCTCGTGATGGTAATGGTTCCTCAGGACTCATTAGTCTGCTCCTGGTGCTCGTGATGGTAATGGTTCCTCAGGACTCGATAGTCTGCTCCTGGTGCTCGTGATGGTAATGGTTCCTCAGGACTCGATAGTCTGCTCCTGGTGCTCGTGATGGTAATGGTTCCTCAGGACTCGATAGTCTGCTCCTGGTGCTCGTGATGGTAATGGTTCCTCAGGACTCGATAGTCTGCTCCTGGTGCTCGTGATGGTAATGGTTCCTCAGGACTCGATAGTCTGCTCCTGGTGCTCGTGATGGTAATGGTTCCTCAGGACTCGATAGTCTGCTCCTGGTGCTCGTGATGGTAATGGTTCCTCAGGACTCGATAGTCTGCTCCTGGTGCTCGTGATGGTAATGGTTCCTCAGGACTCGATAGTCTGCTCCTGGTGCTCGTGATGGTAATGGTTCCTCAGGACTCGATAGTCTGCTCCTGGTGCTCGTGATGGTAATGGTTCCTCAGGACTCGATAGTCTGCTCCTGGTGCTCGTGATGGTAATGGTTCCTCAGGACTCGATAGTCTGCTCCTGGTGCTCGTGATGGTAATGGTTCCTCAGGACTCGATAGTCTGCTCCTGGTGCTCGTGATGGTAATGGTTCCTCAGGACTCGATAGTCTGCTCCTGGTGCTCGTGATGGTAATGGTTCCTCAGGACTCGATAGTCTGCTCCTGGTGCTCGTGATGGTAATGGTTCCTCAGGACTCGATAGTCTGCTCCTGGTGCTCGTGATGGTGATGGTTCCTCAGGACTCGATAGTCTGCTCCTGGTGCTCGTGATGGTGATGGTTCCTCAGGACTCGATAGTCTGCTCCTGGTGCTCGTGATGGTGATGGTTCCTCAGGACTCGATAGTCTGCTCCTGGTGCTCGTGATGGTGATGGTTCCTCAGGACTCGATAGTCTGCTCCTGGTGCTCGTGATGGTGATGGTTCCTCAGGACTCAATAGTCTGCTCCTGGTGCTCGTGATGGTGATGGTTCCTCAGGACTCAATAGTCTGTTCCTGGTGCTCGTGATGGTGATGGTTCCTCAGGACTCAATAGTCTGCTCCTGGTGCTCGTGATGGCGATGGTTCCTCAGGACTCAATAGTCTGCTCCTGGTGCTCGTGATGGCGATGGTTCCTCAGGACTCAATAGTCTGCTCCTGGTGCTCGTGATGGCGATGGTTCCTCAGGACTCAATAGTCTGCTCCTGGTGCTCGTGATGGCAATGGTTCCTCAGGACTCAATAGTCTGCTCCTGGTGCTCGTGATGGCAATGGTTCCTCAGGACTCAATAGTCTGCTCCTGGTGCTCGTGATAGCAATGGTTCCTCAGGACTCAATAGTCTGCTCTTGGAATTAATTTTCTGTCAATAAAAACTTTTGTGAGTAATGGACGATGGCTGTTAGTTAGTGGTACTGTGTTGACCAGCATGAGTGTCGACGGTGGATACATTAGAGCAATTAATCCTTCGGTCTGTTTAAACTCTCTATGTCCAACTTCTTTCTATACAATTTACTTCTAACTGTTACTGTTCCTTGAAAGAAATTTAGGATAATATTTGCTTATACAATTTACATTACGAGTCCCTTGAGAGTTGAGTTTATAACGAATTCTATGCTAATATTTTCCATAAAACTCCAGTGAAGAAATTATTATCTTGATTAGTCTCTTCATATTAAACTTATTTTGAAATTCCCGACATTTTTCATTACAAGTTTGAGTGTGTTCATATAACAGCAAACATATACCACGTCTTAATTTCCCTGCTACGACTACAACCACAGAGATTAATGTCTGATAATGTTAAGAGAGAAACTTACCTTCTGTGCACATGGTGACGGCCGGCGCAGTTCACTTTAACAAGTGAACTGCAGTGAGCATTTAGTGTAGGAATTATTCCAGATTCATTTCATGATGATAACGACATAAGCTTGGGTATAATGTAGTTTTAGTTTTCATGGTAATAACAATAAGAGTTGGTTTGTACTGGTGACCGATACCTTCACCTGAGATGATCACTCGCAGTGTCTTGGGTAAGGTAATTAATCATCCTGGCTAAAAGTCCAATGACCATGTGACAGACGAGTAATTATTAACTATTCCTTGAGTTTAAAAAATATTCTTAATAATATTTACATGACTATTTATACTAGACTGTTCACTTTATGATATCACTTAAGTGGTGAATACAAGCAATGATAAGGTGGTAAGAGATGATGTTGTTGGACACTGTTCATGTCACACAACTACTGTCTCACAGATGATTTCTTGCCGGGTCATTTGTTGTAAACTGAATCAAATTTTTCGTTTATGTTCTTGCGTGAGAATATTTTGTGGGATGATGAAATTAAACACACACATACACACTACAACTACTACTTTGCTGTCACTCGGAATCACGTATGACGATCATCCAGCTATGATACAATGATATGAGTTATTAAGGATGTTACCTAGGTTGGTGAGTTCTGAGGTGACTAAAGAGGCCGATACGAGACTGGTAGGGTCGATCACAGATGTTGCACATGTGGGGTGCTACATCTAGTGTGGGAGGGGCAGTGGCAACGTCTTTACGGCGTTGGCGATAGTCTGCCTCGTTATGCAGTCGGGCTAACTCGAAAGTAGTGACACCTTATGGTGTGTTGCCCCTACAAGCATTATGGTGTGGAATAATCGTCTCACAGGTGAAGAGGTCGATTTGGCAATTTTTCAGGTTAGTCTTAAGACTATCCTTAAACTTTTCGGTTGCCCGCCAACGTTACGTTTACCATTCGTTCGGTGACTGTTAAGTAGTTGCTTTGGCAGTCTACTGTCGTCCATGCGGGTAACATGGCCAGTCCAGCGTAGTTGTTCAAGGATAATGGTAGCCTCGATGCTTCTACAGTTGGTGTCAGCAAGAATACTGGGATTTGTTCTCTTGTCTTCCTACCGAACTCAGAGGATGGAACGTAGACGGCATTGGTGAAAGTTTTCAAGTTCTTTAATGTGCCTCCTGTATGTGACCCATGTCTTGCTGCCATATAGAAGGGTGGGGAGGACCACTGCTAGATATACGTGTAACTTTGTAGGCAATTTCAGCTCCCTACAGCTGAAGACATGGTTTCGAAATCTGCCAAAGGTTTCAGATGCACATCTGATCCAATGCTGAATCTCTTCAACGATGCCCGCGATGGGGACGGGTGGGAGCCGAGATACCGAAAGTGGGTAACATTAGAAAGGGTAGTACCGTTAAACTGGATAGACGGTGGGGGTGTGGTTGAACCAGGGGCAGGCTGAAAGAGAATCTGAGTTACGTACATTCACCTCAAGGTCGAAGTGTGCATACGCATCTGTGTAGGTGTTCAGGATCTCCTATAGGTCACGTTTAGTGTGAGCAACAAGGGTGAGGTCATCTGCATAATGAAGCTCAGTAATGGAAGCTGCGGATACCTTTGTTCCTGCATGGAGTCGTCTTTTGTTGAAAAGACCCTTCATCCGGTACTCGATGCCTACCTAGCCAGCTAAATTGGCAAAAGCAAGAGTAAGGAAGGCAGCCAAGTATATGGAAAAGAGAGTTGGTGCCAGTACACATCCTTGCTTTAACCCGTTAGGATGGGGAAGAACTCAGACTGGGAGCCATTGTGCAGGACACTGTCGTTCATGCCATCGTGGAGTTACCTCACAATGGCAATGAATTTTGGTGGGCAGCCAAAACAGCTGAGGGTCCGCCAGAGGGAATCTCCGTTGACCGAGTCACAAACCTTGGGTAGGTCGATGAAGGCGATGTACAGGTTACGACACTGTTCTCTGCACTTTTCCTGTATTTGGCGGGCAGCAAAGATCATATCAGTGATGCCACATGATGGTCTAAAGCCGCATTGAGATTATGGGAGGAAATTTTCCGCCTCAGGAAGACGTCTGTTTAGGAGAACTCTGACGATAATCTTGCCAGCTACAGACAGCAGCGAGATCCCGCAGTAGTTACCACAGTCTGACTGGTCTCCCTTGTTCTTATAAATATTGATGATGGAGGCGTCTTTAAGAGCTTGGGAGATTTCCTCAGTTTCCTATATAATCTCCAACAGAGGGTGGAGACAGCTGGTAAGCAGAGGTCCTCCTGCTTTATACACCTCGGCTGGGATTCCATCAGGCCCTGAGGCTTTGTTATATTTCATCTGTTTGATGGTAGTAGCTACCAGCTATCTCATCCAGGGATGGAGGATAGCTGAGGTGGGTCAGCTCTGGATGCTGAGAAACCTGCTGGGTAGTCAAGACACCTGCATTGATGTTTCGATTGAGTAGCGAATGGCAGTGCTCTTTCCAGCGCTCATGGATGTCTTCTTCGTCTTTAACTAGGGATTTACTGTCGGATGAGTGGAGAGGGGCTGTGCCATGAGACATTGGACTATAAAATGTTTTAGTGGAATTTAAAAGTTCGTGCTAGGCTGCCGCTTTCTTCTTGCGGAAGGTAACAGCTTTGGTTCGAGACTGAGGTCTGTTCTACCAGTCAGTCAAAGCAGCACGTTTATCATCGACGAGCACATTTGTTTCTGGGTAATTTTCATCAAATCTATCCTGGTATATTCTTTCGATCTGGCTGAGGGTCTCTCTGCAGGTTTTTGTCTTGACAGTATCGTGAATACCCCATTCGGCACTGGGATTTAGATTGTTTGTTGTCGGGTTGCTTATCAGCCCATGTTTGAGCTGCACTCTGAAGGCATGTGCTACCAATTGATCTCCAGACGCTTATTGTTAAATCGTCTTCTGGAAGCCTATTGCCTTCGCCGTTTTGGGGCGACTTGAAGTGAGAGCTTGGCTCTGACAAGCTGACGATCAATTTCACAGTGGTCTGAGCCGCGCATGGTTTGGGTGAGATCTAGGCGATCTCTTTCTCTGACAATGATGTAGTCAATGAGTTGCCAATGTTTGGATTGTGGGTGTTGCCACGAACCCTTGAACTTGTCGACCTGCCTAAACAAGATATTGGTGATAGTGAGGTTATGTGCACCTCACTTGCTGAGGAGTAATAGGCCTTGTCTTGGGATAGAGGTTAGCACTACGTCGAGGTCGGCATAAATGGCATCCTTGATGTCATCCTCTGCATCCAGTGTTTGGGCGTATGCACTGATAAAGAAGGCTTGACGTGAGTTATTCAGTGGGACTCGGAGCGTCGTGAGGCGCTCATTGATCCCAACAGGCATTTCAGTTAGCCTATGTAGGCAAAGTCAACTCCATAAATGTGTTTTCTCTCCACAGTAGGCTTACTCTTCCAAAAGAAGATACAGACAGACCCCCGGTTCTGTGAATCAATCCTCGCCTGGGAGCCGGGACTCACTAATGGCTGCTTTATATCAATGTTATAACTAGCCAGCTTTTTTGTCACAAGGGATGTTTTTATTTGAGGATGCTCATTTGTGCCAGTATCCAGAAGAGTCATGACATTCAATTAAGCGACCATAAGAAGTTGTATAGTTTATTTTTGTTTTGGTCTGTGATTATGATTGTGTTTTCGACCGCATAAGGATGACCTTACTGGGTGCGGTTGACCAGTCAGGTTGGTTCTTCAGGCACGCTGTGTTTAGGGCACCTTTTCTAGCCCCCTCGCCAAATGGGGTGAGCAGAGTGGGTCCTCGAGAGGGCTGCTCAGTCGCAGAGACAGGACCGGATTGCACTGCTGCCTAGATCACAGTACATAAACGATAATCTTTTCTAAGCCACCCATGTTCAGAGTTGTGACTAGAGACTTCCGGCAGTCATCTCTGCCTGTCCCCATCGCCACACACACACACACACACATTACTACTACTACTTATAGGCCTCCAGCCTCCCCAATAGTCATACTTTCGCCACCATTTTATTACCTTAATATTAAATATCCTAATACATAAGAAGCTATCCTTTCTCTGTTGAATTAGTTTAGCCGCAGATCTATGCGGCATTCAGTGACTGTAGCCTCATAGTCAGTATCTGTAGCAGTTGTCGGCATTGGGGCAGAAGCTCTCGTTCCCCTAGGGCAGAGCAAAGCCGACCGAAGGAGAGAGATAGACAGTCGACATCTCATCCAGGCTGTAACATAACTTCTGGGCTGCTGCTTCTGTTCGGAGATCACCTCCGCTAGTCTGGCGTAGAAACATCTTGCACTTGGTCCCATCCCACCAGAGGTTGTGAACACTAGAGGAGTGAAGCTGCCTATAATCAACGTTTTGAATTCTCTCCCCATATGCCCTTCTCTTGTCGTTCTCGTTCCTCCTGTGTGCAGTATCGAGAGCTAGGTCACGGTGACATGCGGCCATGGGATCAAAAATCCTGATGTCGAAGAAAGCTCGTTGTCCCCGCGTCCAGAATCCTCGAGCACTGACGTCAACACGGGCTTCGTTAGATGTGTTTGAAGTCCTATGTTGGAAGATCTCACCATCCAATGGAAGGAGGGTCGGTTCTACCTTGACATCCCGGCAGATTTCCTTCAACATATTTGCTGTGAGGTCCCTGACTTCGTCATGCTTCATGCATATGAAGCCCCCTTTCTTGCACACCATGGCGTGATCGTCATAGGAAGAGCCACACACGCATTGGGAGGGCAAACCTTCTACTGGCCTACCGAACCTTTGAGCATTGGTGTTACGAGTGAGCGTTCCATCGTTGGTTGTGGATTCGCAACGTGAACGTCTTTTGTCTGTGACGTCATTTCTGCCGCGTCCGCTCGCTTTGTTTACTTTAGTATGGGCCCGGCAGTGTTTAGTTAAGTAAAGAGTACCTCATTTCTTATTGTACAGTATGTTTCTAGTGGTATAACGTGTAAACTTTGCTCGACTTTTATAACACCAAGTAAAGTATTATTTGTGAAAGATTATTGTTAATCATATTTTGGAGTTTCACGGAAAATAACTTACTTATTTATGAGGTTTCGTGTGGTGGATAGACCACGTTGTTCATCGTAGTTTCTAAACTAAATAAGTCTTTACTTTCGTGTTCATTATTTTGTCACTCAGTTGAGTCATTTATTTGATCAGATTTAACTTGTATTTGTTTATTTTTGTACATACTGATATATTTATTTTATTGATTATTTGTTAGTATATCCTGTTATTGAACTACTGCATGTATTTCAATATACCCCATAGTAATGAGGTGATAATTTGGTGGGATCTATTCCTGGACCTATAGTACAAAGTGTAATTTGTGAATTTGTGATATTGTTACACCCTTAAGAGGCCAAGGGTCGTAACAAAATTGGCGACCTTGCCAGGATAGATCCCTTTTCACTCATTATCTATTGGGAATATTTAAATATAGGGAATCTTTTTTGTTTAATCATGGCTACGTTTGATGTGGAGGAGTTTGTTGAAAATCCATCCGTAGAAATGTTGAAAGACAGTGTGTTAAGAAAGGATGATTGGATGAAACTTGCTGATACATATGAAATTGAGTATCGACGTAGTCAAAGAAAGTCTGAAATTCATAGTGCAGTACTAACTGAACTTGTGAATAAAGAGGTGCTACCGAAGAAGGCACTGACTTTGCGTTCATTTGACCCCAGGGAAGCTGTAGAGATCAGAAAGTTAGAAATGGAACATGAGTTGACTTTTAAGGAAAGAGAAGAAAGGGAAAGAGAGCGTGAAAGGCAGCATGAATTAGCATTAGCACAGATTAGCAGTAGAAGACAAGACTTACAGGCATTGTCTTTAGAATCTGAGACAAAATTGTTTGATGTGACAAAACATTTGAGACTTGTGCCTGCTTTTGACGAGGAGGATCCAGAAGAGTTTTTCATGCAGTTTGAGAAGATTGCAAAGTCTTTTCAGTGGCCTGAAGAAATGTGGATTGCTATGAATCAAAGTTTGTTCACTGGGTCAGCTCGTTCAGCATTTCTGTCTTTGTCAAGTGAAGTTTGTCGTAGTTATAAGTTTGTGAAAGAAGAAATTCTTAAGGCATATGAACTCATTCCTGAAACATATAGAGTGAAATTTAGGACTATGAGAAAGACTGATGTACACTCGTATATAGAATTTGTTTATTCATTGAGTAAAATGTGTGGAAGGTGGATAAAGTCTAGCAAGGTAGAAACTTTTGAGGAACTTGTTGAGTTGATGATTTTAGAACAGTTCAAAAGAGCCACTCTAAGAGATATACAATTGTACTTAGGAGAGAGAGAGATATTAGTAATGTTCATAAAGCTGCTGCATTAGCTGATAGCTATGCTCTTACTCACAAAATGCATCCTGTTAAATCTCAAAATCATTCAGGTGGAAAGGGTTTTGTAAACAAGGAAAAGGGTGGTAGGCAGGATGGTAGTACTGCTTCTTCTAGTAAAGTAAATTTTCGTGGAAACTCAGGTGAACTTTCCAAGACCTATGCCAAGACTAAAGCATTTGTCTGTTTTTACTGTAGGAAACCAGGTCATGTGATTGCGAATTGCCCTAAATTGGAAGCAAAGAAGGAAGAGCCAGTGCTCTCATTCGAACCTCTGGAGAAGTTTGACCAATCTTTAGTGATAAATCGCTCAAAGGACGATTCTTTTGAACCTTTCAGGTTTGAGGGTTCAGTTGCAGTTGAGGAATCAGGTGATCAGTACCCTGCAAAGATTTTGCGTGACACTGGTGCTTCTCACAGTATTCTGTTGAAAGAATCTGTTCCCTGCGTGGAAGATTCCTATACTGGAGAGCATTTGGTGCTTAAGGGTGTCGGTGGAGTGATCACTGTTCCTTTGTGTAGGGAGTTTTTAAGAACTCCACTTGTGACTGGTTGGGTGACTATTGGTGTTCATTCCTGTGACAGGGGTTACTTTTTTGCTGGGTAATGATATTGCAGGAGCCAGCGTGGTGCCAGATCCTGTGGTATCTTCGACTCCTACAGAGGATAATAATACTGGTTTAATTGAAGAAGAATACCCTGATTTATTTCCTTTATGTGCAGTTACAAGGAGCCAGACTCTTCGGAATAAGGTACAGACCGTTCCTTCAGTTGACCCTAAGCTCTGTATTGCTGATAGCAGTGCACCTGGCAATGATGAAAATGATTTAGGTATTGAGAATCTGTTTGACAGTCAGGATGATTCATTTGATAGTGCCATTGGTGGGAGAGATGTGAGTGAAGCTAAAGATTCAGTTAACATTCATTCCCCAAAATCTGAAGCTGATCTCTCTTCTGGTGACAACATTACCATTCAGAAAGTACCTGTCACTAGGGAAAAACTGATAGATAATCATCAGAGTGACTCCGAATTAGCTGAACTATGTAGGAAGGCTGTGGATAGTGAAGAAGCCGTTCGCTTGCCTGTTTGTTACTACATGGATTCAGGGTTACTTATGAGGAAGTTCAGATCTGTATCTGATCCTGCTGATGAGTGGAATGTTGTGCATCAGGTTGTGATTCCCAGTTGTCACAGGGGAGAAATCTTGAAATTAGCACACGACTTTTTGGGAGGACATTTAGGAGTTAGGAAAACATACAAAAAGATTTTGTCGTATTTTTACTGGCCTGGAATGAAAGGTGATGTTGCCAGATACTGTAGAACTTGCCATGAATGTCAGATGGCTGGTAAACCGAATCAGGTCATAAAACCTGCTCCCCTAAAACCCATTCCAGTGGTAGATGAGCCATTTAGCAGGGTTATAATTGATTGTGTAGGTCCTCTCCCAAAAACTCGATGTGGCCACCAATATTTGTTAACAATCATGTGTACTACCACCAGGTACCCAGAGGCTATACCATTGCGAAACATCAAAGCAAAGAGCCAAAGACAGACACTGGATTCAGAAGGAATGGCCAGTTAGGGAAAGCCTCAATGTTGGGGAAAAGAACATCATTTATGAACCCCTAGTGGAACGTGAAAAAATTGTTTTCCCGCCCCTTCACATCAAGCTGGGCCTTATGAAACAGTTTGTCAAGGCGCTCGATACTGACAGTGACTGTTTTAAGTATCTGTGTGAAGTGTTCCCTGGTTTAACGCTAGAAAAACTCAAAGCAGGTATTTTCGACGGCCCTCAAATTAGGACGCTGATTAAAGACCAAGCCTTCACTCAATCCATGACTGATGTTGAGAGAAATGCATGGGGAGCATTCGTTTCTGTTGTAAGGAACTTTCTTGGAAACAGGAAATCAGAGGACTATAAAAAGCTCGTTGAATCTGTGATGGAAAGTTTCCATGTGTTAGGTTGCAACATGAGCATTAAGATGCATTTCCTGAACAGTCATCTTGAACTGTTTCCGGCAAACTTGGGGGACGTGAGTGATGAGCAAGGTGAACGCTTTCACCAGGATATCAAAGTCATGGAAGACAGGTATCAAGGTCGCTGGGACATTCACATGATGGCGGACTATTGCTGGAGCATTCAGCGAGACTGCACTGAGAGGCGATATTCAAGACAGTCCATTAAACGCAAGTTTGTGCCTGAATAAATCTGGCATAGTTCACAAAAGCAACTGATGAATCCAAAATATGCTTGTCAAGGTAAATAAAAGTAATTAAAAATTAATTCTACGTGTTTTGTAATTCCTCTCTGTGTGCTGGTTTTGATTTTTAGCAGTAGTATATGGTAGTCTAACTATATGTAGTAGTAAATGGTAGGTAACTCACCGCAACAAAACTAGACCCGATAGAAAAAAACCGGTGCCATATTTGAAATCAGTGACCTCAATTTACCCAGGAACAGGTCTCAAAATGTATGCAACTGACAAAAAGTTGAATTTTGTTCCCCAGTGTTATTTGTTAATATATTCTGTTATTGAACTACTGCATGTATTTCAATATACCCCGTGGTAATGAGGTGATAATTTGGTGGGATCTATTCCTGGACCTCTAGTACAAAGTGTAATTTGTGAATTTGTGATACTGTTACACCCTTAAGAGGCCCAAGGGTCGTAACAATTGGCGTCTGTAAATTCTTGTTTATTAAGACTGAAACCATTTCCCCTTATCGGTAATGTAGTTAACCAGTTCGAGGTGCCCACCTCCTGCGCTATAGCTACTTTTTTTTCAAATTCTCTGGTACTTGCAGCAACAGTTGCTGCAACTTATCACTTTGGCCGTGCTGTCGTTCTGTCGTAATGGACCTTCGAATCTTGTTTACTTCACTGGTATCCACCTCCCCTATTGCGTTCTGAGCTATTATGTGGTCCTTGAGTGCTGCCGTGAGCTTAACTGAACTGCTACTACTACTACTACAACTGCAACTTTGCTGTCACTCGGAATCGAGTATGAGCTATTGAGGATGTCACTTTCGTTGGTGAACTCTGGGGTGACTCCAGAGGCCGACTAATGGACTGGCAGGGTCGTCCACAGACGTTGCAAGTGTTTAGGGCTACATCTAGTGTGGGAGGGGAGGCTTCTTTCCGGTATTGGACACTGTTCACGTCACATACCTGTCTTACAGATAATATCTTGCCGGGTCAACTTTGCCGTTTATGTTCTCCGTGCGTGAGAATATTTTGTGGGATGATGAAATTAAACACACACACACACACACACACACACAAACACAAACACACACAATGATAGTGACTCACCAATCATCAAGTGATAAACAGGTGGAGTCTGAGGCAGTGAAAAGAACCACAGCGGAGGTAAAGGTCAGGTCTCTCACCCCCACACCTGCTGTTCTCACGGGCGACATTTGTGATGAATTTAAAGCGCTTCTCTTTTCGTTCGGCGACTCAAATTTTCAGCAACAGAACTTTAGCTAACCGGCGATTGGTTAAAGAATATTAAGTATTAATCAATGGTTACAAGTGTGTTAGGGGAGAGGCAGGAAGGAGTAGTTAATAAAATACTTCAAAATTTAATAAAAAAAAAAATTATGTAATCTGTATGATTAGTTACTGGTTATTCCTTCATTTTTGTTTGTATAAGTTTTACTTTTTTAATCTTATTTTTCTTATTATTTTACCACTTCCATCGATTTACACTTCTGGCAGGTTGATAAGAGTCAGACTGAAGGATCTTTACCACTACTGACCTCCCCCGTTAGGAAATGTTTTCAATTACCTCTCTCTCTCTCTCTCTCTCTCTCTCTCTCTCTCTCTCTCTCTCTCTCTCTCTCTCTCTCTCTCTTATTTCAGTTCACATTCAAGACAGGCCAAGTCTTTGGTCAGATCCTCCCTGTCAAAAGCCGAACCCTTTTCCTAAGAGCGCAAATTAAATATAAAGTTTTCAATCTAATCAACTCTCTTTGAGGTCGCTTTCGGATAGATCTACTCGCTAACTTTCTTCCATTCCCAAATCCCTTAACCCTGGCGTCTGAGGCTCTTACTGTAGTTGAGACTCAGTGCCACACAGTTTTCTTCTTTCCTCCCACTGCTGTTCTTATCTCACAAGTTCTCTAGTTTTCACAGTGGGAAGGTGGCTCTCTCTCTCTCTCTCTCTCTCTCTCTCTCTCTCTCTCTCTCTCTCTCTCTCTCTCTCTCTCTCTCTCTCTCTCCTGCATGTCAGTTTACGGTAGTCAATTAGTCAATCCAAACTGATAGTTTAAAAAAAAAGATTGATTCTCTCATAATAAATTTGTGTGTATCTTTAAGGGTCGACCACTGTAACATCTGTTTTAGCGAGCATAACTTCTTCTCTTAAGTGCGTGAGTTAGTGTGTGTGTGTGTGTTGTTTATGTAGCACTCTGTGGAGGCCATCTATTGTGTAGGTGTCGTTGATTACCACCTCACTCACTAGGGCTGGTCGTCTACACTCCTGCCATTATTCTCAGTCCTTTGTTTGGTATTTTGTGGCTGTAAGACTAAATCCCATTACTAACACATCCCACCATAACCAAACCCAACTCACATTAACTAAAGCCAACCAAATACATCCTAATCTAATCCAACCTAACTCAACTAAGCTAAACTCAACCTAATCTAACTCAGCCCTACCGTTTCCTCCCTAACCTAACCTAACCCATCCCACTTAACTTAATTTGTTCGAGTAGTTGTTTGGTGGAGTTTTATTCAGTAGGAGTTTACCAGCGCTGCTCTGCCAACAGATTACCACCTGATTATTATTATGAGGGAGTTTGTGATTACCACATAATTCCCACCTCCTGGAAGAGGCTAATTGTCGGGAGGAAGTTTATGGTAATAGACAGGCACCTGCAATAATTATGGTGGCCCACGTCTCCTTCACACAGCCGGCAACAAGGAATAACCTCTTTCTCTTCATTTATATTTTGTCAGCAACACTGAGTGAGGCCATTTTGTGTATCAGAAATTCATGTTATTTTTGCAGACATATCGGTTTAAATAAAAAACGAGTTTTACACGGTGTTCAAAAATAAAGTTACTAGAAACGGATATTTTAATCTATGATACAGCATGAAGATTACTTTCCGGTAAAAGGCTTTTGCTGTTAGTGTGAGCCTTGAGGCATGAGGTACCTCTGTGCCTTAGTGTAAGTCTATATTTCTGGGTAAATGAGACAAAAGCCTTCATAATATTGTTATTTACAACTGTGACAGTTACTTATTTTTACACATCGTGGAGGCCAGCTATAGATATTAAGTATTGTACATATTTTATGACTAATAAGTTTTAACTCATTGAGTATTGTTGAATTGCAGTCTAGAGTAATAATGATAATTCAAATATTAAATGTGTTTTATCAATAATTGTACACGAGCACTGGAGTACTTCTTAGCGTGGCTTATAACACTACATTGGGAAACAAAAGCTATGCAGACCAACCCTCTGACAATGCACCAGTCCATATTAGTGAGGCCCTGGCCATTACATCACAACCCAACGCACATTCCTGACATAGCCATCTCTCTTATTCTCTCTGCCCTACTCACGACTCCTCCAAAACTCCCCTTTTCCTAGTCCCTGCTATGCTTGCTAGCTTCATCCTTGGCAGCCTGTCTGTCTCGTTATCATGCACACCTGAACTGTAATCGGCCGGCTTCGTCTTCGTCTCTCAGCTTGAGAGCTCGATCGACCTCTCTGAACTACTTACGTACCTCTGGCCCTGCCTTATTGTCGAACTTAGAAATGGTCAACGCGGCCCCGAAACTAACATGGTGTTTCCTAACTTCACTCATGGTCTCTTTTCATGCTGTGTTTGATAGTGTTTCCACCCTGTCTGGTGCATCTCCCATTGAGCTAGGTGTTATCGGTGTTCCCCCCTCTACTTTCCCACTAGGGCCTGATAATCCCCCCTTAATTTCTCCCTTGACTGCTGGATGTGTGCATGATGCTCCCACCTGAACCTGTTCATCCGTGCCTGATAATCCCTCTTAAGGTTCACGAAATCCTCTCCCAGTTGTTGCACCTGTACTCCCAGTTGCACAGTCTCATGACTGTCTCTCTTCCTCCGCATACACATCGCTACTGTCAAGCCCAAACAACCCAATCCGGGCACAAGGATGAGCATCAGTGCGAGTTCAATCCTTACCATGGGTGGGTGCTTCAGCCTGGCCTACTTATGCTTTCCTGTTTGGCAGATTGGTTATTTCTGTTCTAACGTTTCTAAATATCACATTGAAATTCCTGAATATATATATATATATATATATATATATATATTATATATATATATATATATATATTATATATATATATATATATATATATATATATATATATATACTCGTGTATGTTACTCAATATAAACATATACAGTATGTGCGTGTGTGCGTGTAGACCTGATAAAAACAATTATTTTACATCTTCAGAATTATTCAACACTGTAATTCAACAATAATCAACGATATACAAAAACTATTATTAGTTATAAAATATTTACACCACTTATTTCTCTAGAACGATTCACAGCTTTATAGACCAACAGAACCTCAAACGGTGGTCATTCCATGGCCAAAATTTACTCAGATATTCTCTTATATCAACGCACAGAACCGACAGCAGTTGGACCATACAGGTACAGCAATGTGAGAATTTAAAGCCGAATTAACATATTTTATCCTTTAAAGACAAATAAACCTAAATACTGTCGGCGCACATGATAAGTTATATGCTCTTTACTATGATTTACAGCCAGCTTCTTGTCACTGGGAGCCTGTAAACGTGCATATAACAGCACCCTCAACTTCCACAACGGTTCACCGAGCAAGTTGTAACGAGGTGGGATTCACAAAACCAAAGCAGTACCATTTGCCGAGTCTGTGTCGTAAACACGAATATGGTCCCACACACCCAAGGAACACACAACCTCGCTCAACATTACTAACTCGTTTGTGATTTACACCCAACAATACGTTAGTGTCTTACGAGCTGAAGAACAATATATTAACTATTGTTGTTCCTTTCTCAAATATAAGGGGTGGGGGTCAGGCACACCAAACCTCACAACAAAATGATAAATAAATACATAAATCCTGATGCAATTTACTCATGAAAAATAATCAAGATGAGTTAGTGCTCTATTAATTTTAGTTGCTCATTTTATTCATCACATTGATTCGTCAGGTTTCACTATAAGTTTGTTCATATATTTACGTACTTCCCTAATGACGTATTTCAGTCAGGGATGAAATCGAAAATAAAAAAAAAACTAATTGGAAAGCTGATTTATACGTTGGCCATTACGACTGCATCATTTTTCTTCACATTTTCCAGAAGTAATCATCGAGTCGCAATATTCAGAATTCTGTTAAACATGAAATCAAATATGAAGTGAACAATTTACATTACTTAGATTTGACCTTGTATATCATCCTGTTTGCCTGACTACTCATGTACACTTGACCACACCTGTCCACTTGACCACACCTGTACACTTGACCACACCTGTACACCTGACCGTACCCATGTACTTTTTTTTTTACGGGAATTAGCCCACCCGGGCACAGGTCAAACGACCCTTATACTTGACCACACCTGTATACCTGTCCATACTTGTCCATCTGACCATATCTGTTCACCTGACCACACCTGTACATCTGACCATACCTGTACACCTGACCACACCTGTACACCTGACCACACCTGTACATTTGACCATACCTGTACATTTTACCACATCTGTACACACCTGTACATCTGATCACACCTGTACATCTAACTACACCTGTATATTTGACCACACCTGTACATGTGACCACACCTGTATATGTGACCACATCTGTACATCTGACCATACCTGTATATGTGACTACATCTGTACATCTGACCATAACTGTACACCAAACCACACCTCTACACCTGACCATATCTGTACATTTGACCACATCTGTACATTTGACCACATCAATACATCATACCACACCTGTACACCAGACCACATCCGTACATCTAACCACACTAGAATATCTAACCACACCTGTACATCTAACCACACCTGAACATCTAACCACACCTGTACATCTAACCACACCTGTACATCTAACCACACCTGTACATCTGACCACACCTGTACACCTGACCACACCTGTACCTCTGATTACACCTGTAAACTTGACCACATCTGTACAGCTGCTCACATCTGTAAACCTGACCACACCTGTACATCTGACCACACATGTAGATCTTACCACACCTGTACCACTTGTACATCTGACCTGAGCACACCTGTACATCTAACCACACCTCTACATCTGATCACACCTGTACATCTGACCACATCTGTACACCTGACCACTAGGGTGACAATAGTGCATAGGGGTGAATTTCTAAAATTGATTAAATGGAATGGCCATTGGTCCAATACTGCGTACCTATGAAAAAAGAACACAGGCGAAATCCTGGGTCATTTGGACAATATTTAAAGGTAGCTCAAGTCAATTGAAGTTTTATTCTTATAGGCAAAAAAATACAAATATTCATAATATGCCGGTTTATTTTAAAATTTACATATTGAGCAAGTTTATGTGTACACTGTACATATAAATGATTAATTCCTTTTTAAAATGAAACTGCAGTGAACACGCTTACATCAATGGGTGGGAGAGGTGTGGACAACCCATTCATTGTTTTCGCTTTTTGCTTGTAAGGTCCTGTTTTGATGTCCCTGGTTGTGACCGCCTCTGCTCTTCAACAACCTGCAGCAGATGTTGACGCTGGTCTTCACTCTTCGTGATCTTGCTGTTGAATGCCTGTATCAAGGCAATCCCTCTCTCTGCAGTGTCGTTGATGACTCTGAGACCACCCACAACTGCGACGCCAGTTTTGAAGTCTTCATCATCAGACCATGTGTCAGGTTCCTTGGACAAAAAAGAAGTCTTCATTTTGAGACTTTCAAATAGAAAGTTTGATCCTCTAGAAGCAAAGTCTGAGAGCTGCTTTGTGGGAAGGGAAGATGTGGCAGGAAGAGCAGCGCGTTTTGGTGAATCCTCGGTCGCCTTCCTCTCAACGATTGCCCGAACTATGTTTGTCTTCATTGTTGCATTAACTTGTGGATCGAAGAGTGCAAGACCCACCAAGCATTCACTGAGGTACCACAGGTGACGACCGAAGACTGTGAGACATGTTCTTGATATTTTGACGTCGTGGTACTCTGACAGGTCTTGGAGGAGCCGCAAATCATTAGCAGGAGCGGAGGATGGAACGGAGGCCGTGAACCATGCACTGACATACACCTCTAGCACAAAGAATGTGAATCGTTTCAAGCCTAATGTCTCACGAGCAGTTAGTTTAAACTGATTAGTAAAAATCAGGATCTTCATGACATAAATGAGCTTAGCCATCCACCGTGCTCGGTGAAGTGCTCCGGGCCGTCGGAGATTAAACTTGGGTAGAGCTCCATCGAGACACCTGATTGCTAGCTCCAGTACCTCACGGTAATCATCACGTGGCTGCTGCTTCTTGCCCAGATGATGTTTCCAGCAACAGATGAGGTCATCTCGTTTCTCGTACAAACTTGGAGGGAGGTCTGAGAGAGGGCTGTAGTCATCTTGACTGATGTCCTTCCACTTATGCTTGAAGCGAGAGAAGAGAGTAATATCTGGTCCAGAGGAAGGCCCCATGCATTCCACATACCCTTTCTCGGCAACAAGCTCAAGGATGTGGTGACGACACGCGAGATGCAGAAGACGGCGGCCGAGTTTCTGCTCCAGAATGACACATGCCCCCGACAAGTGCCCAGTGTTTGAAGCTGTTGTGTCAAAACTGAGTGCTGAAACATTCTCTGATATTTTCCACTCTTCCAGCGCTGCACTGACTGCTGTAGCAATGGCCTGTCCAGTCCCTGACAATAGTTTCGGGACACCAAGCAGCTTTTCAGTATTGATTCCGGAGACAAGAATGGCGATTCGGTCAACACTCGCTCCTTGTTCATCAGGAATAATTTTTCCATCCCAGTGCACAGTGAGCACTTCACTAGGTTGAAATTTTTCTTTAATTTCGTTGGCAGTCCCAGAACGGTGGGTCGCTCGCGAAGTACGCACTGTCTCATAGTTTAAAACTAGTTCCATTGGGTCATGACCTAGACTAGCAGCCGTGGCACTGACGATCCGGAGAGCAGAGCGGTGACTGATCCCAGTGCGGTCCAATGTACTTGACAATTCAGGGGTGATAACTTTGAGAGTAGCACGTTTACGATTGGAAGAAGATACCACTGGTGATATCGCTAGGGAACTTGTAGATGATGACGAGCTTGATTGTGATTCTGTTTCAGACGAAGAACCCAACTCATCATATTCAAGAGCAGAACTGGCTTGATTCTGTTGTAGAGATTGCTTACTCTTGCTTTCTTCCCGACGCTTCATGGAACAAGCAATCTTTTTGTCTACTCCTGCCATTACACCTCTTCTCCCTTTTTCTCGTTGCGCTGCCAGGAATGCTCGGTCTTCTTTGATGGTCAAGAGCTGCATTGCCTTGGGGTGGGCAACATCGAAGAGGTCCTCTAACTCATCACAAAAAGTTTCCTCTTTCTTACGTTGTGTGTCTGTAGTGCGAGTGCAGTTTTTCTTAAGTCCCTTCCACATTAAAAAAAGATCCACTACCTTTCGTCCAATACTCTTCTCAGTTATGGTAGGAATCCGTGCTTTATTCCAGAAACTAATAACCGATGCTGCAACTTCACTCGCAAAATCATTCACTGTTTTCTTATGTTCATTGTGACCGTGGAAAAACAGACGTAGAACATCTCCTCTTGAAGAAAGTTGTGCACCCGTGATTTCGGTTATGTGTTGAGCAATGAGCCAAACTTCAGTTTTTGAACGTGTACTCGCCATTGAACCTGAAACAAACAAAAACATTTATGTAACTTATGTTGTTACTGTTATGCAAACAACAGCACCCATAAAGCATACGGCATGCAAGATCACTTGTATAAAGTTTTTAAAGTGTTATATACCTAAATTGATGCATTGATTTTAGACAAAGACAATGGTACTAACAGTAATACTGTAACAAGAGTGACGCACACACACCCACCGTCACGTCTCACACACAACTGATGCTACTGTACCAGTCAGACACTGGCACACAACCTCTTCCCCCTACCCGGACTGACACCCGCCTCTCCCTCCCCTCTGCATTGCCAATAGCTGCACCAGCCAAAATACTCATTACTCATTTTTAGAAAAAATGTTAGGAACAACTTTAGTTTGAATTTGCATTCTACATATACCTGCAAAGTTTCATAGTAATCGGTTCATAAATAAAGAAATTAGAAAAAATCAATAATAATTTCAGTAGTGTTAACTTCAAATGGCTTGAGCCACCTCTAAATATTGTCCAAATTACCCAGGATTTCGCCTGTGTTCTTTTTTTATGAGTACGCAGTATTGGACAAATGGCCATCTAAAAATAAAAACTTTCACTTTTTATTGTCACCCTACTGACCACACCTGTACTGTACATCTTACCATACCTGTACAACTGATCACACCTGTACATCTGACCACACCTGTACATCTGACTACACCTGTACACCTGACTACACCTGTAAATTTGACCACACCTGTACAACTGACTACACCTGTACATCTCACCACATCTGTACATCCGACCACATCTGTACATCTGACCACAGCTGTACACCTGACTACACCTGTAAATTTGACCACACCTGTACACCTGACCACACCTGTACATCTGATCACACCTGTATACCTGACCACACTTAAACAACTGACAAAACCTGTTCACCTGACCAAATCTGTACATCAGGACACACCTGTATACCTGACCACAACTGTACTCCTAAGAACATAACATAAGAATGGAGGAAACTACAGCGGGCTTATTGGCCCATACTGGGCAGTTCCATTTTCACCCAACCTCTATTGCTCATACATCCATCCAGCCTATGTTTGAAGCTATCCAGCGCATTCGAGTTTATGATGAAGTTCGGTAACTTGTTCCACTGGTCCACTACTCTATTTCCAAACCAGTGTTTACCTATCTCCCGCCTAAATCTAAAATTGTTTAATTTAAAACTATTGCTACGAGTTCGCTCCTGGTTGGATAGTTTGAGTATCCTGACTTCCATTTATACACCTTGACAATATCTCCCCTCACTCTACGTCTTTCGAGGGAGTGCATATTAAGATGCTTTAATCTGTCTCTATACTCAAGGGTCCTAATGCCCGGGTTTAGTCTATTCATCCTCCTTTGTATACAGGTATACCTGTACCTAAAATGAATTTCAAGGTGGCTGTGATTCTAAAATGGTTTACATAAATCCGTCTTAGATATAAATCATGTATCTATACATATGTGTGATGTCACGTGCCTATAGCCCTCAGGAACTCTCATGGCGTGAGGCATATTTTCACGCCTCCATTCCACACAAGCTATTAATAACTTGTTAATTGTACTTATTATATTATTGTTGTTCTTAGTTACTTAGGTTAATTGTATATTTATGTATGTTATTAATATGCATCATTGTGTTACTCTGTTAAGTCAAATCAAGAGTAGTATTAATTAATTATATAAACTATCTAGCAAACGTCCTGGATCACGTGATATGAGACGCTCTCCACCACAGCGTGGGGACGCTTCCCCAGTAGCGAAAAACCGTGGCATAGGGTAGACGTGTCCATTCTTTCTCTAGCCTTGACCCTTGTCTAGTGCTTTGTCCAGTCTTCTGCAATGCCCTAGTGGTATCAGGTATTAGTGACACGTTCAGTTAGGCCTAGGAAGGGATCCTGGTGGTAAGGAATCTCCTGTTTGGTAGGAAATAACTATTTTGTAGGGATTGTTGTATATATTGTATGTCTGTGTAATATAGTTACGTTAAGTAGTATTCGTTTGGTCTAACTCCTTAACGGTATATTTTCACCCTTCCGGCATCACTCTTATTTTAATATACAATCACTTGTTCCCTTAAATTCTTGTTTGCTAGTCAGTACTCCCTTTAGAACATAAATTGAATTAATTAATTATCTTCCCTTTTGTGATTCACTTATTTCAACTTGTTCTTACTTATTCAAGTACATTTAGTTGAGTAGGTTTTTGTGGGGATAATTATTGCCGTGTTCCCAATTTGTTCCTTTATTTGATAATAACTTGGGGTAGGTTTCACTCCCCAGGTATAAAGGATATTGGGATCGCGACAGTGAGACTAAGTTTATTTAAAATTCTGCTTAAATAACTAAGAGTGTTAGCGTTGGGACAGTTACAGATTTTACAGGAAGATAAGTGCGGGTCACCCCCCACCTCAGATACAGGTCTGTATCCTAACCTAATGTGAGCAGAGACAACATTATGTCTGCGGACCATAAGTCCACGTGGCAATGCTTGTGTGGATAAAGGAAGACAGTGATCATAGTGTTGGATGGATTTATTTTCAACCAGTTCACTATCCCTGCGATGGATTATCATACCTAACGCATTACTTATCACACCTAATGCATCAATTATCATACCTAGCGCATTAATTATCACACCTAACGCATCAATTGTCATACTTAACGCATTAATTATCACACTTAATGCATTGATCATCACACCTGACACATTAATTATTACATCTAACGCATTTATTATCAAACCTAACGCATTAATTATCACGCCTAACGCATCAATAATCATACCAAACGTATTAACTATCACACCTAACACATTAATCATCATACCTGACACATTAATTATCACATCTAACGCATTAATTATCACATCTAACGCATGAATAATCATACCTGACACATTAATTATCACATCTAACGCATTAATTATTACACCTAACGCATTAATTATCACATCTACCGCATTAATCATCACACCCGCCGCATTAATTATCACATCTAGCGCATTAATCATCACACCTGCCGCATTAATTATCACATTTAGCGCATTAATTATCACACCTAAGTCATCAATTATCACACCTGATATAAATAAAGCAAAACAAACTTATTAACGTTGTTCTTATTGCAATATTTAAACATTTCTATCATAATAATTATTCGTACTTACCAATAATTATCACACCTACAACAACAAAATAATTATCTCATTTAACGTAATAACACTTGTACATGATATATGAAGCATTACACCCGAGGAAATATTTTTATAATAGCTGTTGTGTTAATTACAATGACGTATTAATATGAAATCAAACATAGTATAGTCACTCTCTCTCTCTCTCTCTCTCTCTCTCTCTCTCTCTCTCTCTCTCTCTCTCTCTCTCTCTCTCTCTCTCTCTTTCAAACCCTTTGAGAGTAATTAAACATATTGTTTGATCTCGAATTCTACATATAATAACTATTTGATATTGCAGCATCCTACCCTGACAGACTTCCAGAGAGAGAGAGAGAGAGAGAGAGAGAGAGAGAGAGAGAGAGGGACTAGCCTGTGAATTATATTACTCTCATTTTCTTCGTTAATTGTGTGTTAGAGAGTGGAGTCCGGGACATTATTAAGATATAAGAACACAGTCTTAGCAAAACACTGTCGTTTAATTCAAAAGACCTATTGACATCGTCCTCACTGTACCTGGCCTCAGAAGAACGAAAAGTCCCCTGATAACTGTAAGAATTTAGCCCTTTTGAGCATTCTCTATGAGTGAAAGGGATAGCACTGTCTTCTCTACTCTGTTCTACCTCACTTCACCTGCCTGAGATGAACGAAATTCTGTCTGATTACTGTAAGACTTTAGACCTTTTTGACATTCTCATAGCCAGGGATGGATAGCCTTGTCTTTCTTCCTCTTTTCTACCCTACCTTCCTCACCCGATCCTAAGAAAATGAAGAGTGAGAATTCTCCCTATTTACTGTAGGAATTTAGCTCTTACTGGTCTACTGGTACGGGGTCATGAGAGTATAACCTTGTGTTTCTTCTTATCATTAAAGTGTTGTAAAGATCAAAACTCACACCTGATTACCTTAATAGTTTAGGTCTTATTGCTTTGCTAGTGAATGGTGAGGATAGACTTTTCTTGACTCCCAGTCAGTACTTGTATTCTAGAAAGGCGAGATTCATCCTAATTACTATGATGTTTAGTCTGTTGTTGACCTCCTCGATGACAGTGGAGGATGGCCTTGTCTTCCTTCCATCATCATTTACTATATCACATCAGCGTAAGTCATCTCATTTGTAGCGAAAATTTCATCCTTAACGACTGGATGGTTTGTTTTCTCGTTTTATCCTCATTGGCTTGTTTTCTTCCTTTAGCTTCTCTTTCAGCCGTCGAGGGATGTCATTTTCTTCTCCTAGCGTTCTCCAAGGCAATCTGGAGATAGGCTTGTCTTCTTGAGTTCTCCAAGCACCGTGGAATAACTGTGTCATCTCTAAAGCACCATGGGATAAAATTGTCTTCACCTCAGCGTTTCACTTAGACACAGTGGAATAGCGTTATCTTCCCTCCTACCAACGTTCTCCAAAACACCGTGGGATACCTTTGTCTTCACCCCTTGTCTCATTTTCCTCTTAAGGGCGGCGATAATATACCATTGTTGTCGCCCCGCTGTAGTCGTCTAGAGCCCCCCCCCCCCCTCCCGTGATGAATGACGCTCGTCGTTATGGTAATTACTGGAGGCAAAATACCTAGTACAGAACATCAATAGCGGTGTGTGAGCCTAATTCTACGGAAGATACCTTTATTGGGAGGTGGTGGAGGGGTGACGTGGTGGTGAGGAGGTGGTGGAGGGGTGACGTGGTGGTGAGGAGGTGGTGGATGGGTGACGTGGTGGTGAGGAGGTGGTGGAGGGGTGACGTGGTGGTGATGGTGGTGGTGGAGGGGTGACATGGTGGTGAGGAGGTGGTGGAGGGGTGACGTGGTGGTGAGGAGGTGGTGGATGGGTGACGTGGTGGTGAGGAGATGGTGGAGGGGTGACGTGGTGGTGATGGTGGTGGTGGAGGGGTGACATGGTGGTGAGGAGGTGGTGGAGGGGTGACGTGGTGGTGAGGAGGTGGTGGAGGGGTGACATGGTGGTGGTGATGGAGGTGGTGGAGGGGTGACGTGGTGGTGATGCAGGTGGTGGAGGGGTGACATGGTGGTGAGGGAGGTGGTGGAGGGGTGACATGGTGGTGAAGAAGGTGGTGGAGGGGTGACGTGGTGGTGAGGGAGGTGGTGGAGAGGTGATGTGGTGGTGAGGAGGTGGTGGAGGGGTGACGTGGTGGTGAGGGAGATGGTGGAGGGGTGACATGGTGGTGAGGAGGTGGTGGAGGGGTGACGTGGTGGTGATGGAGGTGGTGGAGGGGTGACATGGTGGTGAGGAGGTGGTAGAGGGGCGACGTGATGGTGAGGAGGTGGTGGAGGGGTGACGTGGTGGTGATGGAGGTGGTGGAGCGGTGACGTGGTGGTGATGGAGGTGGTGGAGGGGTGACATGGTGGTGAGGAGGTGGTGGAGGGGTAACGTAGTGGTGATGGAGGTGGTGATGGAGGTGGTGGAGGGGTGACGTGGTGGTGAGGGAGATGGTGGAGGGGAGACATGGTGGTGAGGAGGTGGTGGAGGGGTGACGTGGTGGTGATGGAGGGGGTGGAGGGGTGACGTGATGGTGATGGAGGTGGTGGAGGGGTGACATGGTGGTGAGGGAGGTGGTGGAGGGGTAACGTGGTGGTGAGGGAGGTGGTGGAGTGGTGACGTGGTGGTGAGGGTGGTGGTGGAGAGGTGATGTGGTGGTGAGGAGGTGGTGGAGGGGTGACATGGTGGTGAGGGAGGTGGTGGAGGGGTGACGTGGTGGTGAGGAGGTAGTGTAGGGGTGACGTGGTGGTGAGGGAGATGGTGGAGGGGTGACGTGGTGTGAAGGAGGTGGTGGAGGGGTGACGTGGTGGTGAGGAGGTATTGTAGGGGTGACGTGGTGGTGAGGGAGATGGTGGAGGGGTGACGTGGTGTGAAGGAGGTGGTGGAGGGGTGACGTGGTGGTGAGGGAGATGGTGGAGGGGTGACGAGGTGGTGGAGGGGTGATGTTATGGTGAGGGAGGTGGTGGAGGGGTGACGTGGTGGTGAGGGAGATGGTGGAGGGGTGACATGGTGGTGAGGAGGTGGTGGAGGGGTGACGTGGTGGTGATGGAGGTGGTGGAGGAGTGGCATTGTGGTGAGGATGTAGTGTAGGGGTGACATGGTGGTGAGGAGGTAGTGTAGGGGGTGACGTGATGGTGAGGGAGGTGGTGGAGGGGTGACGTGGTGGTGAGGGAGGTGGTGGAGGGGTGACATTGTAGAGAGGGAGGTGGTGGAGGGGTGACGTGGTAGTGAGGGAGGTGGTGGAGGGGTGACATGGTGGTGAGGGAGATGGTGGAGGGGTGACGTGGTGGTGAGGGAGGTGGTGGAGGGAATGACGTGGTGGTGAGGAGGTAGTGTAGGGGTGACGTGGTGGTGAGGAGGTAGTGTAGGGGTGACGTGGTGGTGAGGGAGATGGTGGAGGGGTGACATGGTGGTGAGGAGGTGGTGGAGGGATGACGTGGTGGTGATGAAGGTGGTGGAGGGGTGACGTGGTGGTGAGGGAGGTGGTGGAGGTGAGACATAGTGGTGGGGGAGGTGGTGGAGGTGAGACATGGTGGTGGGGGGAGGTGGTGGAGGTGAAACATGGTGGTGGTGGAGATGAGGCAGGTGAGGGGGCGAATAGAGGTAGAAAATGGATGATAATGATAATGACGATAACTATAAATATTACAGACGTTTTTTGTTTTTTGTTTAACAAATTTATTGGCAGAGCTTGTAGTACAGTTTGCCTATTCTGAGTAATTCAGTCAGGTCTTGACACTGAGGGTGGTATCACTTCTCACTGTCACGCAGGACAGAGGTTCACACACAAAGAAATACATTATATTCATTAACAACTATAAATGTATATAGGTCAGATTCATATGGGTATTGTCACTGTTCACTGCCATGCAGGACAGAGGTTCGTACACAAAGAGTTGCATCATATTCATTGACAGTACATATACATATATGTAAACACACACACACACATATACATAAATATATGTATATACATACACATATACATGTACATGCACATATACATGCACACACGCACACATACATACATATACGTCGGTCAGATTCATGTGGGTAATGTCACTTTCCACTGCCATACAGTACAGAGGTTCGTACACAAAGAATGCATCATATTCATTGACACTATATATAGGTCAGATTCACGTGGGTAATGCCACTGTTCACTGCCACGCAGGACAGAGGTTCGTACACAAAGAAGGAAATACATCACATTCACCAGCAGCATATATAGGTCAGTGGATCACATACATTGGAGTCATATTCTAATTGAAGACAAATCAGTGTGGGCTAGCAAATTTGGGATAAACAGCAAGAATGTCCTCAAGCACATCTGATTCAATGAAATAATTACATAGTTCAAGATACAATAAGTCAGGTGGCCTGAAGTCTTTGACAGTGTCACATTCAATAATATAGTGTTCAAGTGTATGCTTTAAAGGTTTATCACACAGTTTACATGCTGAGTGTTCCGGTATGGGTACAGCGTTACTAACTTGCCAGATGTGTCTGTATCCTAACCTAATTCTGGCCACGACTACATGACATTGTCTGGTTCTGTCCTTATGCTGGCCATACCGGTACCTCTTGTTACAAAATTTGTCATATTTACTAATGCTACAACTGTCAGGTCTCTCTGCATTTCTCACTTCTTCTCGATCAGAGTTCATGATTCTGACTTGAATGTTTTTAATTACAGCATTGGACAGACCAAGGTCACGGTCAACATTTTCTTTCTTACATGCCTCATTGGCCAGTCTATCAGCACGGTCATGATACCTGATTCCAACATGGGACGGAATCCAGACACATTCGATACGAAAGTTGTCCTCATTGGCAGTTATCACATTCCTTTTAATATCACATGCAACTTTAGACATAGAGCCTGACGAGCTGTTCATTGATTTCAAACCCTTTTGAGAGTCACAGAATATCACCCCACCTCCATTTTCTTTGAGGTAGTCTGTGGCTAAGTAGATTCCAGTTAGTTCAGTTTGTGCTGTGCTGGCCCAGTTGTTCAGCCTTTGCTTGTTTGACACTATCATCTCGTTTTCTTTATATATTACAATTGCACAGCCTGTTCTACCTGTGTTTGTCTGCACAGAACCATCAGTAAAAGCATAACATTCACTTGATTTAATACTCTCTATGTGTCTGTTAATAGTTTCTAGTGTGACACATCTCACCACATCGGTGTTTAACATTTGCTTACTACCAACAGGAGTGTAATTAATAGGAACTGATATGTCCAGCCAAGGAGGAATGGCATTAATAGGTTCGTCTGGGGTGATTGGGACATTCAGTTTCAGGAGATCTGCAACACTTTTATGAAGCCACGCCCCAAAGAGAGTCTTTTGTGGAAGGTTGGCGAGATGGTCGGGATTACTTAGATAGAACATCAACTCAGTTTGAGTTGTAGTTTGAGAACCATTGTTCATCAAAACTTTGACACAAAACATGGTATTAAGTAGGGCTATCCTCTCAGTTATGGAGGGCAGTCCGAGCTCTTTCCTCATGTTTACAATTCTGGTTGATTTTGGGCAACCTAGGGTGATGCGCATGGCTTCATTTTGCACTACCTCAAGGCTGTTGAGTTGTTTAGGCGGAGTAGTCACAAGATGGAGAGCATGTTAGTCAACTACAGAACGAATGAAGTGAAGATAGAAAGTATGAGCATAGGTGATGTTAATTCCATAGCCCTTGCCAACAAGGGTTCTGAGGGGTTTAATGCTCTGCATTAGTTTGTCACGAAGGTTGCTGACAAAGTTTGCATCATTCACACAAATTCCAAGATATTTATAGGAGCTACATAGTTCCAAGGGCATGCTGTTAATGTTATAGTCAAGAGGCAGAGGGTGAGCAGGACGAGGATTGAGGACCCTCGTCTTGTCAACAGATATTATGAGACCGCATTCAACAGTTCTCCGAGCAAATACATCCAGCAAGGCTTGGAGCCTGAGTTTGGTTTGTGTCATAATGCAGATATCATCAGCATAGCATATTACGGCTTCGTTTGGCTGAACTGGAATGTCAGCAATAAGCTTGTGCATCAGTATATTAAAGAGCATAGGACTTAACACTCCTCCCTGAGGCGTGCCCAGCTCAAATGATCTCATTCTGGTACTTTTAACTCCCCTAAACAGAACACTGGCATACCTGTTGGACAGATAACCATTTATCCATGTCAGGAGGTTACCTTGTATGCCAAAATTAGCTAGTTGCTCAAGTATAATGTCTCTATTAGCTACATCAAAGGCTGATTTAAGGTCTATGAAGGCTGTTTGTGTCTTATCTTTTGAGTGAACAAGATATTCTGCAAAGCATGTCTGTGTGCTACGCCCGGGCATGAACCCGTACAGATTAGGGGCGAGTTTGTCTTTGACTTGAAACATGAGACGGTTTAGAACAACTCTTTCAAGGACTTTACACATACAGGATGTAAGTGAAATTGGCCTGAAGTTTGGAGAATTAGCTTTAGGGATTGGAACTATGTTTCCATGAGTCCATGTCTTAGGCAGAATACCCTGTGTGAGGCTCATTTGATACAGGTCAAGCAGTGGATGGTTAGGGATCTCATTCAACAATCTCAGGGTGTTATAGGTTATGCCATCCTCACCAGGGGAGGATGACTCACCTTTCATTAGTGCTGTTGTTAGTTCGTGGTGCGTTATAGGAAACTGGTCGGTAAGGTCTGGTGAGGAACAGGCTATTTCAATATTGAAACCCCTATTAATGTGTGAGGTGTTAAGATATTGTTGTATGTCAGGAGGCAGGGAAGTGATTCGTGACACACTAGACCATTGGTCTAATAGCATGTCAGCATATTCTGCAGGGCTGTGATGAAGCTGGACTGGGGTGGGTGACTTGGTAATGGCTCTAATTTTGTTCCACATTTCTGCTAGAGTGGTTGTTCTATTAATCCCCTGTAAGAATTGTTCCCAATAGGTGTTTCTCACCTGACCTTTGAGTTCACGAAATTCTCTGTTAGCTTTGAGGAATGCCAAAAGGTTATCACTAGTTTTATTTTGCTTATAAGTGTTGGCAAGCTGTTTTACATTCTCTCCTTCTTTGGTGAGGATGGGGTCATGTGTCCACAGAGGTGGTTTAGTGCTGCCCCCCTTCCTCCTTGACTTAACCCAGGTGGTATAATATGTGGTAATGACATTTACAAGATCACAGCAAAATTCATCCACTGACCCAGGTGTATATCCAGCGTACCATCTGTGGATGTAGGCCTTGAAGTGCAGTTTAAGATTATCTGGGATATTAATTCTGAGCTTAGGATGGGGTTCACACTTGACATCAGCAACAGTGTATTCAGTAAGTATTGCATAATGATCACTGACTAGGTGGTCTGAGATGACCTTAGCCTTGACATTACTGTCTACTAGGTTATACCCAATCACATAATCAAGTCTGCCCCCCATCAGATGTGTCACTTTGTCTGTGTCGTATACAGTGATATTATGATTATTGATGTAATTCACGAACACCCTCCCATTAGAGTTACACTGGACATCACCGAGGACAGTGTGACGAGAGTTAAGTCACCCATACACAGCATAGCATTGTTACCTGATGGCTTTGGTAACACGTCCGCTCGCAGTTCATTACACCGAACATAGATGTTATACAGCGAAAATTGACTGTTTGCTGTCTTTACTATAAATTGTTGATAGTGAATACTTTCATCATTGTGAGTTTAATCCATTTACAGACCAGACCATTCTTTACATATGTGAGCAGGACACTTCCTGCTCCACTATTATATGCTGTAAACCCGGCTATCCTGGGTGCAACTTTCTTCTGGGTGCTGGACGTGTAAGGTTCTTGTAAGCCAATTACATCAATGTCAAAAACTTTAACAAACCATTGTAGATCATTAATTCTGCGATTAACACTCCGGATGTTCCATGAAATGAACCTAAGCGTTCGTGTTACTTTTCCCACCTTGACTTTAACGTAGAGAGTCGCACGCTGGCTTCATAGATCAGCCTGACCAATAAGCTGACCATTCCAATTTCTCTACCTCTGGATTTCCTGATAATGTTCTTCACAGCCCTTATTCCAGTAGGATTTTTATATGCGGGTTCCTTCATCAGTCCCGCGAGTTACTTCTCCGTAAACAATGGAAAACTTACAGGGTCATGAACAGTCTGCAGACCTGGGACTATTGTAGAGACCACGCTGGCAGTCTGGGGCTCATTCTCCCCATCCATGCTTCCATCAATATCGGTCTCGCTCTGGCTACTCACCCTCAAGTTGTCATCATTATGAGAGGAGGCACGAGCTCCTTCAGAAGCTCCACTAACACTATCACTGTCATTGTTCACTGGTACACTTACTTGGCAGGCTTTAACCTGACCTGCATTGGCTAACGAAGGAGAGTCACTGTGCCTGTTGTCTTCAGGTGGTGGAGGCGATCCGGCCGCATTGGCATCACTGAGTGGGACTGCTATTGTGGCTGGAGGCGACCTCCCAGCACAACTGGGGTGCAAGGCCGTCACACCCTCCTCCCTGGACCTGGGACACTGCCCCCTGGGTGCGGAGGTGTTGCTGTTGATTTCAGGTGCTGGAGGCGACCCCGCAGTGTTGCTGTTGGTATCACTGAGTGAGACCGCTTTGGTGGGTGGAGGCGGGCTGCCAGGGCAACCTGGATGCCAGGCCGTCACACCCTCCTCCCCACACCTGTAAAACTGCCTCCTGGGTGGGGAGGTGTAGCTGTTGATTTCAGGCGTTGGCGGCGACCCTTTTAGCGTTGGCGTTGGCGTCACTGAGTGTGACTGCTATTGTGGGTGGAGGCGGGCTCCAAAGGTAACCTGGATGCCAGGCCGTCACACCCTTCTTCCTGCATCTGGCACACTGCCACTCAAATGGGGAGTCCTGCTCTCTCCCGTCCTGAGAGGCACCTTTCTTGATGGGGCAGCTGCTTGTGCTATGCATTCCTGCGCAGTAGCCGCAGGTGGCTGGCTTGTGACAGTATTTCGCCACATGATTGACCCCAAAGCAGTTGTAGCACACCACAGGGGGAGGAGTCCACCGACTGATGTTACTAGGGGTACCGTACGTGCTGCCAAAGAAGCTGTACTTCTCAGGAGGTGGTTCCTTCCTTTTCCAAACAATGATGATCCTACTAAGTTGTGCACCATCCTTATAAAGCCTCCTTGCACTGTGGACGCCCTGAAGTGACAGAGCTCTCTTGGGGGGGAATACGCTTGGGGAATTGGGTGGCAAGGTATTCCTTCATTTTTTGGGGTGGAACAGGTTCATCTCGCTTAATAAGCTGTATTGAACCGACCTTTCCATCAATGAAGCGTTGGATAGCTTCTGTCTCCTCTCGGCCTACATAGACAAAACGAGGGGTGTTACCTGGCACGACAACATTCAGCTTAGCCGTGCCATAATCCTTATTCAGGGCAGTCAACCAATTAATCTTCATCAAATTGGTTGCGTTCTCCGGGAAGGCAAGGCGCATGTACTTAGCCCTGGGAACAATGGAAGGGGGGGGGGGGGTGCCCCTATTGGCTCTCCTCTGCTTCCTTCCCTTGGGTCCTTATTTTGCGTTTCTGCTGACGTGTCTTAAACTTCTGAAAGCCAGCTTCAGTGTCGCCATGACTGTCCTCTTCATCATCTTCTTCTTCATCAAGGACATAGGCAGAGCGCTGCCCAGCGATGACTCCTGCCATGGTTAGATTTAGATGGAATCTAGGTCATATACACTGGGGCACAGAGGCGATATGTAGGCCAGCGATGTCCTTGAGACAAGGGGAGAGGGGAGCCTGACATCAACGGTGTGAGGGTAGGAGGGCCTCCTGGGAGCGGATGGAGTGTGGTGTCGGAAGCGATGTACAGGGAATACCATAAAACGACGATAAGCATAAGAGAAGATGGAGAAGATGTGTTGGGGGGGGGGGGGGGTGTATGCCTGTGTGTGTGTGTGTGTGTGTGTGTGGGTGGGTGTGTGTGGGTGTATTTGGTGTGTGTGGGTGTATTTGGGGTGTGTGTGTATGGGTGGGTGTATTTAGGGTGTGTGTGTGTGGGTGTGTGGGGGAGAATGGGTGGATGGATATTGTTGTGGTATGGATTGAATTGAATTGAAACAGTTTATTTAGCCAGAAAAACACATACAGGGTGATAATAATAACAATAATATCATGACTGAGCCAGTTGGTAATAAGAACATCTCAGAATGTTACCACGGGGGAGGGGGGGGGTGGTCTTAGTAGCTTTGGGTGCCTTAAGTTGTATCTCTGATTATTCCGGAACTGGAAATAATTATTGTCAAGCAAGTGATTGATAGATTTGTAAACAAAGAGGGCACAGCAGTAGGTGTTAATATCTTCGAATTTTAACATTTTCAATTTACCAAATTTTTCGTTTGTGTGATCTGTTTTTTATAAGTAGGTCATTGTCCATACAACTCTCTTTTGTGCAGTAACCAAGAATTGAGTTTTTGATGAGCCAGAGGCCCCTCATGGTGTGTGACAGTGTGTGTGGCAGTGTATTGCAAGTCAATATCAGCCCCTTTCTTGACAACTGAGAAAACTTCTATGGCAAAAGGGACCTTTATGCTAGGGATGGGGTGCATCTGTCTAGGGATGGGGTGGCAACCCTGGCTGGCTCTCTCAAGAGGGCAGTTCAAAAGATGTGGAAGTCTTTAAACTGCTAGGAGAACAAATGAGCACGGGTGTGGGGGAGGCTGCACTGGGAGTGGGAAAACAAAGTGAAAGCTTACAGGGAAATAGTGCTAGGAATTATGACAACACTAAATTAAGCAGGGAGTTAAAACCTAAACGCAACAAAGAGAGGACTAAGAACACGACTAACTTAAATGTCTACTACGCAAACAGTAGAAGTATGAGAAACAAAATGGATGAAATCAGGGCGTTTGTATGTACCGAAAAAAATCGATATAATAGCATTCACCGAAACATGGAAAACCTAGACTCACGTGAGTTACCGGTCGAATACTAAATTGCAGGTTGCAAATTATTCCATACCGATAGGCAGATTAGGAAGGGAGGTGAAGTACCAATCTATGTCAGGGATAATCTGAAGTGTGAAATAAATAAGGAAATAAAAACTGAGCGGAATATAGAAACATTTTGGATAGAATTAATCGATGGTAAGGAAAAATCAATCACAGGAGTAATATATAGAACCTCTTCATTTTGATTGAGTTATTGAGCGACTTATTTGAGATGAAATATGCAGGGCCTCCATACATAGCAAAGTCTGTATAGTAGGCAACTTATTGGATTGACCTTACAGGTACAGAATCCGAGGATTTTCTTGAAACAATCCAGGACTGTTTCCTAAGCCAACATATAACCGAACCCACCCGGGGTAATAATATACACGATGTGTGAAGGAGTGGAACAACTTACCCCCACCCATCAGAGCAGAGAATACGCTCCCTTCCTTTAAATCATCTCTTAAAAAATATCTATTGTCTAAGTATTTATATTTCTTGTAACACCTAATATATTTGCAGTACCTACTTTTATTGTACCATCAAAACCGTTTTATCGGAAATTATCATGTAAATAGATAAGTAATTACCATTGCAATAAACATAATTGCCAACTAGACATAATCCTGACAGCTCTGTCCTCTTGTTCAACCTTATTACTGTACAACCCATGTTGTACTGCTCCCCCATTATACTTATTTGTTTGATTTTCAATTTCACTGTAATTTATATATATATATCATGTAGATCCACAATGAAAACGTGGATAAGATAAATCTTGATAAAATCACACGGGAAAAGGGAAACAACGGAGCACCTTAGCTTTCGTCTTTATTCAAGACATCTTCAGAGGCAACCTCTGAAGATGTCTTGAATAAAGACGAAAGCTAAGGTGCTCCTTTGTTTCCCTTTTCCCGTGTGATTTTATCAAAATATGTATATATATATATATATATATATATATATATATATACAGTATATATATATATATATATATATATATATATATATATATATATATATATATATATATATATATATATAGATATATAATAAACTACAAAAAATTATAAATAAATAATATTATTAAATATTGAAGTGATAACCGTGGTAACATTATGAGATGTTCTTATTACCACCATGCTATTGTACTTTTCCAGATGATACTAAATGTTACATAATACTTCCTTGAGATAAATGTATAGTATATATCAGGTGCCTAAAAGAGAGCTCAGGTTCTCAACTGGCTCAGCTATATTAATATTGTTATTATTATCCACCCTGTATCTGGTTTTTTTCTGGCTAAATAAACTGTTTCAATTCAACTCAATTCAAAGTAATGTCGAGGTAGGGAACGAATTTGCTAACAGCGATCACAAAGAAATTAGATTCCAGTTAGAATTTCAGGGCAGCTGCAAGGAAAATTCCATTAAAGTCCCAGATTTCAGAAGGGCAAACATTGATGGTTTGAAGAGGCAGCTGAGAGAAGGGGTATCACGCTTGGGGGGGAATTACATAACCTCACATGAGGTGACCTCACACAATGTACCCACAAAGGGCGGCCTCACCTTACCTGGAGACCTGACTGTTGAGGATGACCTGATAACGAGATCTGAGGTCGACGAGTTCCACAACAATTTAAATAATGAGTTACTTAATGCACAAAGGCAGAACATACCATACTGAAAATTCAGATCAGACAGCAATGACTCTAAATGGATAAATAATTATTTAAATAATAATATTGGACAAAGGAAGGGTATAGGTAGGAGTACAAATCGTGGTGAAGTTTACCTCCGAGATTATTATAAGGTATTGGCGGGTAGGGTTAAGACCGAGATAGGAAAACCAAAGAGGAATAATGAACTGAAGGTAGCAAGGGAGGCGAAGTCAAACCCTAAGGGATTCTATCAAATGTATCAAACTAAAACACGAGAAAAGATTGGACCAATACCGGCGAGCTAACTGATAACGACGGAGAAAAGCAATAATCTAAATAAATATATGTCAACAGTTTTCACCACCGAAAATTTAAACATGATACCCGAGGCACCGACTTCATACAGAGATAGTGAAGAAAATAATATAAGCGAGATACTAGTGACTAGTAACGATGTTAGTAAGCAAATAGACAAACTAAAGCCTAATAAATCACTTGGAGAAGCACAAGTTGAATCAATGATTCCCAACATGTATTCGCAAGCGGGCGTTCATGTCTAACTATTCTATTAACATTCTTTTCACCTGTTTTCGAATCAGTGGACAAGGGGCACAATTATGATGTGGTATATCTCGACTTTAGCAAAACCTTCGACAGAGTCCCCCACGAAAGACTAATATGCAAAGTGGAGGCTCATGGCATTAAAGGAGATATTCTAAAATGGGTATTAAATCAGATTGGAGCAACGTCACTAGTGGAGTTCCCGAAGGCTCAGTACTGGGACCATTATTATTTATTTTATGAATAAACGACATAGATATCGGCGTAGGCAGCAACATAAGTAAATTTGCTGATGACGCTAAAAGAGGGGGTGTAATTAAATCTGAATTAAATCTGATGAGGACTCTGCAAAACAACAAGAGGATCTAAATAAATTTTTCGAATGGTCTGAAAAATGCCAGATGAAATTTAATGTGGACAATTGAAAAGTACTCAGTGTACGAGATGTAAACAGGGAAACCAGATACCAGATGAATAATGATGTTATTTAGAAATCTGACAAGCGAGAAAGATTTAGGAGTAATGATAAGTAGGAATCTTAAGCCAAGTAAGCAATGTGCATTTGCTTGAAACAAGGTTAATAAAGTACTTGGGCACATACAAAGGAGTGTTAGTTACAAGACTAGTGAGGTCATCCTAAAACTATATCTTGCACTTGTGAGACCTCACTTGGAATTACGCAGTTCAATTCTGGTCACCGCATTACAGAATGGATATAGAATCCTTGGAAAGAATTCGGAGGAGAATGACAAGACTAATCCTGGGCATTAGGAACCTCGAGTACAAAGACAGGTTAAACCATCTTAACTTGCACTCCCTCGAAAAACGTAGAGTGAGGGGAGATATGATAGAGGTGTATAAATGGAAGTAGGGTTAAACAAAGAGGACATTACAAAGGTACTCAAACTATCCAACCAGGAGTGAACTCATAACAATGGTTTTAAATTAGACAAATTTAGATTTCGGCGGGAAATAGGAAAATATTGGTTTGGAAATAGGGTAGAGGACGAGTAAAACAGGTTACCAAATATCATCATTAACTCGAATACGCTGGATAGCTTCAAACATTGGTTGGAGGGATATATGAGCTCTAGGGGATGGGTGTAAATGGGACTGCCCAGTATGGGCCAAAAGGCCAGCTGCAGTTTCCTCCCTTCTTATGTTCTTATGTTCTTAGGTGTGGGTAAACAAGATCATGATAGATTTCTTTCATTGCTGTGAGAGTGGGTGACTGTCTAGTGTGATACATGATACCGCACTTTGACTTTACTGTGAATGGCTTGTATGTGGTTTCTCCAGTTAAGTTTCTCATCAACAATAACTCCGAGGAATTTAGAATTTTATTTGCGTTTGATAACAGATACAAAATTTAATAAACACTGGTGACAGTAGAACCAGAGGACATACTTTCTTACACCCCTCATACCTTACTACACACCTCATACCTTCCTACACCCCTCATACCTTCCTACACCTCTCATACATTCCTACACCCCCTCACACCTACCTACACCTCTCATACCTTCCTACACCCTCTCACACCTTCCTACACCCCTCATACCTTCCTACACTCTCTCATACCTCCCTACACCCCTCATACCTTCCTACACCTCTCATACCTTCCTACACCCCTCATATATTCTTACACCCCTCATGCCTTTCTACACCCTCTTATACCTTCCTACACCCTCTCATACTTTCCTACACCCCCTCATACCTTCCTACATCCCTTCATACCTTCCTACACCCCCCTCATACCTTCCTACACCCCTCATACCTTCCTGCACCTCTCATACGTTCCTACACCCCTCATACGTTCCTACACCCCCCTCATATTTTCCTACATCCCCTAATACCTTCCTACACCCCTCACACCCTCTTACATCTCTCATACCTTCCTACACCCCTCATACCTTCCTACACCCTCCCATACCGTCCTACACCCCTCTTACCTTCCTACACCCCCCATACCTTCCTACTCCCCTCATACCTTCCTGCACCTCTCATACCTTCCTACATCCCCTCATACCTTCCAACACCCCCTCATATTGTCCTACACCCCCTCATACCTTACTACACCCCTCACACCCTCCTAAACCCCTCAAACCTTCCTACACCCCTCATGCATTCCTACACCCCTCATACCTTCCTACGCAATCCCATACCTTCCTACACCCTCCCATAATTTCCGACACCCCTCACACCTTCCTACACCCCCATACCTTCTTACACCCCCCATACCTTTCTACATCTTTTCATACCTTCCTACACCCTCTCATACCTTCCTACACCCTCTCATAGCTCCCTACACCCCTCATAACTTCCTACACCCCTCATACCATCCTACACCCATATTACTTTCCTACCCAACTCATACCTTCCCACACCCTATCATACCTTCCAACACGTCTCATTCCTTCCTACACCACTCATACCTTCCTACACCCCTCATACCTGCCTGCACCCCTCATACGTTCCTGCACCCCTCATACCTTCCTACACCCTTTCATACCTGCCTGTACCAATCATACCTTCCTACACCCCTCATACCTTCCTACACCCCTCATACCTTCCTACACCCTTTCATACCTTCCTACACCCTTTCATACCTTCCTACACCCTCTCATAGCTTCCTACACCCTTTCATACCTTCCTACACCCCTCATACCTTCCTACACCCCTCATACCTTCCTACACCCCTCATACCTTCCTACACCCCTCATACCTTCCTACACCCCTCATACCTTCCTACACCCCTCATACCTTCCTACACCCCTCATACCTTCCTACACCCTCTCATACCTTCCTACACCCCTCATACCTTCCTACACCCCTCATACCTTCCTACACCCCTCATACCTTCCTACACCCCTCATACCTTCCTACACCCCTCATACCTTCCTACACCCCTCATACCTTCCTACACCCCTCATACCTTCCTACACCCCTCATACCTTCCTACACCCCTCATACCTTCCTACACCCCTCATACCTTCCTACACCCCTCATACCTTCCTACACCCCTCATACCTTCCTACACCCCTCATACCTTCCTACACCCTCATACCTTCCTACACCCCTCATACCTTCCTACACCCCTCATACCTTCCTACACCCCTCATACCTTCCTACACCCCTCATACCTTCCTACACCCCTCATACCTTCCTACACCCCTCATACCTTCCTACACCCCTCATACCTTCCTACACCTCTCAAACCTCCTACACCCTCATACCTTCCTACACCCCTCATACCTTCCTACACCCCTCATACCTTCCTACACCCCTCATACCTTCCTACACCCCTCATACCTTCCTACACCCCTCATACCTTCCTACACCCCTCATACCTTCCTACACCCCTCATACCTTCCTACACCCCTCATACCTTCCTACACCCCTCATACCTTCCTACACCCCTCATACCTTCCTACACCCCTCATACCTTCCTACACCCCTCATACCTTCCTACACCCCTCATACCTTCCTACACCCTCTCATACCTTCCTACACCCCTCATACCTTCCTACACCCCTCATACCTTCCTACACCCCTCATACCTTTCTACACCCTCTCATACCTTCCTACACCCTCTCATACTTTCCTACACCCCTCATACCTTCCTACACCCCTCATACCTTCCTACACCCCTCATACCTTCCTACACCCCTCATACCTTCTACACCCCTCATACCTTCCTACACCCCTCATACCTTCCTACACCCCTCATACCTTCCTACACCCCTCATACCTTCCTACACCCCTCATACCTTCCTACACCCCTCATACCTTCCTACACCCCTCATACCTTCCTACACCCCTCATACCTTCCTACACCCCTCATACCTTCCTACACCCCTCATACCTTCCTACACCCCTCATACCTTCCTACACCCTCATACCTTCCTACACCCCTCATACCTTCCTACACCCCTCATACCTTCCTACACCCCTCATACCTTCCTACACCCCTCATACCTTCCTACACCCCTCATACCTTCCTACACCCCTCATACTTCCTACACCCCTCATACCTTCCTACACCCCTCATACCTTCCTACACCCCTCATACCTTCCTACACCCCTCATACCTTCCTACACCCCTCATACCTTCCTACACCCCTCATACCTTCCTACACCCCTCATACCTTCCTACACCCTCATACCTTCCTACACCCCTCATACCTTCCTACACCCCTCATACCTTCCTACACCCCTCATACCTTCCTACACCCCTCATACCTTCCTACACCCCTCATACCTTCCTACACCCCTCATACCTTCCTACACCCCTCATACCTTCCTACACCCCTCATACCTTCCTACACCCCTCATACCTTCCTACACCCCTCATACCTTCCTACACCCCTCATACCTTCCTACACCCCTCATACCTTCCTACACCCCTCATACCTTCCTACACCCCTCATACCTTCCTACACCCCTCATACCTTCCTACACCCCTCATACCTTCCTACACCCCTCATACCTTCCTACACCCCTCATACCTTCCTACACCCCTCATACCTTCCTACACCCCTCATACCTTCCTACACCCCTCATACCTTCCTACACCCTCTCATACCTTCCTACACCCCTCATACCTTCCTACACCCCTCATACCTTCCTACACCCCTCATACCTTCCTACACCCCTCATACCTTCCTACACCCCTCATACCTTCCTACACCCCTCATACCTTCCTACACCCCTCATACCTTCCTACACCCCTCATACCTTCCTACACCCCTCATACCTTCCTACACCCCTCATACCTTCCTACACCCCTCATACCTTCCTACACCCCTCATACCTTCCTACACCCCTCATACCTTCCTACACCCCTCATACCTTCCTACACCCCTCATACCTTCCTACACCCCTCATACCTTCCTACACCCCTCATACTTCCTACACCCCTCATACCTTCCTACACCCCTCATACCTTCCTACACCCCTCATACCTTCCTACACCCCTCATACCTTCCTACACCCCTCATACCTTCCTACACCCCTCATACCTTCCTACACCCCTCATACCTTCCTACACCCCTCATACCTTCCTACACCCCTCATACCTTCCTACACCCCTCATACCTTCCTACACCCCTCATACCTTCCTACACCCCTCATACCTTCCTACACCCCTCATACCTTCCTACACCCTCATACCTTCCTACACCCCTCATACCTTCCTACACCCCTCATACCTTCCTACACCCCTCATACCTTCCTACACCCCTCATACCTTCCTACACCCCTCATACCTTCCTACACCCCTCATACCTTCCTACACCCCTCATACCTTCCTACACCCCTCATACCTTCCTACACCCCTCATACCTTCCTACACCCTCTCATACCTTCCTACACCCCTCATACCTTCCTACACCCCTCATACCTTCCTACACCCCTCATACCTTCCTACACCCCTCATACCTTCCTACACCCCTCATACCTTCCTACACCCCTCATACCTTCCTACACCCCTCATACCTTCCTACACCCCTCATACCTTCCTACACCCCTCATACCTTCCTACACCCCTCATACCTTCCTACACCCCCCATACCTTCCTACACCCCTCATACCTTCCTACACCCCTCATACCTTCCTACACCCCTCATACCTTCCTACACCCCTCATACCTTCCTACACTCTTTCATACCTTCCTACACCCTCTCATACCTTCCTACACCCCTCATACCTTCCTACACCCCTTTACCATCCTACCCAACTTTTACCTTCCCACACCCTGTCATACCTTCCAACACCTCTCATTCCTTCCTACACCCCTCATACCTTCCTACACCCCTCATACCTTCCTACACCCCTCATACCTTCCTCCACCTCTCATACCTTCCTACACCCCTCATACCTTCCTACACCCTTCATACCTTCCTACGCCCCTCATACCTTCCTACACCCTTCATACCTTCCTACGCCCCTCATACCTTCCTACACCCCTCATACCTTCCTACACCCCTCATACCTTCCTACACCCTCTCATCCCTTCCTACCCCCCTCATAGCCTTCCTACACACCCTCATACCTTCCTACACCATCTCATACCTTCCTACACCCCTCATACATTCCTACACCCTCTCATACCTTCCTACACCTCCTTATATCTTCCTACACCCTCTCATACTTTCCTACACCCCTCATACCTTCCTACACTCATACCTTCCTCCATCCCTCATACCTTCGTACACCCCTCATACCTACCTACACCCCCTCATACCTTCTTACACCCCTCATACCTTCCTACACCCCTCATACCTTCCTCCACCCCTCATACCTTCGTACACCCCTCATACCTTCGTACACCCCTCATACCTTCATACACCCCTCATGCCTTCCTACACCCCCTCATACCTACCTACACCCCTCACAACCTTCCTACACCCCTCATACATTCTTACACCCCTCACACCTTTCTACACTCTCTCATACCTTCCTACACCCTCTTATACTTTCCTACACCCCTCATGCCTTCCAACACCCCCATACCTTCCTCCACCCCTCATACCTTTGTACACCCCTCATACCTCCGTACACCCCTCATACCTTCCTACACCCCTCAAGCCTTCCTACACCCCCTCATACCTACCTACACCCCTCACACCTTCCTACACCCCTCATACCTTCCTACACCCCCCATACCTTCCTACACCCCTCATACCTTCCTACACCCTTTCATACATTCCTACACCCCTCATACCTTCGTACACCCCCTTATATCTTCCTACACCCTCTCATACTTTCCTACACCCTCTCATACCTTCCCATACCCCTCAAACCTTCCTACACCCCCCATACCTTCCTACACCCCCCATACCTTCCTACACCCCCCATTCTTTCCTACACCCTTCATGACTTCCTACAACCTCTCATAACTTCTTACACCCCTCATACCTTCCTTCACCCCTCATACCTTCCTACACCCCTTTTACCTTCCTACCCAACTTATACCTTCCCACACCCTATCATACCTTCCAACACCTCTCATTCCTTCCTACACCCCTCATACCTTCCTACACCCGTCATACCTATCTACACCCCGCACACCTTCCTCCACCTCTCATACCTTCCTACACCCCTCATACCTTCCTACACCCTTCATACCTTCCTACGCCCCTCATACCTTCCTACACCCTTCATACCTTCCTACGCCCCTCATACCTTCCTACACCCTCTCATACCTTCCTACACCTCTCATACCTTCCTACACACCCTCATACCTTCCTACACCATCTCATACCTTCCTACATCCCTCATACATTCCTACACCCTCTCATACCTTCCTACACCTCCTTATATATCCCTACACCCTCTCATACCTTCCTACACCCCTCATACTTTCCTGCACCTCCTTATATCTTCCTGCACCCTCTCATACCTTCCTACACCCCCAATACCTTCCTACACCCCCCATACCTTCATACACCCCTCATACCTTCGTACACCCCTCATACCTACCTACACCCCCTCATACCCTCTTACATCCCTCATACCTTCCTACACCCCTCATACCTTCCTAAACCCTCTCATACTTTCCGACACCCTCTCACACCTTCCTACACCCCTCATATTTTCCTACACCTCTCATACCTTCCTACACCCCTCATACCTTCATACACCCCTCATACCTTCCTACACCCCTCATACCTTCCTACACCCCTCATACCTTCCTACACCCCTCATACCTTCCTACACCCCTCAAACTTTCCTACACCCCTCATACCTTCCTACACCCCTCATACCTTACTACACCCCTCAAACTTTCCTACACCCCTCATACCTTCCTACAGCCTCATACCTTCTTACACCCCTCATACCTTCCTACACCCCTCATTCCTTCCTGCACCCCCTCATACCTTCCTACACCCCTCATTCCGCCCTACACCCCTCATACCTTCCTACACCCCTCATTCCTTCCTAAACCCCCTCATACCTTCCTACACAACTCACACCTTCCTACACCCCTCATACTTTCCTACACCCCCTCATACCTTCCTACACCCGTCATACCTTCTTACACCCCTAATACCTTCCTACACCCCTCATACCTTCCTACACCCCCTCATACCTTCCTACACCCCTCACACCTTCCTACACCCCTCATACCTTCCTACACCCCCTCATACCATCTTTCACCCCTCATACCTTCCAACACCCCTCATACCATCTTACACCCCTCATACTTTCCTACACCCCTCATACCTTCCTACACCCCTCATACCTACCTACACCCTCTCATACCTTCTTACATCCCTCATACCTTCCTACACCCCTCATACATTCTTACACCCCTCATACATTTCTACACCATCTCATACCTTCCTACACCCTCTCATACTTTCCTACACCACTCATACCTTCCTGCACCCCCATACCTTCCTCCACCCCTCTTACTTCGTACACCCCTCATACCATTTTACACCCCTTATACTTTCCTACAACCCTCATACCTTCCTACACCCCTCATACCTTCCTACACCCCTCATACCTTCCTACACCCATCATACCTTCCTACACCCCTCATACCTACCTACACCCTCTCATACCTTCTTACATCCCTCATACCCTCCTACACCCCTCATACATTCTTACACCCCTCATACTTTTCTACACCCCTCATACTTTCCTACACCCTTCATACCTTCCTACGCCCCTCATACCTTCCTACACCCCTCATACCTTCCTACACCCCTCATACCTTCCTTCACCCCTCATACCTTCCTACACCTCTCATACCTTCCTACACCATCCCAGAACTTCCTACACCTCTCCTACCTTCCTACACCCCTCATACCTTCCTACTCCCCTCATACCTTCCTGCACCTCTCATACCTTCCTACACCCCTCATACCTTCCTACACCCCCTCATATTTTCTTACACCCCCTCATACCTTACTACACCCCTCACACACTCCTACATCCCTCATACCTTCCTACACCCCCTCATATTTTCCTACACCCCCTCATACCTTAATAAACGCCTCACACCTTCCTACACCCCTCATACCTTCCTACCCCCTCCCCATACCTCTCTACACCCCTCATACCTTCCTACACCCTCCCATACCTTCCTACACCACTCATACCTTCCTACACCCCTCATACCTTCCTACACCCCTCAAACGTTCCTACACCCCCATACCTTTCCACACCCCTCATACCTTCCTACACAATCTCATACCTTCCTACACCCCTCATACCTTCCTACACCCCTCATACATTCCTACACCCCTCATACCTTCCTACACCCCTCATACCTTCCTACACCCTCTCATACCTTCTTACACCCCTCATACCTTCCTACACCCCTCATACCTTCCTACACCCTCTCATACCTTCCTATACCCCTCATACCTTCTTACACCCCCTTATACCTTCCTACACACTTCATACCTTCCTACGCCCCTCATACCTTCCTGCACCCCTCATACCTTCCAACACCCCTCATACCTTCCTACACCCCTCATACCTTCCTACACCCCTCATACCTTCCTACACCTCCTTATATCTTCCTACACCCCCTCATAACTTCCTACACCCCTCATACCTTCCTACACCCCTCATACCTTCCTACACCCCTCATACATTCCTACACCCCTCATACCTTCCTACACCCCTCATACCTTCCTACACCCTCTCATACCTTCTAACACCCCTCATACCTTCCTACCCCCCTCATACCTTCCTACACCCTCTCATACCTTCCTACACGCCACATACCTTCCTACACCCCTCATACCTTCCTACACCTCCTTATATCTTCCCACACCCTCTCATACCTTCCTACACCCTCTCATACCTTCCTACACCCTTCATACCTTCCTACGCCCCTCATACATTCCTACACCCCTTATACCTTCCAACACCCCTCATAACTTCCTACACCCTCTCATACCTTCCTACACCCCTCATACTTTCCTACACCCTTCATACCTTCCTACGCCCCTCATACCTTCCTGCACCCCGCATACCTTCCAAGACCCCTCATACCTGCCTACACCCTCTTATTCCTTCTTACACCCCTCATACATTCCTACACCCCTCATACCATCCTACACCCCTCATACCTTCGTACACCCCCATACATTCCTACACCCCTCATGACTTCTTGCACCCTCTCATAACTTCTTACACCCCTCATACCTTCCTACACCCCTCATACGTTCCTACACTCTTTCATACCTTCCTACACCCTCTCATACCTCCCTACACCCCTCATACCTTCCAACACCCCTCATACCTTCCTACACCATCTTATTCCTTCCTACACCCCTCATACATTCCTACACCCCTCATACCTTTCTACACCCCTCATACCTTCATACACCCCCCATACCTTCCTACACCCCTCATGACTTCCTACACCCTCCCATAACTTCTTACACCCCTCATACCTTCCTACACCCCTCATACCTTCCTACACTCTTTCATACCTTCCAACACCCTCTCATACCTCACTACACCCCTCATACCTTCCTACACCCCTTTTACCTTCCTACCCAACTTATACCTTCCCACACCCTATCATACCTTCCAACACCTCTCATTCCTTCCTACACCACTCATACCTTCCTACACCCCTCATACCTTTCTACACCCCGCATACCTTCCTCCACCTCTCATACTTTCCTACACCCCTCATACCTTCCTACACCCTTCATACCTTCCTACGCCCCTCATACCTTCCTACACCCTTCATACCTTCCTACACCCTCATACCTTCCTACACCCCTCATACCTTCCTACACCCCTCATACATTCCTACACCCTCTCATACCTTCCTACGCCTCCTTATATCTTCCTACACCCTCTCATACCTTCCTACACCCCTCATACTTTCTTACACACTCTCATACCTTCCTACACCCCCAATACCTTCCTACACTCCTCATACCTTCCTCCAACCTCTCCTACCTTCCTACACCCCTCATACCTTCCTACACCCTCTCATACCTTCCTACACCCCCAATACCTTCCTACACCCCTCATACCTTCCTCCACCTCTCCTACCTTCCTACATCCCCTCATACCTTCCTATACCCCCTCATACCTTCCTACACCCCTCATACCTTCCTACACCCCTCATACCTTCCTACACCTCTCATACCTTCCTACACCCCTCATACCTTCCTACACCCCTCATATTTTCTTCCACCCCCTCATGCCTTACTACACCCCTCACACCTCCTACACCCTCATACCTTCCTACACCCCTCATACTTTCCTACACCCCTCATACCTTACTAAACCCTCACACCTCCTACACCCCTCATACCTTCTTACCCCTCCCCATACCTCTCTACACCCCTCATACCTTCCTACACCCCTCATACCTTCCTACACCCCTCATACCTTCCTACACCCCTCATACCTTCCTACACCCCTCATACCTTCCTACACCCCCATACCTTCCTACACCCCTCATACCTTCCTACACCATCTCATACCTTCCTACACCCCTCATACCTTCCTACACCCCTCATACCTTCCTACACCCCTCATATCTTCCTACACCCTCTCATACTTTTCTATACCCCTCATACCTTCCTACACCCCTCATACCTTCCTACACAATCCCATACCTTCCTACACCCCTCATACCTTCCTACACCCCTCATACCTTCCTACACCCCTCATACCTTCCTACACCCCTCATACATTCCTACACCCCTCATACCTTCCTACACCCCTCATACCTTCCTACACCCCTCATACTTTCCTACACCCCTCATACCTTCCTACACCCCTCATACCTTCCTACACCCTTCATACCTTCCTACACCCCTCATACTTTCCTACACCCCCTCATCCTTACTACACCCCTCAACCTCTACACCCCTCATACCTTCCTACACCCCTCATACCTTCATACACCCCTCATACCTTTCTACACCCCGCATACCTTCCTACACCTCTCATACCTTCCTACACCCCTCATACCTTCCTACACCCCTCATACCTTCCTACACCCCTCATACCTTCCTACACCCCTCATACCTTCCTACACCCTCTCATACCTTCCTACACCCTTCATACCTTCCTACACCCCTCATACCTTCCTACACCCCTCATACCTTCTACACCCTCTCATACCTTCCTACACCCCTCATACCTTCCTACACCCCTCATACCTTCCTACACCCCTCATACCTTCCTACACCCCTCATACCTTCCTACACCCTCTCATACTTTCCTACACCTCCTTATATCTTCCTACACCCTCTCATAACTTCCTACACCCCTCATACCTTCCTACACCCCTCATACCTTCCTACACCCCTCATACCTTCCTACACCCCTCATACCTTCCTACACCCCTCATACCTTCCTACACCCCTCATACCTTCCTACACCCCTCATACATTCCTACACCCCTCATACCTTCCTACACCCCTCATACCTTCCTACACCCTCTCATACCTTCCTACACCCCTCATACCTTCCTACACCCCTCATACCTTCCTACACCCTCATACCTTCCTACACCCCTCATACCTTCCTACACCCCTCATACCTTCCTACACCCCTCATACCTTCCTTCACCCCTCATACCTTCCTACACCTCTCATACCTTCCTACACCATCCCAGAACTTCCTACACCTCTCCTACCTTCCTACACCCCTCATACCTTCCTACACCCCTCATACCTTCCTGCACCTCTCATACCTTCCTACACCCCTCATACCTTCCTACACCCCTCATACTTTCCTACACCCCCTCATACCTTCCTACACCCCTCACACCTCCTACATCCCTCATACCTTCCTACACCCCTCATACTTTCCTACACCCCCTCATACCTTAATAAACGCCTCACACCCTCCTACACCCCTCATACCTTCCTACCCCTCCCCATACCTCTCTACACCCCTCATACCTTCCTACACCCTCCCATACCTTCCTACACCCTCTCATACTTTCCTATACCCCTCATACCTTCCTACACCCCTCATACCTTCCTACACAATCCCATACCTTCCTACACCCCTCATACCTTCCTACACCCCTCATACCTTCATACACCCCTCATACCTTCCTACACCCCTCATACATTCCTAAACCCCTCATTCCTTCCTACACCCCTCATACCTTCCTACACCCCCTCATATTTTCCGACACCCCCTCATACCTTCCTACACCCCTCATATCTTCCTTCATCCCTCATACCTTCCTACACCCCCTCGTATTTTCCTACACCCCCTCATGCCTTACTAAACCCCTCACACCCTCTTACACCCCTCAAACCTTCCTACCACCCTCATACCCTCATACACCCCTCATACCTTTCTACACCCCGCATACCTTCCTCCACCTCTCATACCTTCCTACACCCCTCATACCTTCCTACACCCTTCATACCTTCCAACGCCCCTCATACCTTCCTACACCTCTTATACCTTCCTACACCCTCTCATACCTTCCTACACCCCTCATACCTTCCTACACCCCTCATACCTTCCTACACCCCTCATACCTTTCTACACCCTCTCATACCTTCCTACACCCCTCATACATTCCTACACCCCTCATACATTCCTACACCCCTCATACATTCCTACACCTCCTTATATCTTCCTACACCCTCTCATACTTTCCTACACCTCCTTATATCTTCCTACACCCTCTCATAACTTCCTACACCCCTCATACCTTCCTACACCCCTCATACCTTCCTACACCTCCTTATATCTTCCTACACCCCCTCATAACTTCCTACACCCCTCATACCTTCCTACACCCCTCATACCTTCCTACACCCCTCATACCTTCCTACACCCCTCATACCTTCCTACACCCCTCATACCTTCCTACACCCTCTCATACCTTCTTACACCCCTCATACCTTCCTACACCCCTCATACCTTCCTACACCCTCTCATACCTTCCTACACCCCTCATACCTTCCTACACCCCTCATACCTTCCTACACCTCCTTATATCTTCCTACACCCTCTCATACCTTCCTACACCCTCTCATACCTTCCTACACCCTTCATACCTTCCTACGCCCCTCATACCTTCCTACACCCCTCATACCTTCCTACACCCCTCATACCTTCCTACACCCTCTCATACCTTCCTACACCCCTCATACCTTCCTACACCCTTCATACCTTCCTACACCCCTCATACCTTCCTACACCCCTCATACCTTCCTACACCCCTCATACCTTCCTACACCCTCTCATACCTTCCTACACCCCTCATACCTTCCTACACCCTTCATACCCTCCTACGCCCCTCATACCTTCCTACACCCCTCATTCCTTCCTACACCCCTCATACCTTCCTACACCCCTCATACCTTCCTACACTCTTTCATACCTTCCTACACCCTCTCATACCTCCCTACACCCCTCATACCTTCCAACACCCCTCATACCTTCCTACACCCTCTTATTCCTTCCTACACCCCTCATACATTCCTACACCCCTCATACCTTTCTACACCCCTCATACCTTCATACACCCCCCATACCTTCCTACACCCCTCATGACTTCCTACACCCTCTCATAACTTCTTACACCCCTCATACCTTCCTACACCCCTCATACCTTCCTACACTCTTTCATACCTTCCAACACCCTCTCATACCTCACTACACCCCTCATACCTTCCTACACCCCTTTTACCTTCCTACCCAACTTATACCTTCCCACACCCTATCATACCTTCCAACACCTCTCATTCCTTCCTACACCACTCATACCTTCCTACACCCCTCATACCTTTCTACACCCCGCATACCTTCCTCCACCTCTCATACTTTCCTACACCCCTCATACCTTCCTACACCCTTTATACCTTCCTACGCCCCTCGTACCTTCCTACACCCTTCATACCTTCCTACGCCCCTCATACCTTCCTACACCCCTCATACCTTTCTACACCCCTCATACATTCCTACACCCTCTCATACCTTCCTACGCCTCCTTATATCTTCCTACACCCTCTCATACCTTCCTATACCCCCAATACCTTCCTACACCCCTCATACCTTCCTCCAACCTCTCCTACCTTCCTACACCCCTCATACCTTCCTACATCCCTCATACCTTCTTACACCCCCAATACCTTCCTACACCCCTCATAACTTCCTCCACCTCTCCTACCTTCCTACATCCCCTCATACCTTCCTGTACCCCCTCATACCTTCCTACACCCCTCATACCTTCCTACACCCCTCATACCTTCCTACACCCTTCATACCTTCCTACGCCCCTCATACCTTCCTACACCCCTCATACCTTCCTACACCCCTCATACCTTCCTTCACCCCTCATACCTTCCTACACCCCTCATACCTTCCTACACCATCCCAGAACTTCCTACACCTCTCCTACCTTCCTACACCCCTCATACCTTCCTACTCCCCTCATACCTTCCTGCACCTCTCATACCTTCCTACACCCCTCATACCTTCCTACACCCCCTCATATTTTCTTCCACCCCCTCATACCTTGCTACACCCCTCACACACTCCTACATCCCTCATACCTTCCTACACCCCCCTCATATTCTCCTACACACCCTCATACCTTAATAAACGCCTCACACCCTCCTACACCCCTCATACCTTCTTACCCCTCCCCATACCTCTCTACACCCCTCATACCTTCCTACACCCTCCCATACCTTCCTACACCACTCATACCTTCCTACACCCCCATACCTTCCTACACCCCTCATACCTTCCTACACCCCTCATATCTTCCTACACCCTCTCATACTTTCCTATACCCCTCATACCTTCCTACACCCCTCATACCTTCCTACACAATCCCATACCTTCCTACACCCCCTATACCTTCCTACACCCCCCATACCTTCATACACCCCTCATACCTTCCTGCACCCCTCATACATTCCTAAACCCCTCATACCTTCCTACACCCCTCAGACCTTCCTACACCCCCCTCATATTTTCCTACACCCCCTCATACCTTCCTACACCCCTCATATCTTCCTTCATCCCTCATACCTTCCTACACCCCCTCGTATTTTCCTACACCCCCTCATATTTTCTTACACCCCCTCATACCTTACTACACCCCTCACACACTCCTACATCCCTCATACCTTCCTACACCCCCTCATATTTTCCTACACCCCCTCATACCTTAATAAACGCCTCACACCCTCCTACACCCCTCATACCTTCCTACACCCCCAATACTTTCCTACACCCCTCATACCTTCCTCCACCTCTCGTACCTTCCTACACCCCCTCATACCTTCCTATTCCCCCTCATACCTTTCTCCACCCCTCATATCTTCCTACACCCTTCATACCTTCCTACGCCCCTCATACCTTCCTGCACCCCTCATGCCTTCCAACACCCCTCATACCTTCCTACACCCCTCATACCTTCCTACACCCCTCATACCTTCCTACACCTCCATATATTTTCCTACACCCTCTCATAACTTCCTACACCCCTCATACCTTCCTACACCCCTTATACCTTCTTACACCCCCCTCATACCTTCCTACACCCTTCATACCTTCCTACACCCTCTCATAACTTCCTACACCCCCCATACCTTCCTACACCCCCCATACCTTCCTAAACCCCTCATACCTTCCTACACTATCCCATACCTTCCTACACCCCCTCATATTTTCCTACACCCCCTCATACCTTACTACACCCCTCACACCCTCCTACACCCCTCATACCTTCCTACTCCCCCATACCTTCCTACACCCCTCATACCTTCCTACACCCTCCCATACCTTCCTACACCCCTCATACCTTCCTACTCCCCCTCATACCTTCCTACACCCCTCATACCTTCCTGCACCTCTCATACGTTCCTACACCCCTCATTCGTTCCTACACCCCCTCATACCTTACTACACCCCTCACACCCTCCTACACCCCTCATACCTTCCTACACCCCTCATACCTTCCTACACCCCTCATACCCTCCCCAACAACCACTCTGCAACACACTCCTCATCTCTGTAAACGTATTTCTCATCCCAATGTACACATCTCTCCTTCCTGTGTACACATTTCTCATTCTTGTATACCTCGCTGTCTCTCCTGTGTACGTATCTGTCACCCTGGTGTGTGTATCTGTTATTCCTATGTATGCACCTCTAATTTGTGTGGTGTCTCATTTATGTGTATGTATATCTCATTTATGTGTACGTATCTCTCACTGCTGAGTACGTATCTCTTATTCCTGTGTACGAATCTCTCATTTCTGTGTTCGTATCTCTCTTTTTGTGTACGTTTCTCTCATTTCTTTGTACGTATCTGATTTATGCGTACATATTTCTTATTTCTCTGTAATATATTATATTTTTATGTACATATCTCTCATTTCTATGTTCGTATTTCTCGTTCGTGTGCACGTATCTCTGCCCAGATCCCCCCTACACGCACTAACTAACCGCCGTTGCTCTCGTAAAACAAATCTCTCTGCCGTGCCATCATCAAAGTTACGATTCATTCCACCTTTAGGATCTACCGCACGTTCTCCAATCTATTCTCCTCGATATTACCAACCTACTACGTAACATTTATGGAGAAAACCTAGTCATATATGCGATCTCCCAGAGTTTGTGGGCCATCTATTCATCATCTCGAACTGTGCTATATGGGCCTAGTGTTATCTTGTGAGTTATTCTGTAGTTTTTATTATCTTCTATGTTATCCTGTTACCCACAGCAGCACCTCCTCACGCACTGTACCTTTGATATATTTATTCTCCTCCCTGCCTCCGTGCCATCCCCTGATCTTCCTTAAGGGGTCCTCGTCGTCTTCCAGTACGCTGACTTTTGAATCTATATCCCCTCCTCCTCCTTCTCCTCCTCCTCCTCCTCCTCCACCCTGTTCCCCTTCCTCCTCCTTCTCTCTCCTTTCCCACGAGCATAAAATTTATCTTTGCTCCATTCCTCTAACCTTGGCCACCTGGGCGGCCTGGAGGTCATTATTTAAGGACTTCTTGTCAAAAGGAGAGTCACCTACTTTAACCTTTTGTTTGGGGCCACGGGTTTGAGGTCACTTAATGAGAGGTTAAAATTATATTCTCAGAGCAGTATTTATTGACATCCTCGAGGACTGAGTGTTGAGAGTTAAGGTTCTTTTATGCTGGCGGGCTTTCTGTTACGTCACCTTGTTGTGTGGGGCTGAGTTACAGTAGTTCCTGTAAATGGGAGTCTTCCATTGAACTTAGTATGAGGTTACCTTCTGAGAACCTTAACTTATTATAGTTCGCATAAAGTTCAGGTAGAAATAAAGAGGTCTGTTGGTGGAAGTGTTTGAGGTTACCTAACACAAGAGAGTAAAGTTTATGAGGCAACACTCCTCCCCCCCCACCCCCCAACCCCCTCCCGCCCGCCTCCCATCGAAAAGACTTCCAAAGAAACTGTTTCGGGCTCAGAAGAAGAAGCCCCAGACTGAGTTCTACAAAAGAACCCTTTAACTGTAAGAGCACTTAACTTTCCACAAATAAAACTTCGAAAAGGAAATTCCTTCAACTAAAAGTAACTTTAAAATTCGACAAAAAGATTTCTAAACGTTGTTCAAGAAAAACCTTTTCCCCCCCAAAATATTTAAAGTTCTCCAAGATGTTAACCTTAAACCAAGTTCCCAAAAAGAAGCCTCAAAGTAAGTACCTGAACCTTCGACGTAGTCCTCAAACGAGAACCTCAGGGCTGCCCTGGAGGCCAAGGGTCGAGAAACAGAGAAAAATCAAGTTTTACGGACGAGATAAGGGAGGAGGAGGAGGAGAGGGGGAGGAGAGGGGGAGGGAGGAGGAGGAAGAGAATAAATTTAAAGGCCAGCGTGCCAGAAGACGACGACTATCCCTTAAGAGAGAACAAAAGGGTCTTAGAGGTATATGAAGGAGAGATAAACTTGTCTTAAGAGTTTAGCTAAAAGAATGACGAGTTACAAATAAATACACAAACCAAAGCATCAATAGTCAATTGAAAAAGAAGGAAAGGAGAAATTAAATTAGATAGGGTAAGGAAGATCATACAAGGGCACATGGTAGTCTAAATGGGTGACTGACGGCTACAATAACTGCCTTAACTCTACAGACTCTCCCGTGAAGGTTATACTTTTATCTGGTAACATTAGCTAAGCCACCCGTAAAGATCCACTATATATTTTAAGGGTGAAATGAGTCGTGGTATGATGGTAATGATGAAGGGAGATTAGTCCTTTTCATGGGCAATAGAGTTCAGTTAGTGTAGGGAGGAAGGTGGGGAAATGTGCGTACACGGGGATGAGAGATACTTACACGGAAATGAGACATATGTGCGCGGGAAGGGGAGATACGTACACGGGGATGAGAAATGGGTACATGGGGATGAGAAATGTGTACACTAGGATGAGAGATGCGTACACGAGGATTAGAGATACGTACACCTGGATGGGAAGTGCGTACACGGGGAGAAGAGATGCATACATGTGGATGAGAGATGTGTACACGGGATAACAAATGCGTACACGGGGAAGAGAGATGCGTACACGGGGATGAAAGGTGCGTTCACGGGAATGGGAGATGCGTACACGGGGATGAGAGATGCGTACACGGGGATGGGAGATACGTACACGGGGATGAAAGATGCGTACACGGGGATGGGAGATGCGTACACGGGGATGAAAGATGCGTACACGGGGATGGGAGATACGTACACGGGGATAAGAAATACGCACATGGGATTGAGAGAAGCGTACATAAGAGAGGACATGCAACTTAGTGTGGATGTTTATTGACGTTACTGAGAAAAATTCAGACGATAACTGTGTAGACCAAGGGTTCTCAACCAGGGGGGGAATTTCCCCCCTCAGGTTTTCAGGGGGGGGGGGGGGGAAACTGATACTAATATGGAAAAAATAAAGGATTTTCAGTATTATATGCATATTATTTGGAATGCACTTTTTGAGGCAGACAATCGTAGAAAGGAGGGGAATGACATTCTGACATATGGTGAAAGGGGTGCATGGGGCAAACAAGGTTGAGAACCACTGGTGTAGACAGACAGACAGATAAAATAAGATAAGATAAGATAAAAAATAAAAATAAAAAGCTAACTAACATAGGAAGTTAATCCAATTAACAAAAAGAATTACTTTAAATTGAATCATCCGATGTAAACATCATTGAGATTAGAATTGATTAATTTACCCGAATGAACGAGTCACACTATATCCACCACAGTCACTTAATATCTCACACAAGGACAAGAACATTATCAAAACACTAGATTCATCATTCACTTTAGGTTAGGTTAGGTTAGGTTAGGTTAGGTTAGGTTAGGTTAGGTTTGGTTTGGTTTGGTTGGTTAGGTTAGGTTTTTTGCAGTTAATTTAATGATTATTTACAATATAACTTCTAAGTTTATATCCACTAAGTTCGAAATTCCTAACACATTTTTTTCTATAACGTAATTATCTCCATCCTTTCCCTCTTCCTCCTTTACTGCTTCTTACCTCCTCTTTTAACTCTTCTATACTGCCTTTTCTTCCTATGTTATTCCTATACTATTTCTTCATTCTATGCTTCTTCTACCTTTCCTTCTCTTGTTCTACCCCACTTTCCTCATTTCTTCATCCTCTTATGGTATTATTTCTTCTTATCCTATTTCTCCTCTTCTACTTTATCCTCATCTTGTCTTATTCCTTATTACTTCCTGTCATAAATTTCCTTTCTCCTATTTTTACTTTATTTCATATTATTTTATTCTATGTTCCTTCACTTCCCCTGCAACTTCTCCTTCTCCCCCTCCTCCTTACATTCAACCTATACTATTTCCTCTCCCATTTCCTTCTTCTGTTTTACTTCTACATCTTTCTCTACTTTTCATTCTTCTTTTATTTTCCCTCTCTCCTCCTTCTTCTCCTTCCTCTTCCTCCAACATCAACCTTATTAATCGTCCTTCCTCATCTCCCATCTTTATTCACGGATCCTCTAGTTCCTGTCTTACGCACCGCAGAGACGAGAGTGAAAGGAGCGAGAAGGGAAAGGGATAAAGAAGACTCGCTAAATGGGAAGAGGAAATTGCTGGGAAAATAGAATTAACAGGTTGGTGTGGGAGAGAGCAATTTTAAAGCGTCCATGATGCAGAGGGAGAGAGGAAGGTACTATAGGTGGTGGTGGTGATGAGGGAGGAGGTGAGGGAGAGAAGGGAAGGGGTGGTGATGAGGGAGGAGGTGAGGGAGAGAAGGGAAGGGGTGGTGAAGAGGAAGGAGGTGAGGGAGAGAAGGGAAGGGGTGGTGAAGAGGAAGGAGGTGAGGGAGAGAAGGAGAAGGGGTGGTGAAGGGATCAAGGTGATGGAGAGAGGGAGATGGTAGTGGTGATGGTGGTGAAGGGATGAAAGTGAGGGAGAGAGAGAGTGGTGGTGGTGATGGTGGTGAAGGGGTGGAAGTAAGGGAGAGGGAGTGGTGGTCTTGAGGGAAAGCAGGTGAGGGAGAGGGGGAAATAGTGAGGCCGAGAGGAGGGGTTGTGGTGATGAAGGAGAGAGGGGGAAGGAGGTGGTGAAGGGATGGAGGTGTGGGAGAGGGGGAGATAAGGGAGAGGTGGTGGTGAGGGGGAGGGGAAGTAGGTATGTTGAGGGAGGTGGTGATGAGGTGCTGTGGTGAGGAGGTGAAGGAGGTGTGATGAAGGAGAGGGAAGTGGTGATGGGGAGGTGATATGGTGAGGGGGAGGGAGGTCGTGTGGTGAGGGGGAGGAGGTGTTGAAGGAGGAGGTGCAATGAGGAGGGTAATATGGACGGGAAGGAGATGTTGAGAAAGTGGGGAGGTGATAATAGAGGCGGAGGGGGGGGGGGGGGCAGGGGTAAGTGAGATGGGGAGGTAGTATGAGGGGGGAGGTAGTGAGGGGGGCAGGGGATAGTGAGATGGGGAGGTAGTAAGAGGGGGGAGGTAGTGAGGGGGCAGGGGATAGTGAGATGGGGAGGTAGTAAGAGGGGGGAGGTAGTGAGGGGGGGCAGGGGATAGTTAGATGGGGGGGTAGTAAGAGGGGGGAGGTAGTGAGGGGGGCAGGAGATAGTGAGATGGGGAGGTAGTAAGAGGGGGGAGGTAGTGAGGGGGGGCAGGGGATAGTGAGATGGGGAGGTAGTAAGAGGGGGGAGGTAGTGAGGGGGGCAGGGGATAGTGAGATGGGGAGGTAATAAGAGGGGGGAGGTAGTGAGGGGGGCAGGGGATAGTGAGATGGGGAGGTAATAAGAGGGGGGAGGTAGTGAGGGGGGCAGGGGATAGTGAGATGGGGAGGTAGTAAGAGGGGGGGAGGTAGTGAGGGGGGGCAGGGGATAGTGAGATGGGGAGGTAGTATGAGGGGGGAGGTAGTGAGGGGGGCAGGGGATAGTGAGATGGGGAGGTAATAAGAGGGGGGAGGTAGTGAGGGGGGCAGGGGATAGTGAGATGGGGAGGTAATAAGAGGGGGGAGGTAGTGAGGGGGGCAGGGGATAGTGAGATGGGGAGGTAGTAAGAGGGGGGGAGGTAGTGAGGGGGGCAGGGGATAGTGAGATGGGGAGGTAGTATGAGGGGGGAGGTAGTGAGGGGGGGCAGGGGATAGTGAGATGGGGAGGTAGTATGAGGGGGGTAGTGAGGGGGGCAGGGGATAGTGAGATGGGGAGGTAGTAAGAGGGGGGAGGTAGTGAGGGGGGCAGGGGATAGTGAGATGGGGAGGTAGTAAGAGGGGGGAGGTAGTGAGGGGGGCAGGGGATAGTGAGATGGGGAGGTAGTAAGAGGGGGGGTAGTGAGGGGGGGTAAGGTTATTCAATCTCAATTTAGTCTCAGGGATTTAAAACGGGGAGGGAGGGAGGGAGAGAGAGATAAAGAGATGGGGAAGAAAAAATGTTGATGAAGGAGGTGAGAAGAGGGTGGGTGAAAAGGTGAGGGAAAAGGGAGGCAGGAAGATGGTGATAAATCAGGTATTAAGAGAGGAAATGAAACGCTCTCTCTCTCTCTCTCTCTCTCTCTCTCTCTCTCTCTCTCTCTCTCTCTCTCACCGACTACAGGGGAGGCAAAATACATGGCAAAGTGCAATAAAAGGCAGGAGGCAGATAATAGGTGGGTTATAACACAAGTAGAAGATAACATACTGTAAAGATGGTGACATGAACAACCGCTACGAAGGTGGAATAACCGAGAGAAAAATGTAGAGGAAAGATAACGGATGAAATTGTAGAAATAGAAGGAATTCGATAGGAGAGTAATGGAGAGAAAGGGGAGGTAAAGAGAGAGAGAGAGAGAGAGAGAGAGAGAGAGGGGGGGGGTAATAATTAAAAAATATAAAAGTGAAACATTGAAAGAAAAATCATGATGAAAACAGAGAGAAAATGAGTGAGAGATAAAAGAGGATAAAAAAAGAAGAGAAAGAGAGAAGGTGAGAGAGACATATATATAATATCAGGAAAAGAGAGAAGCAGAATAAAAAGAGAAAACAATAAACAAGAACAAAGAGATTGAAAAGAAAGAAACCAATAAGATACAAAATTAACGGAAGGAAAATAAAAATAAAAACAAAGAAAATTCATAATAAACAAGGAAACAAATTCTGGAGTTATTGACTGGGAATCGGAAGCCAGAAGAGCGCAAAGAAACTTTCCAATTTAGGGGGAAAAAGTATGTAGGTCGAGCGGAGGAAATACAATTTGGAAGGGTGAGGAGGAGGAGGAGGAGGACCAGAAGGAAGGGAGAGGGAGAGGGAGAAGGAGAGGAGGAGGTGGAGGTGGAGGAGGAAGAATGATGGGCAAGAGGAAGAAGGGTGAGGGGAAAGTAGAGGAGGAAGAGTGCAGAGGTGGAAGAGGAGGAGGTGGAGATGGTGGATGTAGAGGAGGAAGAGTGATTGGGAAGAGAAAGAAGGGTGAGGAAAAGTACAGGAGGAAGAGTGCAGAGGTGGAAGAGTGAGGAGGTGGACGAGGAAGAAAGAGGAAGAAGGGTGAAGAGAAAGTGGAAGTGGAGGAAGTGGAGATGTTGGTAGGAGAGAGGGAAGAGGAGGAAGAGAAGGGGGAAGGATAAGGAGGAAGGGTTGAGGAGAAGAGGGAAGATGGGGAAGGATAAGGAGGAGGTGATGGTGGTTTAGGTGGAGAATGATGAAGAGGGAGTTGTGATAGGGGGAGGAAGGGAGGTAGAGGAGAAAGGAGGGAATATAGGAGGAGGAGAAGAGACGGGAGAGGTAGTAGAAGATAGAAAGTAGGGAATGGAAGAGAGGGATAGGTGTTGGAGAGAAAGGAGAGAAGGAAGTAGAGGAAATGGTGAGAGGAAAGGGAATGAGATTAGGAGAAGGAAGGAGTGAGAGAGGAGGGAGAGAAGAAGGAGGAGGAGTAGAAATAGGTAACTACGGGTGCCTCATGACTAAACATTGCAGCTGAAAAGTCAATAAACGCGGAGAAGAAGAAGAAGAAGAAGAAGAAGAATAAAGAAGAAGAAGAAGAAGAAGAAAGAAGAAGAAGAAGAAGAAGAAGAATAAAGAAGAAGAAGAAGAATAAAGAAGAAGAAGAAGAAGAATAAAGAAGAAGAAGAAGAAGAAGAATAAAGAAGAAGAAGAAGAAGAAGAATAAAGAAGAAGAAGAAGAAGAAGAATAAAGAAGAAGAATGAAGAAGAAGAATGAAGAAGAAAAAGAAGAAGAATAAAGAAGAAGAATGAAGAAGAAGAATGAAGAAGAAGAATGAAGAAGAAAAAGAAGAATGAAGAAGAATGAAGAAGATTGAAGAAGAAGAAGAATGAAGAAGAATGAAGAAGAAGAAGAATGAAGAAGAAGAAGAATGATGAAGAAGAAGAATGAAGAAGAAAAATGAAGAAGAAGAAGAAGAATGAAGAAGAAGAAGAAGAATGAAGAAGAAGAAGAAGAAGAATGAAGAAGAAGAAGAAGAAGAAGAATGAAGAAGAAGAAGAAGAAGAATGAAGAAGAAGAAGAATGAAGAAGAAGACGAAGAAGAATGAAGAAGAAGAAGAAGAAGAATGAAGAAGAAGAAGAAGAAGAATGAAGAAGAAGAAGAAGAAGAATGAAGAAGAAGAATAAAGAAGAAGAAGAAGAAGAAGAAGAAGAATAAAGAAGAAGAATAAAGAAGAAGAAGAAGAAGAAGAAGAAGAAGAAGAAAAAGAAGAAGAAGAAGAATAAAGAAGAATAAAGAAGAAGAAGAAGAAGAAGAAGAAGAATGAAGAAGAAGATTGAAGAAGAATGAAGAAGATAAAGTCGTCACTATAACTGAAAAAAGGATGAAGGAAGTAATAAAGAGTAAAGAAGAAGTATAAGAGAGAAAACAACTAACAAAAACCAAAAGAATGAATAAGCACAAGAGAAAAAAGAATGAAAGAGGCTTAAAAACATATAATTGGCGATAGAAAGACAATGAAAGAAAAAGCATAACATATAAATAATTGATCAAAAATAGTAGAGAAGAATAGAGAAACAAATTATGGAACAATAATGAGTAAAGGGAGATAAACAAAGACGTATGATAGAAAGAAGGAATCACAATAAAATAAGTACAAGAAGAAAGAGAAAATAAGGAAAAATCAACAGAGACGTAAAGGGGGAAGAAGGAATTAATAGAGAATTGATAAAGATGCACATGACGAGGACGAAGAAGCAAATAAGAAATAGATAACAAAAAAGAATACAGAGGGGAACTGAGGGAAATTTAATAAAGGACAAAAAAAATGAATGAAAATTTTAAAATCATCAAAAGACACGAAAGAGAAGGAAGGAATTGAAAAAAAGGTAACAATAAGAGACACATAAAAGGAAAATAGATAAATAATAAATTCGATCAAATCAATGAAGCTAAGTTACTGAAAGATAGAATCGACGAAGGGTGGGAATAAGGGAGGATCGATAAGGAAAGAGAAGAAGGAGAAATAAGAAAATAATAGAATATCAATAAGGACATACGCGAGTAAAGAGGAACTGATGGAGAATCAATAAACTGCTCGAAAGGACGAACAAAGTGGATGGGACATCATGAAAATTTACATACAACAGAGAGAGAGAGAGAGAGAGAGAGAGAGAGAGAGAGAGAGAGAGAGCTAATGCAGACGTAACAAATAATATCCATAAGAAACAAAAACTAGAATAAGATCAAATTAAGAAATAAAAAAAAAATTTAGTATGTAAGAAATAAATGAGGCAAAAGAAAACAAAATAAACTTAACTGAACAGCGTCAGAAAAAGAAAATATCTAGTTTATCAATGTTTTTAATCCGGATTCATGCTTTCGGGAATAGAAAAACGTGAACATTACACATTGTGTTTAGTGATAAAAAGAGCAGCAAGAGTTAAACGAACACTATATTTTCACCATCTTCCTAATGAAGAAAAAATAGACAAAAATATATACTTTTCGTTACACGTTCAAAACAAAAAATATTCCATATATTTATATTTCAGAAAAGTGTAAAGGAGGCGAGGTGAAGGCATCAAGGATAAAGAGAGGAAGAGATAACAGTAAACGAGGGTGTATGGGAGAGGGGGAGAGATTTGCAACGTGAGGGGAGATGGTGTCAGGATGGGGAGAGAGCAAATATGAGCAGTAAAAGAGACGGTGAGGGGAGTGGTGAAGAGAACGTTGAGGAGACGCAAGTGTGTGACAATGAATAGAGGGACGATCATCACTCCACCCCACCATATCTTACAGTGGGGGGAGATATGACGCCGTATCCTCGTAGTGGGACATATCCAGTTTTGAGGAGACATGATTCGATATCCTGTAGCGATGACAGGACACGATATCCTGTAGTGATGATACGACACGATATCCTGTAGTGATGACACGACACGATATCCTACTGCTAGAGATATGAACAATATCCTGCTGTGGGAGATATTACGCGATATCCTGCAGTGGAGTTTATCCAGGGGTGGACTATGTAAGCTATGACATATCCAGTATAGGAGTTATTTACCAGAAAGGTTTTCTCTCTGGGATTTGGTTTTATCTCCCAGAGCACTATGCTAACTGCACCAAGAAATGTATTGAGAGGAACTCTGATGTCCTGTGCTCTCCATGCCTTCTACCAAACCCTACATGTCCTGTAAACTTTCCTCAGTTAACAGTATGACAGACAGACGACCGAGCAACACACTGTCCCACTATACAACACAGGACCTGGTGAAAGACTCTTCATGGAGAGAAAGAGAGAGCATGAACAATCCAATTGCCGATGATCCCCAATCCTATGATGAGAGGGTGAGGGAGCAGAAGAGACCCTATATACTTGAGGATGAAAAGTGAGTCCTTGGAAGACTTCTTACTCTCTGAAGATCTATGGGATACACTAAGGATATACTGCAGGACCTGAACCACTCTTTATGATAGATAGCAGAGGAAAGGGTACTCCGACAACATAGACTGGAGAATGGATGTCGTGTCATAAGGAGAACTTTATGTCCTTTCCCTAATTCTAAGATCCAGATGAACAAGAAAAGACCAGCTGGGAGGTGATGTAGTCTGGGACCTCTTATTAGGGAAGATATAGCAGGAGAGACCTCAGGGACCAAGGAATATATCCTGGAGGGGAGAGGGAATCCTAGTGTAGAGAAGCTGCGGTACTGAGAACTCTAAGGATTTAGATAGGTCAGTAACAGGGTTTAGGAACACCAATGAAGGATTGTGATAGCTGAGGAACTTGGGCATGATCTTAAGGAACCAAGGGTAACGGGAATCCTCGGGAAGTCCTTTTATGCAGCTCTGAGGATCTGAACACACCTGTGAAAGACCTGAAGAGACACTGCAGAAATAATAAAAGTCCTGTGACCAGAAGAGACTCTGGAAACAATATAAGTCCTGGAACCTGGAGAGATGGTGATAATCCCCAGGAGAACACATAGGATCTGGAGGACACCAAGAGACTTGAGAAGGAATGATAGGGAAAGGCAATTGAAGGACTAGAGGAGACACTGTGAGATCTGGAGAGACTCTGTGGGATTGAGGCAAATAAAATCCTTGGGATGGTAGGGATTGTAGGATTTAGTAAGTGAAAATGTTTTTGGGGATGATTTGGCTTGTGGGATTTATCAATATAAATTTTTTGAAGGCCTAGGATTTATCAACATAAAATTCTGGGGATGATAAGGATTGTGGGATTTAGCAAATAAAAATGCTTTCGGGTGGGATGAAGGCGAGGGAAAAACTTCTCCTCTTAGAAAGTTACAACAACTTGTTAAATTAAGGCAAACTTTGCAGCTGTCAGTTCATTACTATTTGTTATTTATCAAGTAAGTTGGAGGCCAGACCCTCAACAACCGCAGCTGACGCCCTTCCCTTCTTCTCTCCCTCCCTCCCTCCCTCTATCCCTCCCTGTCTCTCTTCCTTCCTTCCTTCCTTCCTTTTCTCTTCTACCACCCTGGCCTCACTCTCTTCCCCTTTCTTCCTTTTCCGCTTCTATCTTCCTTGCCTCTCCCTCTACCTCTTCCTCCTGCCTTCTCTCCCTCCCTCCCTCCCTCCCCCCCGACTCTCCATTCTTCCCCCTCTTCATCCTTTCTTTCCTCTTCCTTCCATCCCCTTTCCCTTTCCCTGTCTTCCCTCCCCTTCCCCTTTTCCTGTCTTCCCTCCCCTTCCCCTGCCTTCCCTCCTTCCCTCTTTCCTCCCCTTCCACAGAAAAGGATGAAAGAAGGAAATAGGCAAAAAGAGGAATTGAGAAGGAAAGTACTAGGTGGGGCGGAGGGGAGGAACAGGGAGAGAGGTTGGGAAGAAGGAACAGGGGAGGGTCATGAGAAAAACGAAGGAGGGAAGAACAGCGAAGAAAACAGAAGGGGCAAAGGGGAGGGGGTGGAGGAGAGGGAGGGAAAGGAAGCGAAGATCGGAAAAGAGGGGTACCAGGAAAGGAAGAAAGAAATTGGAACAAAGAGGGGCGGACGGAGGAGGGGGACGAGAATACAGAAAGACTGACCGAGAGGGGAATGAGGGGACAAAGGAGGGTGTGGGGGAAGGAAGGGATGGAGGAAGGGCTTGGGTCGAAAGGCAGAGCGAGGGAGAATAAAGATGAACCCAGATAGATTTGAGAGAGTAAGGAGGGAAGCAGAGACAGAGAAGGGGGGAGAGAGGAGGCTCAGGGAGAGGGAGAATGGATGAGCTAGGGAAGAGGGAGGGGGAGAAGAGGGAGAAGAAGCAGAAAGGGTGAATTATAGGGTAGAGGGAGTGGAGACCAGCAGCTCACAGTAGAAGTTTTCGTGGTGGGAGGTCGAGGGAAAACAAATGACAGTTGAAAGTTGACCCTCAGTGGGAGATTAAAGTCTATATTTACATCAGATCATCAGCTGTGAATGACGGCGTTCTTAAATGATCATTGTTAAAGAGATTTTAAGGCAAGGTTCTCTTTGTTGACTCTAATGTTGGGTAACAGACGAGTGTACGACAGGAGATGAACAATGGAAATTTAATCCAGAAGGATTTTTTATTTAGTAACTTGTTAATTTGAAGTCTAATAGCGCGACCTGTAATAGAGAATAATTGTTCTCTTTGTTTTGTAAAGAGTCATCACGTTGAGGAGAGAGAGCGAACTATTCTCACCACACCACTACAACATTACAACCACCCTCCACGCGCCCCACACACACACACACACACACACATATATCACACCTCCATAACTACCACCACACCACACTACCACATCTCCACATCTACCACACCACCACAACTACCACTACACCACACTACCACATCTCCACATCTACCACCACACCACACCACCACACTACCACGTCTCCACAACTACCACCACACCTCCACAATACCACCACACTACCACACCTCCACAACTACCACTACATCGCCATACTTCCATAACTACCACCACACCACTACACTATCACACCACTACAGTACCACACCATCACACTTCCACAACTATAACCACACTACCACATCTACCACCACACTACCACACCTCCGCATCTACCACCACCACTCTACCACACCTCCAAAACTACCACCAGAGCTCCACAACTACCACCACAACACCACTACACTACCACACCTCCACAAGTACCACAACACCACCAGAACTACCACCACACCACTCCACTACCACCACACCACTCCACTACTACGCCTTCCACACCTACCACCACACCATCACAATATCACTACACCATAATACACGAGACGTCATAACAGGTAGTTGGTAGTAAATCATAAATAATATTGCTGATGTGTGACCCAAATTACTTGGTCCTGAGCATGGTAGAGTGATGGTTCCTAAATATAGTGGTATGGTAGAGTGATGGTGTTGAGTACAGTGGTATGGTAGAGTGATGATGTTAAGCACAGTGGTATGGTTGAGTGATAGTGTTGAGCACAGTGGTATGGTAGCGTGATGGTGTTGCGTTTAGTGGTATGGTAGAGTGATGGTGTTAAGCACAGTGGTATGGTAGAGTGATGGTGTTGAGCACAGTGGTATGGTAGAGTGATGGTGTTAAGCACAGTGGTATGGTAGAGTGATGGTGTTGCGTATAGTGGTATGGTAGAGTGATGGTGTTAAGCACAGTGGTATGGTAGAGTGATGGTGTTGAGCACAGTGGTATGGTAGAGTGATGGTGTGGCGTATAGTGGTATGGTAGAGTGATGGTGTTAAGCACAGTGGTATGGTAGAGTGATGGTGTTGAGCACAGTGGTATGGTAGAGTGATGGTGTTAAGCACAGTGGTATGGTAGAGTGATGGTGTTGCGTATAGTGGTATGGTAGAGTGATGGTGTTAAGCACAGTGGTATGGTAGAGTGATGGTGTTGAGCACAGTGGTATGGTAGAGTGATGGTGTTAAGCACAGTGGTATGGTAGAGTGATGGTGTTGCGTATAGTGGTATGGTAGAGTGATGGTGTTAAGCACAGTGGTATGGTAGAGTGATGGTGTTAAGCACAATGGTATGGTAGAGTGATGGTGTTGCGTATAGTGGTATGGTAGAGTGATGGTGTTAAGCACAGTGGTATGGTAGTGGGTCAGGAGGGGCTAGTGGTTGGTCAGGGAGGGGGTGATAGTGGTCATCGGCTTCTCAGAGCCAAACTCTCCCTTCACGTCGCCCTAAAAAGGCGAAGGCAACAAGCCTCAAGAATAGGTTTTGACACCAAGCGACTGTAGGTTCCAGCGGTAGCACATGCCTTCAGAGAGCAGCTCAACAAGGGACTGATAAACAACCCAACAACAAACAACCAAAATCCCACTGCCGAATGAGGTCCCATCAAAGCTGTGGTCACAAAAACTTGCAACGAGACCCTCGGCCAGATCAAAAGAAAACACCAGGATTGGTTTGATGAAAACGACCCGAAAATCGAAGTACTCGTCAATAGCAAACGTGCTGGTCTCACTGACTGGCAGAATAACCCTAAGTCTCGGACCAAAGCTGATACCTTCCACGAGAACACAGCGGTGGTCCAGCGCAAACTTTGCAAACTAATGAACGATTGGTGGAAAAATATAGCGTGTGAAATACAAAAATTTGCGGATCAACATAAGATGCGTGATTTTTTAAATTGCGCTAAAACAATACAGCACCTAACTACTCAAGGCCTGACCCCCCTCCGCTCATCCGCTGGAAGCAGCATTACCATTTGCTACTCAACCGAAACACCGATGTGGATGTCCTGGCTACCCAGAAGGTTCCTCAGGCATCCACAACTGTCCCACCTCAACTATCCTCCATCCTTGGATGAGGTCAGGGAGGCGTTGGTAGTTGGTCAGGGAGGGGTGGTAGTGGGTCAGGGAGGGGGGTGGTAGTGGGTCAGGGAGGGGGGGTGGTAGTGGGTCAGGGAGGAGGTGTGATAGTAGGTCAGGGAGGGGTAGTAGTTGGTCAGGAAGGAGGTGGTTGTTGGTCAGGGAGGGGATGGTAGTTGGTCAGGGAGGGGGGTGGTAGTTGGTCAGGGAGGGGGTGGTAGTTGGTCAGGAAGGGGTGGTAGTTAGTCAGGGAGGGGTAGTAGTTGGTCAGGAAGGAGGTAGTTGTTGGTCAGGGAGGGGGTGGTAGTTGGTCAGGGAGGGGTGGTAGTTGGTCAGGGAGGGGGTGGTAGTTGGTCAGGGAGGGGTGGCAGTGGGTCAGGGAAGGGATGGTAGTAGGTCAGGGAGGGGTAGTAGTTGGTCAGGAAGGAGGTGGTTGTTGGTCAGGGAGGGGGTGGTAGTTGGTCAGGGAGGGGTGGTAGTTGGTCAGGGAGTGGGTGGTAGTTGGTCAGGGAGGGGTGGTAGTTGGTCAGGGAGGGGGTGGTAGTGGGTCAGGGAAGGGATGGTAGTAGGTCAGGGAGGGGTAGTAGTTGGTCAGGAAGGAGGTGGTTGTTGGTCAGGGAGGGGTGGTAGTTGGTCAGGGAGGGGTGGTAGTTAGTCAGGGAGGGGGTGGTAGTTGGTCAGGGAGGGGTGGTAGTTGGTCAGGGAGGGGTGGTAGTGGGTCAGGGAAGGGATGGTAGTAGGTCAGGGAGGGGTAGTAGTTGGTCAGGAAGGAGGTGGTAGTTGGTCAGGAAGGAGGTGGTTGTTGGTCAGGGAGGGGTGGTAGTTGGTCAGGGAGGGGTGGTAGTTAGTCAGGGAGGGAGTGGTAGTTGGTCAGGGAGGGGTGGTAGTTGGTCAGGGAGGGGGTGGTAGTGGGTCAGGCAAGGGATGGTAGTAGGTCAGGGAGGGGTAGTAGTTGGTCAGGAAGGAGGTGGTTGTTGGTCAGGGAGGGGGTGGTAGTAGGTCAGGGAGGGGTAGTAGTTGGTCAGGAAGGAGGTGGTTGTTGGTCAGGGAGGGGATGGTAGTTGGTCAGGGAGGGGTGGTAGTTGGTCAGGGAGGGGGTGGTAGTTGGTCAGGAAGGGGTGGTAGTTGGTCAGAGAGGGGTAGTAGTTGGTCAGGAAGGAGGTAATTGTTGGTCAGGGAGGGGGTGGGTAGTTGGTCAGGGAGGGGTGGTAGTTGGTCAGGGAGGGGGTGGTAGTTGGTCAGGGAGGGGTGGTAGTGGGTCAGGGAAGGGATGGTAGTAGGTCAGGGAGGGGTAGTAATTGGTCAGGAAGGTGGTGGTTGTTGGTCAGGGAGGGGTGGTAGTTGGTCAGGGAGGGGGTGGTAGTTGGTCAGGGAGGGGGTGGTAGTTGGTCAGGAAGGGGTGGTAGTTGGTCAGAGAGGGGTAGTAGTTGGTCAGGAAGGAGGTAATTGTTGGTCAGGGAGGGGGTGGGTAGTTGGTCAGGGAGGGGTGGTAGTTGGTCAGGGAGGGGGTGGTAGTTGGTCAGGGAGGGGTGGTAGTGGGTCAGGGAAGGGATGGTAGTAGGTCAGGGAGGGGTAGTAATTGGTCAGGAAGGTGGTGGTTGTTGGTCAGGGAGGGGGTGGTAGTTGGTCAGGGAGGGGTGGTAGTTGGTCAGGGAGGGGGTGGTAGTTGGTCAGGGAGGGGTGGTAGTTGGTCAGGGAGGGGGTGGTAGTGGGTCAGGGAAGGGATGGTAGTAGGTCAGGGAGGGGTAGTAGTTGGTCAGGAAGGAGGTGGTTGTTGGTCAGGGAGGGGGTGGTAGTTGGTCAGGGAGGGGTGGTAGTTGGTCAGGGAGGGGGTGGTAGTTGGTCAGGGAGGGGTGGTAGTTGGTCAGGGAGGGGGTGGTAGTGGGTCAGGGAAGGGATGGTAGTAGGTCAGGGAGGGGTAGTAGTTGGTCAGGAAGGAGGTGGTTGTTGGTCAGGGAGGGGGTGGTAGTAGGTCAGGGAGGGGTAGTAGTTGGTCAGGAAGGAGGTGGTTGTTGGTCAGGGAGGGGGTGGTAGTTGGTCAGGGAGGGGCTGGTAGTTGGTTAGGGAGGGGTGGTAGTGGGTCAGGGAGGGGCGTGGTAGTGGGTCAGGGAGGGGGTGGTAGTGGGTCGGGGGGGTGGTAGTTGGTCAGGGAAGGGTGGTAGTAGGTCAGGGAGGGGATGGTAGTAGGTCAGGGAGGGGGGTGGTAGTAGGTCAGGGAAGGGATGGTAGTAGGTCAGGGAGGGGTAGTAGTTGGTCAGGAAGGTGGTGGTGGTTGTTGGTCAGGGAGTGGTAGTAGTTGGTCAGGAAGGAGGTGGTTGTTGGTCAGGGAGGGGGTGGTAGTTGGTCAGGGAGGGGTGGTAGTTGGTCAGGGAGGGGTAGTAGTTGGTCAGGAAGGAGGTAGTTGTTGGTCAGGGAGGGGGTGGTAGTTGGTCAGGGAGGGGTGGTAGTTGGTCAGGGAGGGGGTGGTAGTTGGTCAGGGAGGGGTGGTAGTGGGTCAGGGAAGGGATGGTAGTAGGTCAGGGAGGGGTAGTAGTTTGTCAGGAAGGAGGTGGTTGTTGGTCAGGGAGGGGTGGTAGTTGGTCAGGGAGGGGTGGTAGTTGGTCAGGAAGGAGGTGGTTGTTGGTCAGGGAGGGGGTGGTAGCGGGCCAGGGAGGGGTAGTAGTTGGTCAGGAAGGAGGTGGTTGTTGGTCAGGGAGGGGGTGGTAGTTGGTCAGGGAGGGGGTGGTGGGTGGTCAGGGAGGGGTGGTAGTTGGTCAGGAAGGAGGTGGTTGTTGGTCAGGGATGGGGTGGTAGTGGGCCAGGGAGGGGTAGTAGTTGGTCAGGAAGGAGGTGGTTGTTGGTCAGGGAGGGGGTGGTAGTTGGTCAGGGAGGGGGTGGTAGTTGGTCAGGGAAGGGTAGTAGTTGGTCAGGAAGGAGGTGGTTGTTGGTCAGGGAGGGGGTGGTAGTTGGTCAGGGAAGGGATGGTAGTGGGCCAGGGAGGGGTTGGTAGTGGGCCAGGGATGGGGTGGTAGTGAGTCAGGGAGGGGGTGGTAGTGGGCCAGGGAGGGGGTGGTAGTTGGTCAGGGAGGGGGTGATAGTGGGTCAGGGAGAGGATGGTAGTGGCCCAAGGAGAGGGTGGTAGAGGGTCAGGGCGTGGGTGGTAGTGGATAAGGGAGGGGGTGGTAAGGGAGTGGGTGGTAGTAGGCCAGGGAAGGCGTGGTAGTGGGCCAGGGAGGGGGTGGTAGTTGGTCAGGGAGGGGGTGATAGTGGGTAAGGGAGGGGGTGGTAAGGGAGTGGGTGGTAGTAGGCCAGGGAAGGCGTGGTAGTGGGCCAGGGAGGAAAGGAGCAAATGTGGGCGAGGCAGTAGGGACTAGGGCCAGTGTAGACCAGGGAGGGAAGGGGCGACTGTAGGCGAGGCAGGAGGGAGTGGGGCGAGCAATTAGTGGTGTGGTTGCTGTTTGATAACGTGGTCGACACCCCGCGGAAATCTATATATCCCAACACTGTAGACAATGACGAGCCCCAACCGCCACCTCACACTCTCCTCTCTCTCTCTCTCTCTCTCTCTCTCTCTCTTTCTCTCTTGGTCACTCCTTTACGATCTCTCTTTCACTTCTTTACGTACTTGCTTTCGCTCTTGCATTCACACTTATGTCACCCCTTTTCTTACGCTCTCTCTGTTACTCACTCGCACTCTTACTCCTTCACGCACACTATCAATAATTCCTCCTAACACCCTGTCACATTCCTCCAATCACACTCACTCCTTCACTCACACTTTGTCCCTCCTCCTGTCACTCTCACTTCTCCACACATTCTCCACCTCCTCCCCCATACGCCTGCCTCTCTCTCTCTCTCTCTCTCTCTCTCTCTCTCTCTCTCTCTCTCTCTCTCTTTTGACCATGATTGTGGGGACGTAGTCTTTTAGAGCCATGGGTGTGATTGTATGGGTATGGAGATTGGGCAGTGTCGCGTATTGCCAGTGACCCGAATTCTGCCTCAGGCAACAGCTACTTTCTTGTGCACACCATACTCACCCTGTGAGAGGTGAGAAACTCAGGATACTGTGGTATTGAATATTACAAAGTATTTCCAGTATATTTCTTGTTTAGTTCTATACACAGAAGTTGACTTACCTACTACTGTAGGTGCAAAATATGGATACAGTCTTAATATATCAATTATCATGCTATCAGAGATAAATTGAGGTGATATTTCACACACAGTATGCTTGGATCTGTCCTTAAAAGGTTCTATTTTTTTCTTCTTCCTTTTACAGTCTAGGATGTAGTGTTGGAGTGTGTGGCCATATGTCTGACCACACAATTTCCATTTAGTATTGTTCACACCTGCTTGAGGGGCGGCATACTGTCAGAGGTTCTTATATCCTAACCTTAGTCTAGCGGCTACAACATCTTAAAATCAATTATTCGTTTTATTGCTCTTAATACCTGTTTTCCTTGATGTATCTCCTCCTGGTAGAGAATGTATTGATTTCTGCCTCTTTGCACTTGTCTGGTTGCTTCAAATTCACCAGCAAGTAGGGCTCTGAATATGGCGACCAGTTCATTTTATATAGGGGAAGCCCAGTTATTGATTTTAACTTCTTTCTTTGTTGTAATACTGCTATGCTGAATGATAATGACAGCACTGCAAGCCCTCGCAGGTAGTGTTGAGAGTCGTCAATGTAGATGTTCTGTGTGGTGTCATTTTCAGTCTGTAGGTTGTATATGTATACAAAAGCTCTCACTTTGGCGGTGTTGGAGGCAAGGACTGTGTGCAGTCAGTCATTTGGGCGGGTATATCGATGTTCTGATGCCAAAGGGAACTATTGTGTCTCAGATTTGTACTGTACAGGTTATCTAGTCCAAACATCATCATATGTGTAGCTTTAGTTTAGATTCATTGAAATTTACTGATTCCATGACTCGTATTTTATAACTTAGTGGAAATAATGTTATCTGGAGCAACACGCAAGAGCAGCAGGACTTTCCTGAGGTTGACTTCAATTATAATCTCTTTGACACTGAGTATATTCCTAGTTCTTTCCTTATACCCGTGTTAAGTACTACTTTGGTGTTCAAGGAACAGCTTTGGATAATTCTAATGACTATTATTATTATTATATTTTAGTTTCTCAGTGTTTCTCGTCATGAAGAACCAGGGCTGGTTCTTGGTAATCTTTCAGATATCTTATGTTTTAACAATTTTAACATTAACACCAAAGTGTGGGCTGTACCCCGCTACAGTTCTAAGGGGTGTTAGTCTGTTTGTACAGTGGGGGATTAGCTGCTATATGGCAGGTGAGGTACAGGGGGTAGATACAGCCAGGTATTCAAAAGAGGAAACATAGTCAATTGTGATGTTATCTCTCTTCGGTTTTGCGGGGCCCGTTTATGGTTACCAACTTGTTTGTTGAACACTTTAGGTTTCTCAGTGGAGATAATAAGGCCAAGGTTTTCACAGGGTTTTGCTTTTCACGATGACTTTTAGTATGTACGGGAATGTCTTCTGCATACTCAATAGTAATATAGATGTGGTTGTCTAGAATTGACTTTAATAGTGCATTCCTGAGTACATTGAACAAAGTGTGACTGAGTACTCCACCTTGGGGGTTAGGGTGTGTCATAGGAGGGAAGATCAGCTAAAACTAATGGCCCATCACTTTTTTGGTAGATTTTAGTGTATATAAACAGAAAATAATTTCAGTTTCAATATTTTTGCAACCTTTTGCTAGGTAAATTTTAGCGTGAAATTTATCGAAAATCTAACGTACAGCTGCATTAGTGCATTACAATTAAATAGTGAACATTGCTTTCTGACTTCATTCTTTAACAACCCAACTAACAATATTTTTTTCTGTTTCAGATTCTGATGCATTTATAAGTTGATAATATTTGAGATGGCTGCTTGTGTCAGGACGAGGAACCAAAAATCCAGCCATCTCAGTCACTATCTTGGGTCTGGGAGAGAGCTCCTGAAGTCAGAGTTGCCTACATTGAGAGATGCTTTGAGATACGGTGTTTTAATCAGGCAAATCAGTGAAAAGAACCAAAGAACTTACACAAACAAAGACATTGCCAGTGATGTGACCAAAGCTGTCTTGGCACAGTACACTCTGGCTAACGCTCAGTTCAAGCCTCCAGTCATAACAAGTCAGAAGTAGATTAGTGAGAGACTGCTAGCCAGTTGGGAAAAGGCAAGAGATATCTCTCTTGGGAGAAGAAAACTTGCAGTTAAGGACAGCTTTGCCAAGCAACTGGACCAGTTATTTGACATAATTACTTGCAAGTGCCCAATTGTTCTCTGTCCTGAGTTTGGATGCGATCGTGACTGTAAATCCGAGGCCCACATCTCCTGTATTTGCAAGCGTGAACTGAAGATTCCTGTGATCGAACTGGCATTTGTCAAAGCACAGAGAGAGAAGACGGGCAGTATAGGGGCTCTCATGATTTCTAGCCAAGATATTCCGGAGTCCAAGAGACAGGAGGCTGCCACAGAGAGACAGAAGAGGAGAAGAGTTGCCGAGGAAAAGAGACTTGAGAAGGCCCAGGGTGAGGTAAAAAAGGCCGATGATTGGAGTCAAGCTGATTCAGAGTTTAATGACTTCCCCATGGCTGATCCGAGTGCTGACCAGGAGAATGGTGACTTTGTCCCTAACCCAGAAAATAATGATCCCAAACCTTCCAGGCATAAGATTCGAAATAGGAAAGATATCCCGAGCATAGCTCTGGCCAGCATGCGACACCACACTGGTCTCAGAGAAACTGCAGAGATAGCAACAGCTGCCTGGATTGACGGTGGTTTGATAACACCTGATGATGTCCACCTGGTGATAGATCATAACAAAGTAAGGAGAGCTCAGGAGAAACTTGTCAGTAACCTAGAAGAGGAGTTTGATAAGGGGATAAGAGAAAATGGAATCAATTGTTTGTTCTTTGATGGGAGAAGGGATGACACTAAAGTGTTCATGAAAGTTGGAGATTCTGACAAGTTGTTCCCTGCCATGGTGAAGGAGGAACACTACTCCTGCTGCAGTGAACCAGGAGGGAAGTATTTGTGGCATTTCACTCCAGAGAAAGATGACATCAGGAAACCAGCTGAGATAGTGGCAGATAACATTGTGAACTGGCTCAGAGAGAGGGGACAGCACCAACACGAACACAGGGTGGCAAGGGGGGGTCATACAGTGGATAGAGCGGAAGATTGGGAGGAAGCTGGTCTGGATTGTTTGTGACCTCCACACCAACGAGTTGCCACTCAGACATCTGATCCAGGAGCTGGATGGCAAGACTCTTTCAAACAACAGATGGTCTGGTCCTCTTGGCAAGATGCTGGACTCTGCCACTGAGTTAGAAATAAATCCGAGCTTTGAAAAAATCACAGTTGGCCCTCCACTCGTTGAGCTTGCACATACTGTCATTGACGACCTGAGTACTGACCAGTACTATGGTTACATGATTTGCAGTGCCATCAAAACTGGGGTCATGCCTGACAGACTTGCTTACCTGCAGATAGATCCAGTCTCACATTCTAGGTGGCTCACAACGGCTCTCAGGTTCTGCAGAATTTGGGTCGCTCATCATAAACTGAAAGGGAACCAGCTTCACAACCAATTCATCATGAGTGTCTACTTGCCAAATTGGTTCAACACCAAGGTCAAGTCATCGTTCTCCGAAGGTCCGAGGCATGTTCTCTTCCAGCTTGAGCTCCTGAGGAGTCAGCCAAGGAAGGTTGTTCAGATTGTGGAGCAGACTGTGAGGAGATCTTCCTGGTATGCTCATCCCGAGGCAGTTCTGCAGACAATGCTCTGCAGTAAGGATGAGGAGGAGAGAAGAGTGGCAGTCAAAAAGATTTTGGATATGAGACTCATGAGAGGATCTGGGCATGACGAATCAGTTGGTGACGATTCCTTCAGGGTCAGGAAGACTCCTGAAGTCAATCTAGGTGCCAAGACCCTCACTGATCTCATAGATCTGGATAACATCCAGGCTGGCAGTGAGCCCTCTCTTACCTGCAGCCTCACTAATGTTCAAGTCAGAGCTTTCCTGGACAACCCCATGCATGTCCCTGCCTGGCCCTCGCACACCCAGAGTATAGAGCGTTGTGTACAGCAAGTGAGCGAGGCCAGCAGTCACGTATACAGCCAGGAGAGGAGGGAAGGCTACATCCGAGCTCAGGTGGTCAGCAGGGAGGTGATGAGTAGAAACAGAAGCAAGAAAGACATGTTCTCTATGGTGTGCAGCAACACCGGGTCGTAGTAGTAAAACCGGTTTTTGTATTTGATGATTTTGTTTTCTAAAGGAATATTAAATTTAATAAATGTGTCAAGATCATTCGTTTCACTATTCTGGATCATTTTCATCCTAATAAATTAACCTGATACATTTACTTTACTTTAAATAAGCTATTTAGTGGTGTTGGTAAAAGGGTGGGAATACTGAATTTTCATAAGATTTCAAGTTAAAATTTACCTAGCAAAGAATGAAAACTTTTCAAATCTGAAGATATCACACGATTCTGCATATAGAACTACATCATTAATACCATGGGCCGAGTTTTCAAACTCAAAAAAAAAAATTCGCCTCCGTATGACACACCCTATTGGGGGTGCCAAGGCATGTATCTTTGACTTCATTTTTGTAACTTTAAAATACTGCTGCAGCCTTTCTGTTGGTAAAGTAAACACATATCCAGTGTAACAGCCGACCTCTTATATCCATTTTGGATAGTTCGTACAATAAAAGTTGTCTATTAGCAATATCAAATGCAGCTTTTAGGTCAAAGAATGTGGTGTAGTTGTGTCTTTCTTTTCCACCGAGTTAAGATTACAATGATGCAGTAATATATAATCTCGGGTAGTGTAGGGTATGGTATGGCCACTGTAGAGTTATGGGTGTGAAAGAATAGAAGGATGAAACTCCCATGCCTGCATTGTCACCTTTATCTGCACGACCTAATTCACACTACCCAAACCACTAGTTAACCAGCAGTCAACTAGTAAGAATACGAGTCATGAGATGGCTCCTGATTGGTGAAGAACCATTGCCAGCTGTTAGGGGCGCCATTTATGGTAGTTGATGTCTGCTCTAACCCTGGGATTCAAAATCAGTCCTACTCCCACCACCTCGGCAACTTGTTCCCCCTGTCTACTATGTCGTGGAGCTGAGCGACTTTTATCTACACTGCCTCTGCACCACAGGATCTACTGGGCAGCTATTTGTAACATGTATTAGTACAGCCGAGTACATTAGCTTTCACCCTTGCATGTGTGTTTTGTGTTGATTTTGTTTTAAAAATATTATATAAAAATCACTTGCATATTTTTGACGTCCTACTATTTATACTGTGTTAGAGGCGACCAGTGGTGTAATGGTCAGCATGCTCGCATATGAAACGAGCGGACCCGGGTTCGATCCCCGGGCAGGGTGAAACTATGGGCAAGTTTCTTAGCGCCGTTTTCCTCTGTCTACCCAGCAGTAAATGGGAACCTGGATGTTAATTGATAGCTGATCGTCTTCCGGGGTAATGGTTAGCCAGTGCAATTGGCGAGTTGTCCAGTCTTCTTGGACTATTCCCTGACACTGGGTCATGCAGCTCGTTAACTCCGGGTGTGGTTGTTGTGTGGGCGACAGCTTCTACACCTTAAACAAATTCACGCCTAGGTGGCCCTTGGGCCGGCCATCCTCGTTACACGAGGAGCAACCATTATTTATTTTATTGATGTCAACCATGAGTGTGGTGTCAAATATTCAATTAAGTAAAGTAATGCTATAATAACTCAACCTACAGTAAAACATAACTAGAAAAGTTCACAATACAAACAGATTGTCATTTGTTGCGTAATTGGGCATGAGTATTACAAGGTATTATGACTAAATAATTTCCATAAAAAACTCCTAGACACACACAGGTAAAGAAATCATTTAAAATAATGAGATTAAAATAAAGGTAAAAGCTAAAGTAAAGGAACAATTGCCTTCTTAGTTACTCAGTTTCCGTAACAGGTGGGACTGAGGGGTATGAGCACTGTGGCAGTGTGAGGTATGGGTAGAATTGGATATGGTCGTAGTGGATAGAATGGGCTATGTAGATGAGGGTGCCGTGAGTACTGGGATTGGGTAACATACACTAGTGAAGTACACCTTCAGACTAATAAGTTGTAGTATAAGAAATAAAGGATTTCGAGAACACGTGCGCGCGCGCGCGCGTGTGTGTGTGTGTGTGTGTGTGTGTGTGTGTGTAATAATAATAATAATAATAAACGGTTTATTAAAAGAGCTTGGCAGCCAGAAGGCTGAAAATATACAGTTACATATTTGGGGAATGGGTTTCGAATTACAAATAATATACAAGTAACATAAGTGATACAAATAAGATATATAATAACTAGATGGGGAAAAGCTCAAACTTCAGTGCATTTCAACATAGTGACAGTGCAAGAAGTAGTATTTACTGGGAGTGAATACACTGGTTTATTACAAGTTATTGATAATTTTTACAATGGTTGGGATTGGGCTGTTCTTATAGTGATCAGTTCGTGCACGTGTGGGCTGGATGCGGTTGTGGTGTCGAACAGCAATTCTCGGGCTAGGGATCTCAGGTGGTAGTAGGAGCCGGTGTCGAGGATGGTGTAGAAGCTTCTTACCGAATTTGCAGATGAAGTCGTGGTAATGGTCAGTGAGAGTCGAAAGGGTCAGTGTGTTGAGCGCGTCTTGATATGTGGAATAGGAAGGGGAGAGAATAATCTTGCATGCCCTCTTTTGCACTTTTTCTAGGTGTTTACGTTGTGTGGCATTTAGGGAGGAAGACCAGGTAGGGGAGGCATAGGTGAGCTTGGGAAGTATGAATGTTGTGTAAACACTGAGGAGCTCGGGTGCAGGAACTCCGAGGGACTTGAGTCGGCGGAGGAGGTGGAGACGGAAGCTGGAGGATTTGACAACTTCACTGACGTGTGGTTTCCAATTTAGTTTGTTGTCTATGGTGACGCCGAGGAGCTTCGTGAAATCTACAACCTGGAGTGTGTTCGGACCTAAAGTAATGGAAGGAGGTGGGACAATGTCGGAGGAGAGGTTGATGTGCATAACCATGGTCTTGGTATGGTTGATGGTGACATCGTTGTTGGTAGCCCAGTTTTGGAGACTGTTCAATAAATCCTGAAGGGCGGTATAGTCGGGAGCAGAATTGTTGACGCTGATCCCAATGGTGGAGTCGTCGACATATTTCCAGCGAACAGGGGTTTCTCTTAGGGCATCATTGATGAGCATAAGGAAGCAGAGTGGTCCCATCTTGGTGCCTTGGGGGACACCACAGGTGAGTGACTGAAAGGTGGAGACAGCCCCTCGGAAGCGTACAGCTTGGCGTCGGTCACTGAGGAAGTCTGTAAGCCATGGTATAAGACTTCTCCGAAGCACGAGGTCAATAGCTTTGTTGATGATTATATTGTGGTCGACTAGGTTGAATGCTTTAGTGAAATCAATGAAGGCGACAGCTACAGACGTTTTTCGTTGCTCGAGATGGCGGTATATGTAATGGAGAAAGCTGACAAGACAGTGAGTGGTGGAGGAAGTGTGTGTGTGTGTGTGTGTGTGTGTGTGTGTGTGTGTGTGTGTGTGTGTGTGTGTGTGTATGTGTGTGTGTGTGTGTGTGTGTGTGTGTGTGTGTGTTTAAGGCTGTATACACTTGTGGAAAATAGAACTGTGTTTGCTAGGGGAATGTGTACAGTATATTCGAGGGGCAACTTGTTTGGTGAAAGGGGTTTTAGATATTGGTGAAAAGGGACTATGTATGGGAGAGGAGCTGTGTGTGGGAGAGTAGCCGTGTGTGGGAGAGGAGCCGTGTGTGGGAGAGGAGCCGTGTGTGGGAGAGGAGCCGTGTGTGGGAGAGGAGCCGTGTGTGGGAGAGCAGCTGTGTGTGGGAGAGTAGCCGTGTGTGGGAGAGCAGCTGTGTGTGGGAGAGGAGCCGTGTGTGGGAGAGGAGCCGTGTGTGGGAGAGCAGCTGTGTGTGGGAGAGTAGCCGTGTGTGGGAGAGCAGCTGTGTGTGGGAGAGGAGCCGTGTGTGGGAGAGGAGCCGTGTGTGGGAGAGCAGCTGTGTGTGGGAGAGCAGCTGTGTGTGGGAGAGGAGCCGTGTGTGGGAGAGGAGCCGTGTGTGGGAGAGCAGCTGTGTGTGGGAGAGTAGCCGTGTGTGGGAGAGCAGCTGTGTGTGGGAGAGTAGCCGTGTGTGGGAGAGGAGCTGTGTGTGGGAGAGTAGCCGTGTGTGGGAGAGGAGCCGTGTGTGGGAGAGCAGCTGTGTGTGGGAGAGTAGCCGTGTGTGGGAGAGCAGCTGTGTGTGGGAGAGGAGCCGTGTGTGGGAGAGGAGCCGTGTGTGGGAGAGCAGCTGTGTGTGGGAGAGTAGCCGTGTGTGGGAGAGCAGCTGTGTGTGGGAGAGGAGCCGTGTGTGGGAGAGGAGCCGTGTGTGGGAGAGCAGCTGTGTGTGGGAGAGTAGCCGTGTGTGGGAGAGCAGCTGTGTGTGGGAGAGTAGCTGTGTGTGGGAGAGCAGCTGTGTGTGGGAGAGCAGCTGTGTGTGGGAGAGCAACTGTGTGTGAGAGAGCAGCTGTGTGTGGGAGAGTAGCTGTGTGTGGGAGAGGAGCCGTGTGTCGGAGAGCAGCCGTGTGTGGGAGAGTAGCTGTGTGTGGGAGAGGAGCCGTGTGTGGGAGAGTTGCTGTGTGTGGGAGAGCAGCTGTGTGTGGGAGAGCAGCCGTGTGTGGGAGAGCAGCCGTGTGTGGGAGAGGAGCCGTGTGTAGGAGAGGAGCCGTGTGTGGGAGAGTAGCTGTATGTGGGAGACAAACTGTATGTAGGAAGCAAGCTCTATATGGGAAGGGAGCTGTGTGTAAGAGGGAGGGAGGCAGCTATACGTGGGTGGCTGTCATGAAGATTAGGAATCCACGCTAAGGTTAGGTTAGGTCAGGTTAGAATTGGTTTTGTTAGAATTGGTTATGTTAGGTTAGAGAGCTTTGGGATATTTAATCAAGTGAAATATGCTTGGGTACGTAACTTCATAAAATCCTTTTGGGTCACTGCAGGAGTTTAGTGTGGGGGAGGCGAAGGAAAAAAGTTGTGTATATGAAATGGGCGAAATATGAGGAAAGATGATGTGAAGGAAGGTAAGGGACTTTGTTGACAAGGTGAGAAGCTGTTGGTCCTAATGTGGGGCGCAGCAGTGTGGTTATGGAAGGGGGGGGGGGGAGTTAGGAAGGGTAAAAATGGATGGTGGATGACTGCGTATGGGGAGAAAATGGATTTGTATGTTGTGTGGGCAAAGTCATTCGTTTTGGGGAGAAAGAGGAAGTGTGAATGGGTGTATGGGGCCAGGTGTGGGAGAGAGCTGGATGATGAGCTAAGGATTTGGGGTGAGTGTCGGAGTCTAGGGGGAGGAGAGGAGGGAAGAAAAGTCATGGCTGAGTATGGAGCAGGAAGAGAGAATGGACGACAGAATGAGGGTCGGGTATGAGTGATAAATGAATGAGAAAACGGGGGTGACTAGGAAGGAGAGAATAGGTGAAAGAATGTGGGACGGGTGAGTTTGAGGGGAGGATAATCGTTACGTCAGGAGAGGAGCTCTTTTTAGGTCTCTGGGGAGAAGGTCCGTGTTAACGATCAGGGAAGATGTGTGGGAGCTGGGAAATACAAGTGTGAGGAGGGACGAATGAGGAGGGGTGTGTGGGAGGAGGAGTCTGTACTGCTGAAGATGATGGTCTGGGAGTGAGACAGAGAGAGGGGGAGGGGGGAAGCTTGGGGGGGGGGAGCGGGGAGAGAAGAAAGATGGGAAGAAGGGAGGGAGGGAGGGAACTACACAGGGAGGGACAGTAACACGAGTTATTATGGTTATTTTGGACTAAAACTCTCCCTCTGTTTGTGTGTGTGTGTGTGTGTATGAATTATTAAAAGAATACACGGAGAGAGAGAGAGAGAGGGGGGGGGGGGAGGGTGCGTGTGATTGAGGCTCCCGCAGGGTAACCATGTTTGTATTGATCATATATCTCTGATCCGTGTTGGTGTACGCACTTAGCTTGAATGCAAAAATTATCTTTAACACACGTATAGGAGGACATTTATCAGCAAACCAAGGAGCTCACGGACGAACCTAAAATGAAAACAAATACAAATGAAAGCAAAAGAGAATGACCTGGAAATCTGACATGACTGTATTGTCATCTAGTCGAGCCGAATCGAATATAAAGAATTCAGGAAATTGATGACTGATGGGTCCACCAGGCACACATCTTCCTGGTAGAATATTTTATCCTTCAACTTCAAATCAATTGTGAAAGGCAGAACATTCCCATGCAAATTGATGAAGTGATCCATCCAGGGGTTTAAATTTGGCGAGACTTTATGATCAGAAGGTTCTCAATACAGAGTAAAAAAATAAGAACGTGAATTTTTCAGAATGCTATGCCGTTGTGTGTGTGTGTGTGTGTTTCTGTGTGTGTGTGTGTGTGTGCACAGGGTGGTGTAATACGTCTAGTGTGGCAGCATTTGTTAGTATTATGGTGCAAGCATTGCTTGCTTCCTCACGCTTCCAGGTACCGCCGCTGGCTAGCCCTCTTGACGAACAGGGAAGCAAATTGCATAAGTCCTCCCCTGCCAGTACACAGCCATCAAGACTCCTGCTGTGCCTCCCCGTGGCAACACAAGGTAACTGGGTGGCTCGTGGGCACAGGCTAAACCAGCAGGGGATCTCGGAGCAGCAGTAGCCCCTAGAGGGAAATTGCATAGACCCACTGGCATGTGGGCGCGTACCAACCACCGCCCCGCTGCCTTGCGGATTAACCTCGGTAGGTATAAGGCTACGGGAGTAAACCCCGAACGAAAAATCTGCGGTGGAGCTCCGCATCAGTCAGACATACTTACAGATCTCCAACAAGACCCCAATGGCAGTATAGGCAGAAGAGATGACCAACATGGGAACCCAACGACTACACCGGTGGACGAAGGCAGTGCGTGATGATCAGGCTACTAAGGTGAAATTCAACAAACTGGGCTATCGGCAGTCCATTGCAACTCTCCCTCTCCCCAGTCGTTGCAACACTAGCACCACTGGATCAGGAAAAGGGAGAGCTAAGATGTGTGGTTGCATCCTGAGCTTCTACCACACCACAAAAATCAACTCCTGCGCAGCCATCATCCAGTTCACCATATTTCTATTCATCATCAGAACCCCTATACCCCCCAAAGTCCTCAGGCGACGGGCAAATGTCGAAGGGGACAGGCAGAGATGACTGCCGGGAGTCTCTACTCACAACTCTGTACATAAGGGGCATATATAAGATGGTCGTTTATGCACTGGTAACTAGGCAGCAGTGCAATCCCGCCCTGTCTGTGCGACAGAGGAGCCACCCTGATAACTCCACATGGGGGGGGGGGGGGCTAGAAAAGGTACCCTAAACATAGCTTGCCTAAAGAGCCAACCTCATTGGGCAACCGCACCCAGTAAGGTCATCCTTATGCGGTTGTAAACACAATCATAATCACAGACCAAAAAAAATAAAAATAAAAATATGCAACCTCTTATGGTCGCTGCATGGAATGACAATGACCCTTGTGGATACTAGCAAAAATGGTCGCCTTGAGAGAAAAACCTCCCTTGTGGCAAGAAAGCTGGCTAGGTATAACATCAACATTGCAGCCATCAGTGAGTCCCGGCTCCCAGACAAGGATCGACTCACAGAGCTGGGGTCTAGCTATACCTTCTTCTGGAAGGGTAAGCCTGCTGAAGAAAGAAACCGCATTGATGGAGTTGGCTATGCCATGCACTTATGCATTCTACATGGCTAACTGAAATGCCTATTGGGATCAACGTCATTCCTTCTTCAGTAGTGCATACGCCCCAATACTGGATGCAGAGGATGAAATCAAGGAGGCCTCTTATGCCAATCCTGACAGAGTGCTAACCTATATCCCCAAAGAAGATAAGGTTATGAGCCTTGGTGACTTCAATGCCAGAGTTGGAAGATATGCTGACATTTGGAAGGGAATCATAAGGAGAAATGGACTATGAATGTGTAATCCTAATGGCCTACTCCTCCTCAATAACTGTGCTGTACACAACCTTACGATCACCAATACCTTGTTTAGGCAGGCCGACAAGTTCAAGTGTTTGTGGCAACACCCACGATCCAAACACTGGTATCTCGTTGACTACATCACGGTCAGAGAAAGAGATCGCCGAGTTGTTCTCATCACTCGAGCCATACGTGGCTCAGACCACTGCGACACTTATCATCGGCTCGTCAGAGCCAAGCTCTTACTTCACATCGCCCCAAAAGGGTGAAGGCAACAAGCCTCTAGAGGAGGTTATAACACTAAACGTCTGGAGGATCCAGCGGTTGCACATGCTTTCAGAGAATACCTCAAACATGGGCAGATAAACAACCCGACAACAAACAACCCAATTCCGAGAGCTGAATGGGATATTCTCGACACTGTCCTGATAAAAACCTGCAGAAAGACCCTCGACCAGATCGAAAGAATACACCAGGACTGGTTTGATGAAAATGACCAGGAAATCAATGTAATCGTCGATGATAAACGCGCTGCTTTAACCATCGTAAAAATGTCCAAAAATATAACAGTAGGCGATGCCAATATACCAATGAGCATCATTAAGAAAGTAACCTACTTATTAACCTACCTGTCCTCCTACCCATTTGTAACACTTCCTTCACGAGTGGTGTCTTTCCGGATATACTGAAAATTGATAAATTTCACCCAGCAAATAAAAAATCTAGGGATAAAGGTCTTTTCAAGAATTACCGCCCCATATCAGTCCTCCCAGCCTTAAGTAAGATACCAGAGAAGCTAGCATGTAGTAGACTAAATTCCTTCTGGTGCGTCAATAGCATCCTTACAGACTCTCAGTTTGGATTTAGAGCTAGAAGGTCACTGAGAGTGCTCTGCTATCCTTTACTAATGACATCTTAAACTCCTTCGATGACAGTCGGTTTACAGTTGAAATTTTCCTGGACCTCCTTTGATACTATCGATCATACCATCCTCCTGGCGTTAGGGGCTTATCCGACAATTGGTTTAGCTCATATCTGTCTAACAGGAAGCAGTATGTCTGCTGTAATAATCATCAATTTGACTTCTCACCAATTTTGTATGGCGTCCCCCAAGGCTCCATTCTCGGTCCTGTACTGTTCTTGTTGTACATAAACGATATAGTCCACTCCAGCACACTCGTCTGTTACGAACCACGCCATCAATTGTCATGATCTACCTGCCCAGCACTACGAACCACGCCATCTATTGGCCTGATCTACCTACCCAGCACCACGAGCAACGCCATCTAGGGACGAAACCCGAGTATGACTAGTCTTAGTTACCACTCCGGGGTTTCCCTTCTCCATATCCTGGTTGTTGCGTCACCTCCTCCAAGTCTTCCTCATCAGCTCCAGATCGAGGAAAGTTCAGTTCACTCTGGGAAGTGACCACACAAGGATCACCTATCCTGGAAACCTACGGCACAGTGACTACCTACCATTTTCTTCAATACTCAGCCTTACTCGTCAGCCATCTCAGCACTGCACTTGAGTATTTTGTAATCTTATATTGCCTCCCACCTCCACTTGCTTCTGTTTGTTGTATGTTGTATAAATATGTATATACTGTTAAGCCAATGTTGCGTATGTTTAGGTTAAGTATGGTTAAGGGTAAATTATAGAAAGCTGAATATTATGTTAAGGAATTTATGGTACTTTATTATACACAACAAAAACTCGCATCCTTTGTCTATCCTTTTATAGTCAGATTGTCTTTGTTTTTTTATTGTTGTTGCCTGTTGGGATCTGGGTAGATTTTTAACTATATTCTAAATCCCCAACTCGTAACACGTCAAATACAACTTATTTTTAGACGATAGTAATCTCTATGCCAGCAACTCAAATCTACATTCCTTGATGAGAACTAAGAACACTGAATTGACTAGAATCGGGACCTGGGTAACACGTAATAAACTGACCTTAAACCCTCTTTCACAGCACATTTACGAACTTGCTACACAGGGCTCTGGGAGAACTTTTGCTGACAACTGTACCTTGGTAATACAATCCTCAAACTGAACAAAATACTGAATTCCTTGGCTTTATTGCTGATGATAAACTAAACTGGAGAAATCACAGACAAGCCATGTACAGTAAAGTCCATAAACAGTGCAGTATCCTGTATCACACTCGCCTGTCACTCACTCTTGCAGCAATGAAAGAATTATATTATGATGATGTTTACCAACACTTGATACACTGTCACACACTATGGGGGCCTCTGGCTCTACAAAAACACAACCCCTGATCACTGCACAAAAGAGAGTTGTGCGGACACACTGTAGACCTACTTGAAAAAAAAACCCACACTAACGAACAATTTGCTAAATTGAAATTGCTAAAATTCGAGTATAATAACACCAATTGCTGTGCCTTATTTGTTTACAAATCTGTCAATTGCTTGATTGACAATATTTATTTCCAGTTCCGGAATAATCAGAGATACAACTTAGGACGCCCAGAGCTACTGAGGCCATCCCCCCCCCCCCCCCAACCCCAATGCGCTCTTCTCAGTCCCAGACCTCTATAAAATATCATGATGTGAAGGTGTGGAACAACTTACCGCCCCACCCATCCAAGCAAAGACTACTCTCCCTTCCTTTAAATCTTCTCTAAAAAAGATATCCACTATCTACGTATTATTTTTTTTATAATACCTACTTTATACTCCTACCTTTACTGTACCACCAAAAACATTATACCAGAAATCGTCATGTACTGTAGATAGATAGAAATTACCATTGCAGTCATTATACTGTATTTGCCGACAAGACATGATACTAAAATTTTTTGTCCTCCTGTTCCACCTTAAAACAACCCACAAATCAACGCTATTGTAAAATATGTTTATATTCTAATATAAATGTAAAAAAAAAAAATAAAATAAAATAAAATAAAATAAATAACGAAGTGCTAACCGTGGTAACATTCTGATACGTTCTTATTACCACCATGCTATGTGTACTATTCCAGATGATACTAAATGTTACATAATACTTCCTTGAGATAAATGTATAGCATACAGTATATCAGGTGTCTACAAGAGAACTCAGGCTTTCAACTGGCTCAACCATGTTAATATTGTTATTATTATCCACTCTGTATCTGTGTTTTTCTGGCTAAATAAACTGTTTTAATATCAATATCACACACACACACACACACACACACACACACACACACACACACACACACACATAACACCACCTGTGAAAGATACAGAGCGGTGAAGGTGATGAGTTGGAACATCTCATCCCTTAGAAAACGATACCCTAACCTACACCACAAAGTTGTGACTGAGGACATCGATATTGTGTGTCTGCAGGAGTGTCTCACACCTAATGGTAAGCCCCCACCCAGTCTGCCCAATTATGTGTATTATGATCCTAGTTCTACTCACACATGTTTGATGTATGTTAAGAAGTCACTCCCGCATGTACCTCTTGTATCCAAAAAGACTACCAACCTTCAGTACCATGGGATCACTATCCACCTGGGCAACTCTACACTCAACGTGCTAAACGCCTATGCTCCCTCAGATCAGCTTCAATACACAGATCTCCCAGACTTTTTACACACTGAGCCCACTGTCCTAATGGGTGACCTGAATACTAGACACAAGAAATTAAGTGACTCCACAACCAACACCAATGGTAGGAGACTTATCTCACTTCTCAGCGCATATGAAGATGTTCAAATTATAGGTAATAATGAACCAACACACATCTATGGCGGGGGTCTAGACAAATGTATTGGCTTTAATCTATCATACACAACTCATAGCTCTGATGTTGTCACTGATCTTATGTCTGACCACAGCCCAATCCAAGCTAGTATACATGTAGCCAATGACACCCCCACTGGTGGTAAACTCAACAGACGTAGAATCACAGTCAAGCAAGAACATGAAAGCCAGTTCATAGACTTCATCCATGACTGGTACAAGGACTACAAGCCTGACAATTACCAAAGTTTCCATGACGATCTGATAGATAGGACTTATGTATACTTCACCAACAATGCCTCCACCAAAAAAAGGAGAAAACGTGGTCAGCATAATGGGAACAGGCAACAGCAGTGCTATAATGACCCTGAGCTGAAAAAACTCAGGGCTAGGGTCAGGAGGGTGGGTAAGGGTTACAGACAATTTAGAACACCTCAAATGTTACAATTGTATCAAGCTTCCCTTGCTGCTGTCAGGGAACGTGTAAACGAACTCAGACAAAATGCATGGGAGACATATGTCAACAGCCTGAACCAACACACATCCCTCAGCAAAGCCTGGAAAGACATAAACATAATCAGAGGTAAAAACAGAAGACACGTCTCCCATCCAAACCGTCTGCAAAAGTCGAATGAGCTAATAACAAAGTGGGCTCATGTGTCGAGCTATGACATGTTACCAGCTAGGACTCGGGGACTCCTTGATGCGAAGTCTGTAGAGAGAAGTAATCTTATTAGCTTTATGCTGGGCAAACAGCACGATGAGTGTGATGTTCCATATACTGAGTGGGAGCTTGACGCCGCCCTCGCCAGGGGTAGGTCTACTTCCCCTGGAGAGGACGGAGTCACCTACAACATCATTAGACTACTAATGCGCGTGCCAGGCAATCCATTGTTGGTATTGTACACTATGAGTCATGCCGAGGGCCAACTACCCACATCATGGACCAGCAGTATTGTTGTACCAATACCGAAACCAGGACAGCCTGATGCCTTTCGTCCCATATCACTAACCAGCTGCCTGTGTAAAACCTTTGAGAGGATGGTTCTTGGCAGACTTTTATATAGAATCAGAGAACACATGTTTCCTAACATAAATAGCTTCACCCATGGTAAAGGTGTACATAATTGCATCACCACATTCCTAACTGTGCATGGTGATGAAAGGCACAGATACACCACATTTCTTGACCTAAAAGCTGCATTTGATATTGCCAATAGGCAACTGATATTGTACGAACTAGCCAAAATGGATATAGGAGGTAGGCTGTTACACTGGATAAGTGGTTACCTAACCAACAGATGGGCTGCTGCACTGTTTCAGGGTTACAAAAGTGAAGTTAAAGATATGCAACTTGGTACCCCTCAAGGTGGAGTACTTAGCCCCACTTTGTTCAATGTTCTTATGAATGCATTATTAAATTTAATACCAGACAACCCCAGCAATATCTCAATCAGCTATGCTGATGATATTCTTATACATACTAAAACTCATCGTGAAATGCAAACCACCCTGAACCATGTATACGCAGCCTGTGAACACCTCGGTCTTATTATCTCCACTGACAAAACTAAGGTGTTCAACAAACAAGCTGGGAACCGCAAACGCGGCCCCGCCAAGTTCAAGATAGGTAACAACACTATTGACTATGTTTCTTCTTTTAAATATCTTGGTGTTTCCGTCCCTTGTACCCTACCTGCCATACAACAGCTAACCCGCCAATGTACTGACAGACTGAGACCTCTTAGAAGTGTAGCGGGGTGCTAATATTAGAATTGTTAAAACAATGTACCTAGGCTATATAAGATCTCTGATAGATTACCACGCACCAGCCCTGGTCCTTCGTGACGGGAAAGGCGTTGACAAGCTCGAGAAAATGCAAAATAAAGCCCTCAGAATTATCCTAGGATGTCCCATGAGCACTAAAGTACTTAATATGAGGAAAGAACTAGGTATACCCAGTGTTAAAGATAGAATAATTGAAGTCAACCTCATGATAGCCCTGAGGCTTCTGCGTGGTGATCCTGATAACATTGTTTCCTTAAAATTGCTAGAATGTATGAACCATGGGACTACTGAGTCTAAATGGATCCAAACTACAGCTACACATATGAAGATATTTGGACTAGACCACCTGTACAAAGTTGAGACACAACAGCGCTTCCTGCCACCCTGGCGGACAGTTCCCTTCGATATCACAATACCGACGTATCCGCCTAAAAAATTAATTATACAAAGCATTTATCTCCAACACACTGCCAAATTGAGAGCTCTTGAACACATACACACTCTACAGACTGATGATAATATCACACAGACCATCTACACTGATGGATCTCTAAACACCGCCTGTGGGAGAGCTGGAAGTGCTATTGTTGTGACTCAACCTGACGGTAATACAATTGAAAAGGGAATTAGAATTAACAACTGGGCATCCACTCTACAAACTGAATTAGTTGCCATACTCACAGCTATTAAATTCATTGAAACCACTGTTACTGACAGTCTCATCATCACTGACTCTCTATCCTCACTACTTGCCCTTGGTACCCTCGACTCAGGTTGTCACGATCTTGTCTCTGAAGCCAGACACAAATATGCGTGCCTTGTTGACCGGGGTGTCAGGGTCAAACTGTTGTGGATCCCCTCTCACATAGGCCTCATAAAACATGACAGAGTTGATGCCCTCGCCAAACTCGCGTCTAACAAAGACACCGTTGAATACAATTTGGGTCTGTCAAAAAGAACCCTTAAAACTGTAATTAGGAAAGAACTTATTGATGAGTTTGACGCAAGTAGACAAGTGCAAACAGGCACTAGTCAATCCATAGTTTACCATGATGAGATGTATCAAGTGAAACATGTATATGGAGCAAGTAACAAGATCACTAGATTACAAGATGTTGTAACCGCTAGATTAAGGTTAGGATATAAGTACCTTTGGCAGTATGTTCCTCAAGCAGATGTAAACAAAACTAAATGTAAAGTGTGTGGCCATACATATGGCCACACACTTGAACACTACGTCCTCGACTGTGTGAAGATAGAACCTTTTAGGGACAGGTCCAAGCACACTGTGTGTGAAATGGCACAACACTTCATCTCTAATGGCAAGATAGCCGACATATTAAGATTGTATCCACTTTTTTGCACTTAGTATCTATATCAGTTCTCATGTACAGAACCAAATACGCAATGTGCTTGAATACCTCCCACGTAAATGTGAATAACAAAGTGTGAGGCCAGACATACTGCCTCACACGCCTGTTCTCACGCATTTGTGAATAAGTTACCCTTTATGTATAGAACTAAACAAATAATGTAAATGAAATACTGTGTAACTTTCAGTGCCATAATATCCTGACAACCGGGGTTAATTATTATGACCCTTTGTAAACCCTACTCTGTAATCCTTTTGCGCTACCGCTCACAGGATGAGTGTGGGGTGCACAAAAAAGTAGCCGCTGCAAGCGGCAAAATCAAAATCAATGTGAGGGAACTACTACACCACGTGATGCCCCTCATAACACCATCTGTGAGGGAGTTACTACACTACGTGTCTCCTGTTCAATACCTCAGCACACAAGATCTACGTGACCTCCACTGTAAACATTAATCTGTATGTTCAATGTATGTTCCTTTACCTTTCTCTAATGAAGGCTTTTGTTAAACCACCAATGTATGTAATAATTCATTTATGTCCAATGTATATTTTCAGCCTTCGGGCTGCAGAACTTTTTCAATAAACCGTTTATTATTATTATTATTATTATTATTATTATTATTATTATTATTACACACACACACACACACCACCTGCCCTGAAGACGCTTTCAGTACCTACACTCACACACACACAGGTGTCAGGTGTCTTTGATGATCTTTACAAAGGTCTGTACAACAAGATGGCCTCCACCCTCTCCTTGTGGACTGTTGTGCAGTGGCTCGTGCCTCCGTCTGTGTTGGTGCTGTCTTCACTATCACCATTTTCTGGAATCTGTGGGTGCCATCTTTACTACCACCATCACTATTATTAACCAAGCAACATCACCATCATAATGGCCACCAATACCACCATCAACAATATCGCCACCAACCAAGCACCATCACCAACAATATCACCACCTGCAAAGCACCACCACCATCACTAATATTATTACCACCAGCCAAACACCACCACCATAACCATCACCAACAATATCTTCACCAATTCACTTCACCACTATCACCACTATCACCACTATCACCAATATTGCCAGTATCCTACCACTTGATTTGATATTCACTGAATTTCTCCGCAGCGAAACCTCCTCCAGGCGGCCTCTGCATTGGTCAAGAGTTGCCTGTATTCCTTTCGAGTCTTCTGATCTTGTCGACTCTAAGGTTTGATCTGCTTAAAAGTCATTAAGTGGCTACGTTGTCCCAAGGGAGGAGGAGGAGAAGGAGGAGGAGGAAGACGTGACACCATCCTCAGTGAAGACAATTGTTGACGTGTTCCGTGGTAATAAAATAGGGTCCGGCTAATTATGCATGTGCCTATTCATATAGTTTTTGTTTTATAAGACATATTTTGGGGGAAAATACTAAGACATAATAAATTATTCATCCTTCTCTGATATTTAAAGTCATATGTCCAAAAGGAACATACTTAAGTCTGTATGGCTCAGAATCAGGCTGTGGTTAGGCTAGCCGCTAGACCATAATTGGTTGGTCAATGAACAAGAACTGTACGTGATGGGTTTGTGCTCAGCCAAACAGTATATAGATGCACGGACTCCACCAGTTCCCTCTTTGGTTCCTCACACTACACAGAGGTACAGTTATGAATTATCCCCCACTGAAATGACCACTTAATTTTGCTTGTATTTTTATATTTTGACTGAATAATATGACCTATTCACAGTTAGTTGTGTATAAGTAACTGGTTATTATTAAAGAACGTGTATAATTAGCTGACTATAGCATACGTAGGTAGTGAAAAAAGTTACTCGTATTTTAGCGACTGAAAAGTGGGAAAAATAATATATATCAGTGAAGCGTGTTGGGCCTAGCAATAGATTATTAACAAATTTGTTGATGACGCCGTGATTTAGCCTTTATCAACGCCTCATAAAGTAAGCAGTAGGATAAAGTAAAGGCTAAGCAGATCAAAGTTGTTATCTCTAGTTATTGGCTCTATATAACATGTCATCAAGTTTAATTCAGTTTTATAGAGTGCTATCAAGCTTATTTTTTTTATTATATTTTTATTCTTATTCATTAAAGGAATTAGCTTTTGATTTTCACACAATCATTTTCTTCAACATATTCTGTACATAAAAGTAACATAACTATTGCATTTAGTTGATATATGAAAATATATTAAGTGCTATTTAAGCAAGAAACTTTTTTATATTTTCTTAAAAAAAGTAATTTGTCAATATTGTTTAAAAAAAATCATTTATTTCAGTATTGTATAATGTTTTTGTTTTTTGTATTTAATCCTTCATTAAGAAATCCTACTTACAACAACATCCTGTCTGGGACAATAAATTCACGGATAAAATTCACCGAAAAGTATGATATTAACTCATTTTAAAGTACATATTTAGCTACATACATTCTCAATTTTGCTGCATATTTAGCCATTTTTAAGTGTATAATTATCCAGATTCGAGTGATAAATGAGGTCAAGTGTGTGTGCACACGTGTTTGGTGTCTTTCTCGGGTGTCTATTTATTATGGTCCCTCACTCAACACACCCGCTACTCCTCACCTCCACCATCATTACCACCGTTCACATCTCTGTCACTTTCATTTCAAACTCCATCTCTTTCATCCAACCACATCTTCGCCCCATCATCCATCCAAATCTTCACCCAATCATTCTACTACACATTTGCCCCATCATCCATCCACATCATTGGTCTATCATCCATCCACATCTTCGCCCCATCATTCAACCACATCTTCGCTCCATCATCCATCCAAATCTTCACCCAATCATTCTACTACACATTTGCCCCATCACCCATCCACATCATTGGTCTTTCATCCATCCACATCTTCGCCCCATCATTCAACCACATCTTCGCTCCATCATCCATCCAAATCTTCACCCAATCATTCTACTACACATTTGCCCCATCACCCATCCACATCATTGGTCTTTCATCCATCCACATCTTCGCCCCATCATCCAACCACATCTTCTTCACACCATCCACACTCCACCCACATCACATCGAATATGATCTTTCCTCATCCCATATATTCCATCCCAATCACCCACATCCCTTTCCCAAATACCCACACCCACCCATTCCAACCACCCACATCCTCTCATCCTACTTACTCACACCCTTCCATTCAAATCACCCACACCATCCGCATTCCAATCACCTTGCATCCCAATCACTCACATCCCTATTCCATTTACCTACATCCCTATCCCAATCACCCACATCCCTATCCCAATCACCCTCATCCCTATTCCAATTACCCACATCCCTATTCCAATCACCCACATCCCTATTCCAATCACCCACATCCCTATCCCAATCATCCACATCCCTATTCCATTTACCCACATCCCTATCCCAATCACCCACATCCCTATTCCATTAATCACGTCCCTATCCCAATCACCCACATCCCTTTTCCAATCACCCAAATCCCTATTCCAATCACACACATCCCTATTCCAATCACCCACATCCCTATCCCAATCACCCACATCCCATCTCTCTGTGACGGGTAGTTAGCCTCGCCTGCCATCACTTGGTATTCTACGGTCGGTCTCCTGGGTCAAACAAGGAGATATGTGTCTCTGATTTCAGCGCAGAAAATATAGCGTCGTTCTGATTTGGAATTTTTCACATTTCTTCCTAACAACCGGAAGAAAATATGGATCCACAGGGAGATATTGACCCCCTCCCTTCTCCCTCATTTCCTTCCTCCCTCATCTCCCTACTCCCCCTCCCGTTCCCATCTCCCTCCTCCCTCACCCCCTCGCCTCCATCTTCTGACTATAAGGGAGAGAAATGAAGAGACATAAACAAGAAACATGAAAGAGATAAACAGTGCCGATAACACACAATGAGTCCAAGTCTGATCTTCGTTGTGTTCTCTCTCAATCGATCTCTAAATGTCAGCCGTCAAAGATTTATGGATTGGAATAATTCATCGTGTTCGAGTATGACGTGTTGATTGATCTCAGTGTTACGCCATTACACTTAGATCTGAAACCAAGAGAAGCTTTGTTGAGATAATTAATAGAGTCAACGCCCATTAAAATTAAGCTTTAATTAACAATATTATCCCAAATAACTCGTTTATTTATGACTCCTATTCTATGCCCCCAGACCCTGATATATTTTAATCCTCTCTTGTTTATTCTTATTATCATCATCTCTTCACTAAACCTCTTTATCTCCTCCTCCCCCTTTTAGTCTATGCCCCCTAGCTACAAGACCCGTCCCTCCCTCCCTCCTAGGTGGACGACGAGTGACGAAGCACCCTGACTCTGCTGTCATATCGATTGTTTAATGATATAGAGGAGTGCCCCCTGCCTCAATCTTCCCTCAGCTGCACTTTACTTTATGAACTACTGAGATTCATTGCTGTCTTTCTTTCTTTTTTTTGCCCTCTTAGAATTATCACCTACAAAGTAAATTTAATATCCTAAATTACACTCCGTTGCTCAGGACCCAACGATACATCAATCTGATTAAGTGAAGGAGTTTCTCTTTGTCAGTCGTCAACACGGGAGAAAATATCTAGTAATACATGAAGGTAAATTAATTAGATTGAAAATGAGATATGGTGAGAGTGAAATATATACGTGTATCTTTCTTAATAAAGTAATTATTCTATTAATAGTTTTACAACGAGGATTCGAATAAATCGGTCTTTCGAAATGAGACGAGGAGAGACACTGAAATAATAAATGTTATATAAATATATGTTTCTCAGTAAAGTTAATATTCTCTCGGTAGTTTTACGGTGAGGATCTGAGGGCGTCCAGACTTGTCAAAAGCATTTTGTTGACATATTAAAAAAAATAAATCACACAGCTGAAAAATAAAATACAAAAATACCAT